>JANBPO010005781.1:0-522953 GCA_024336825.1 Amorphophallus titanum | reverse complement strand
CATGCGAGGCGGCGCGGCTGACGGTGCTGCCGTCTTCCTCGGCAAACGACAGCGGCTGATGCTCGGGCGGCAGCGCAAGCAGCAGCTCGACGACTGGCGCTTTCTGTCGCGGAAGGATCTTGCCTTCCTTCACCAAGCCCTCGGCGAAGTCAGCGACGTCGTCACGGCGCGCTTTTTCTTCGCGCAGCTTCAACGCGTCCTCGCGGCGCTTGAGGGTGTCGGCCTGGGTCTGCAAAGCGGTTTCACGCGCGGCGAAGTCAGCGGTCTGCTGTTCGGACATGGGTTTCTCCAGATGAGGGGCGGCGAACGATGCGTTCGGCGCAGAGACGGTGGCAGCGGAAGATGATTCGAGAGAGGCCAGCGCGTCGTCGGGCATGATGCCGCCCAGATCCGCGCCGTTGCTGATCTCCAATATACTGGGATGAAGTCGGTGAAAAATAAATTCTAGGCCCAGATATGATAAGAGATTCAACCGAGAAGATATGCCTCATTCGAGAAAGACTCAAGATAGCACAGTCCAGGCAGAAGTCTTATGTTGACATTAGAAGAAGAGATCTCCAAGTTGGAGACCATGTTTTTCTTAAGATATCTCCTGGCCGAGGTATTAGAAGATTCACTGTTAAGGGCAAACTTACACCGAGGTTTATTGGTTTATTCGAGGTGTTGGAAAGAGTGGACGAAGTGACTTACCGCATTACCTTGTCTCTACAACTATCAAAAGTGCACAGTGTATTCCATATTTCTATGCTGAAGAAGTATGTGGACGATCCTCTCCACGTCATTGGCCACAATGACTTTGTGATACAAAAGGACCTTACCTACGAGCAAAAGCCGATGATGATCCTCGACCTAGAAGTCTGAGTTCTGAGGAACAAGACGATCCCTATGGTGAAAATCTAGTGAAATCAATGTTTAGAACAAGAAGCCACATGAGAAATCGAGGAGTCTATGCGAAAGAGATTTCCAGAGCTATTTTAGACTGTAAGTACTCTACACCTTCTATGTCACCCTGCATGCAAGTGAATTTAGGGACCAAATTCTTTTAAGTGGGAGAGGGTGTAGCACCTTGGATAAAAATAATAGAGAAATTAAAATTTTTTTTAAATAAATAATTCTATATGAAGGCTAAATAAAAAGAAATATACCTTATGAGGGCCACTATATAAATATACATGTATTTAAGAGGCCCAACATCACTTAAATACCAACACATGGATAACACGGATAGGGATTTTCACTTTCCAACACAAAGGGAATGGGCGCCCCTTACTAGGGTGTCATTTACTAAATTAGAGCCCTCATACAAGGGCGCTAATTTCTTCAGGGGCCACCAACCATGCACCTTTAAGCCAACACGTGAAGGGGCTAGCTTTTATCTAAAGCAATAGGAATGGGCGCCCCTTGCAAGGGCATTGTAGACGCACTTTTTATTTAAGACATTGTTCCTATTTAATTGTTTGGTTTGTTAAGTGCGTGGGTGTGCCAATCACAAAGTGACAATTTATTCGGGCTCCGAGAAAGCCCTGGGTGCGCTCGATCTTGTAACGGCGGAAATAGGATCACCTCGAGATGATGTGGTGGTGGACGATGGGATGAGGTCGCCCACGGAAACGGGTGAATGATTATTACGGGTGTTTAGGGAGAGAAGGGGGAGAGAAGAAAAGAATGTTGGTGGAGAGAAGAGGGAAGATGGACCCTGCTGCTGCACCGGCTGCTGCACCTCGCGCGTCGGCCCCGCACTCACCTGCCCCGGCAGGGCCTGGCTTCCCGTGTAGTCCACCGGCGGCGGCGCCGGCGCCCGGGCCATCGCTGCGTCGTACTGGCTGTGCTTCAGCTCCGCCTGCGGTGTCGGGCATGGCGTGTTCTGGTAGACGTTTACCCCGCCCGGCCCCTTGCAGGTGTAGATGTCGCCCGCGTGAGCCCAGCCTGCGGCCAGCAGCAGCACGACAGCGCACCACCATCGCCTCATCCCCATCTGCCCACTCCCTTCGCAGTTACGGCCAGCGTACCCCCGGAAAACGTCAGCAGCAGGCTGCTGAAACCGTCTAGCAGCAAAATGCTTGACAAGAGCAAAACCTAGCAATACGCTGCTAGCCAGTCACAGGGGAGCCACCAAGCAAACGCAGCCGAAACCAGCCGTTCGCACCACCCAGCTCAAGCCCGCTTCTGCCCGTCGCGAACAGCGCTGCAACGTCATCCAGTGGCGCGCCGAAGCACTGCGCCGCCGCCAGCCCCACCTGGACACCCGCACCCTACCTTCCGTGAAGATGGACAGTGATCCATCCATAGCGAGGATGCTGTTCGGCGTTGCGATCGCTCTGGTCGCATGGGCTGCTTTCGGCAAGGTGGTTGGCAGCATGATCGGCAGCGTGCTGTGAGCTTCGCCGACCTCAACCAAGTGGTGGCCAACATCGCCCCGGGCCTGCAGCTCTTCATCATGCCGTCAGGCAAGGGCCACACCGCCAGCCTGATCGTCGGTGAGTGGCCCAGCGGCACGCACATCAGCTGCACTAGCTTCACGGAAGCCTATGTACGCGGAGAGGGTGGGCGGTTGGCGCTGTGGCTTGGTGAAACCACCTTCAAGATGCCGTGGCTCGAACTGCTGAAGGTCGCCGACTTCCTGCGGCTGGAAATCCCCCTGCCCGTGCCGCTCGGCGAGCAGGTGCCGGCATGAGCGCGCTCTACGTGATCATCGGCGTCGTCGTGGCCCTCATCGTCGGGCTCGCCTGGGCGCTCTGCCGCCTCGCCGCGTGGGCTGACCGCGCCGACCAGCATGACGAGGACCCGTCATGAGCTGCCTGATGGTCACCGAGCTTTCCCTTTCCGAACAGATCGAGCTGGAGCTGGCCTGGGCCGCGAAGCTCGAAGCCCAGTTCCTCGAACTGTTCGCCCCTTTGGACTCGCCGGCGAAAGCGCCGCACCCCCTGACGGCACCAGCCTCCCCTGGCGCCGGCGAGTCCAATCCTTTCCACGACATGGAGCCAGCTGCATGAATAAAAAAAAATAGAAATGAGAACACCAACCTCCGATCACCGGTCCTCGCCGCCCAGAGCCGCCGCCCACATCTGCTGACCGTCATCCACCGCCGCTCTGCACCCCTGCACGCCGTGATCTGATGGTTGTAGAACCGCCCCGGCCCGGCCCATTAAATGGGCGAACTGGCACGAGCGCATCGACCCGCACGTACCAGACCGGGCCCGCCTCGGACCGGTCCGGTATGCGGCGAGACACACGGGACCATGCGGTCCAGTGCGTCCTGGTCACGACCCCCAGCTCGTGCGTCCCACCGCCCGCTTGGGTCGGGTCGGCTAGTGCGGGCCGGGGTGACTGGTGCGAGAGAGAGAGGGTCGGAGCGTGTCAGAGTGCAATGAGAGAGAGAGAAAGGGAGGGCGTCTTTGATGGCACCGACATAGAGAGTAAGGTAAGAGGGCACCAGAGTTGAGAGAGAGAGAGAGCAAGGGGGTGGTATTGGAGTAGAGAGAGAGAGCGAGGGGGAGGGTGCCAGAGCACAAATAGAGAGAGAGAGAGAGAGATGAAGTGGAGATCGGGAGGAGAGGGGTGTAGTGATGGCGGCAACGAGGGGAAGAGAAGGGAAGGGGAGGGTAGACGGAGGATGTTGAGGGAGGGGAAGGGAGGAGTGGAGATGGGGGAAGGCATACTATTTGAGGTGCCGAGACATGCGAATGCAGCGATGCTAGGGTGGGCAACGTGTGTAAGATGACTGTGGCAGAGGGCGACTGAGGACGAGCGACTCTGGGAGGGGGTCTACACCGGACACTAGGCCAACCTCGGCAGGTTCTCCCACCTGCACACACTCTAACTCCATCCCCTATTGGGTTTAGGTTGGCAAGTGAGATGAACAACGAGAGGGGGAGAACGAGACAGAGTGCGGAGAGAAAAGGGGGAGAGCGAGAGAGAGGAGCATCGGAGGGGGCGAAAAGAACGAGAGAGAGAGGAGCACCGGAGAGGACCTCCCCTTTCGGCACTGGCTGCACCCCACTAGGGGTCATAGAGAGAGAGGGGAGAGAGAGAGAGAGTGTGTGAGAGAGAAAGAGAGCGAGAGAGAGGGGGAACCAAAGAAAGAGAGTGAGAGACAGAGAGAGGAGAGCGAGAGAGAAAGAGGGGCATCGGAGGGGGTCTCCCCCTCTGACACCGACCACACTCACTAGGGGTTGTAGAGAGGGAGGGGGGAGAGAAAGAGGTACTGAGAGGGGGAGAGAGAGAGAGTGCGAGAGAGAGGGGGAGTGAGAGAGTGGGGGAGAGAGGGAGAGAGAGAGTGAGCGAGAGAGGGTATTTTTCTGACATTACAAAATTTCATGTAAAAAATCAAAATTTAGTAAATGTTTCTAATTTCCTATTTCCTTTATCTTTTTAACCCTTAACCCCCGCTCTCCTCTCTCCACTGTGCTCATTCTCTCCCTCTCTGTTCTCTCTCCTCTTTTTCCCTCTGCTCTAGCTGCAGACGGAGAAGGCTCTGAGGATCATGTAGAGATGGCATGGAGATGTCGTAGAGCATGAAGGTGCGAGGAATGGAGTGTGGCATTGGCGTGATCCCTCAGTGGATTTAAAGCATCACGATGTTCATTCGTGTGGTGGTTTCAGCATTTTCAGCTCGGGAGGTTGGCAAAAGAGGTAGGGAGATAGATTCCTTACCTCTTGTTCTACTTTCCCCTTGAATTTTGTGCCAATTAGCGCATGTTTGAGTGGGTTTTTAATTTTTTGAGAAATTATAGCATGTTTGGGGTGTGTGATGGAATCGCAGTTCCAAGCGATGTTTCTCAAGTTAAATGGTTTCATTTGAACCCCTGACATGTTTGGATGCCATTCTTGCCAGTTTGACTAGATTTGGTCATGTTTTGGGGTCGATAAGAGGCCAGTTACCCTCGTGAATCATTTTGGGTGGATTTATGGAAATCGCCCATTTGAATGTCATTTTGTGGTTTGTTGGCCCCTACCGACTTGTAGAAGGTCGGCAATATGTCTAGGGATGTTTTCCCATCATTCCGGAGACGATTGGGGTGTGGAATGGTGTTTTCCACAGAATTTCATATTTTTTGGGTTCGATGTTTTAACGTGGCACTCTCAGGGGGCATGTTCTCAGAAGAGACATGCTGTGTCGTATGGTCATGTTCATTGAGGGAGATGAATAGTGGGGTGGTTTGGAACGCGGACCCGGTAATGGTCGCGATCCAATGTTAATGCGGATTAGGTGATGGTTGTGACTATCTGTTATCGCACCCGAGGTTACGACCATGGCTCTGTATTATCGCGCATGAGGTTCTGGCCGTGACTATTATCGTGACCCAGGTAAGCGCCGTGTCTGTGCATGATCGCGACCCAGGTGTTGGACGCTTTCTGATGACATCGCAACCCTCTGTAGGGGCGCGTTAATCATCACGATGTAGGCTATAGGCATGTTAATACCTTCTATTTTTGGAATATTATTTGAGTTCTCGTGGGCTTCAGTGAACCCAGGATTCAATGCCCGGTTGGCGTTTGACTCGATGAATGCCTTAGGTGCTCCGTGAGAGTCATATATGTGTATCGAGGGATCCCGAAAAAGTTACTTCATCCAGAGCTATGTGCGGTGTTTCTTTTGTGTTGGCTTGGCTTCGACCCCTTGGTTAGCCCATAGTACATGGATGTCGTGGACGTCCTATGAGGGCTGTGATAGTGTTATAGGGTGTTCGGAAGTTCCATTGCATCGAGTAGTGTTTTGTGTTATTTCTAGAGTCATTGTGGTTTCTAGTCTACTCGGTTGTGACCCAGTGGTTGACACGTGACTTCGTGAGTGTCTCGGCTATCCGGTGTGGATCGAGACTCTGGTTTTGGATGCTTGGAGGTGTTGTCTTTCCTCGATTTGCATGCCTATGTAGTCTGAGGGCTTTGATGTTCCCTCATGTTTTGTGATTTGTGTTAGATGGAATTAAGAGTCCTATGTGCAGTCTAGAGGCTGAGGACTTGTATTTCTTCATGGTTTTTGGCTTAGGGAATAGGCTGATTAATCGTATATTGCCGTGATGTGCGACGATCTTAACCTGAGTCATATGACTCAAGGATCATTGTGTGTAGGTCTAGTTGACTATCCTGAGTCTGGCGGTAGTTCTGTGTACTGTCTTGTGTTTCGTAGTACTTGTGACAGGTGAGTGCTTACCTTGTCCGTACTTCGCTGTTTTAAGTATCTGTCTCTAGTGAGCCTCCACTAGTCATAGCCTGACGACACTTCAACATGTCAGCCCACCTGGGAGTGGTGGCAGGGCGAGTTCCCGTGAGAGGGTTTTTAGGCTAGTTTCTGTGGGCCCCCTTGCTTTGCAGTAGTGTCCTACTGGGGGAAAAAAGTAGCTAGAGGCCTGGCTCAAGGCATTGGACTTGTGTGTGTACATGTGGTCAGGGGCATTTGGATGAGCGTCGACGGGCGTGACCCTGACTAGTCACTCGTTACTGTTGTTCCTTGTAGTTGGTACAGTGTCTCAGTTACCATGTTTGAGGCGAGTGTGAGATGCTTGAGGCGTAGTCTAAGACATCAGTGGATGCATCTGGCTTTGCTTCTAGTGAGAAGGTGGTTCTGTCACAGGATGCTGACTCTTGTGATTCTCGTGATTTGTATGGTTTCTAGTTCAGCGTGAGCTCCTTCACGTAGTACTTCGGGTAGTCTGTGCTTGGCTTCACCCGTAGTCGGTGTAGCATACAAGACGGTGAGGTCGTGTGTGCACTGATATTTTGGGTAGTGTGTTTCCCATGCCAGAGAGGTCGTGATGTGAAGTCTACACATCTGTTGTAGCAGGACGTGTTCTGGAAATGTAATCGGAGTTTCCTTATGTCGGTTTGGTGATTCCTAACTATGTGTTTGGGAATCTGTGTTCTTACTGATTAAGAGCAGTTTAGAGGGCCGAGGTCTTATCCGCTGCCGTGGTTTATTCTGTATGACTTTCCTCTTTACTTTCATTGTTGTTACTCCTGCTTATTGCTGTTACTCCTGTTGTTCTTACTGCTATTACTACTTTGGTTTCTTGGTGGGGATCTGCAGGACCCCTACTAAGCCAGTGACGTGAGACTCACCCCTAACTTTTCAGGTGTGGTTGCTCTTCTTCCTCATGGTCTGGAGGTGTGGTGCATGGTTCTTGGTTGCCAGCTTTGCCAGTGTTAGGTTTTTCCCGACTTGAGGATACGTTTCCCTTTCTATTAGACTGTACTTGTCTTTAGTTGGACTAGACTCTGCTAGCTATTGTAGCTATTAGTTTAATTTGTTTATTTGAAAATGTAATTTTATTTCTGCTATTTTAGCAATCCTTATCAAACATAGTAATTAATTACTGCCTTATCTAGAAGTTCAATATATTCCTATGCACCTTCGCACACTCCTTTTATCCCTTTGAAGCTTTACCACTCTTGGGAGGCCACTCAGGATCCAAGTGGTTTCGGGTTTACTTGAGCCCGGATGCTGGGTCGTCACGACCTATCATGCAAAAGTTGGACAAATGTCAGGGGACTAGGACATCCATATGTGTATATATTATGTAGAGACTAAATTGGGATGGGAGGACTTGGGCATCCGAACTTGTTGACTTCCTTACCCTCTGGACTCATGATTACATGGATTGTGATCCATATGGGCCTCATGCTCCTAAGGGTAGGTGTATACAGGGGAGGGATTTGTGCCATCCTTGTGTTACCCACATAGGTGGGAATGAGGGGAGTGATACTTCTACTGGGTTGGAGTGGGAATGATGGCCTCGAGAGTTCCCAAAAGAAGTGATCAAAAGGATCGAGGAAGGATGGGTTTTTGGGGAAATGTGCCTCTTCCGACACTTAGCATGTGAATATCCCATCAACAAGCACTTCTAGGTGGGTTGGATCTTTGCTAACTGGCAGAGCCCATAACAACACTCGCAAAAATGTCGCAAAATGTTAATGATGCATTGAGAGATAGGTTGGTCATCGAATTTGCACGCGCGGTTGTGAGTCAGGCACCGGCTCGCGACTATGAGGCGATGAATAGCCTCATCGACCAATTTATGCGACGGCGATTTAAATTTGTACGCGATGCGGACGGAATAGAGGTGTTGCATACACCAGCATATCTCATTCATCAAATTCAATCACAGGGAGTGGCGTACGGTGATTGTGATGATGCGGCACAGCTCGTAGCAACATTAGCAAAATCGGTCGGTATGCAGGCGACATTTGTCGCGATGGCGTTTAATCCAAAAACAGAACCGCCAAAATTTACGCATGTGGCAACAATTGTAACATGGGGAAATAATTCCCCTGGATATTTGCACGATTCAACAAAACCTAGTCGATATGGGGGATTGGTTCCCCCTGCAACCGCCCTATTACGGTGGAGAGTATAGAGTGCAACCAAATAGCAATGATAGTTACGGACTCAATACGCCAGATAGCGGATATGGATACGGTCGTGGTCCGTATACAGCTCCGGTTATGAATACGATGCCGGTTCCGGCGAGCGGATACGGCATGGCACTCCCGTTTGGTGATAGTGCAGATGTCTATGATGGAATCAGTGGATATAGTGAGTTGGAACGCGCCCAACTATTGTATAACAATGGTGGAATGGATGATCTCTCAGGATTCTCCATTGGTGGGTTAATTAAGGGCATCGGAAATGCAATCGGTGGGGTTGTAAAATCTCTTCCAATTGTGGGGCAGGTGGTGAGTGCAGCAGAGGCGATTATTAAGGGAGGTGGGAAAACGACTGTTACCACAACTCCAACTGTTGCAGTACAACAACCAGCACCAATTACGCAGCAACCGATTTACAATAGCGGGTATTATACGGGAAGTGATCCCGCAGCATATGCAGCTCAACAAGCATTATATGGTACAAACCTGAACGCTCCGCTATCACAAACATCTACAATGATGTGGATTATGGCAGCAGGTCTGGGATATATGCTACTATCACGGAGAGACTAACAATGGCGGCAACAACAGAACAAACACAACTCGTAACAACGAGGAGAGCATCATTTCAGGCTGCATTAACGGCGGCAAATAATGCGTTACGAGATATGTATGCTGCGAGAGCAACCGCATTAGCGGCATCCGTGGCAGAGGCGTTTCGGCAGGCACAATATGATACGGCTGCAAAATTTCGTGAGGATTTTTACGATCTCTATTATAAATCAGCCGATGACGCCATCGTTAAACAAAATGCGGGAGAGCCACTTGGGAAGTGGAGGGAGTTATGAGGGGGAGTGAATGCTTCTTGGGGAGAGGAAGGGGTGGGTGAGGGCGCCAATTCAAGGATTTTAGGGAGTTTAGTGTTCTCTTGCCATGGAGAGATATGGGTGTTCCTCAAACAAATGCAAAGGGATTTAATGGTGGGGGATTTAAGGGTCTAAACGACTAGATGGTAAGTGAAATTAGACTATATTAAGAGTCCCTTTTGTGCATTCACTTCATTCATATGTTTTATTAATTGTGCAAGGCTCTTGCTCTAGCACAGATAGAAAGGTTTGTTAACCTATAAATTGGAAACGATGGGCCTTTGGGCCATGCCCACGAAGCGTGATATTAGCTCTGAGCAGACTTCAATTAAGCATATAATCACAGAAATGAAGCTGATATCCACACAGAATCCTGGAGAAAATTGGGCAGCATCTCCCCTTAATATGGGAGGCTAAACCCAACAAAGGGCCTACACACGGGGGAAGCCGATGCATGGCCAAAAAAAATCAAGAAGGACTAATAAGGCGGTCTCGAATCCTGAGATTACCACTTAGGGAACCCTAAGGGCTAGCCTACTAAGGGTACATGGTAATTCAGGGGTTAACCCAAAGGCTCATAGTGTTTAGTGTTGCCACCTAAGTGGCATTCATACCCCCACTCCTCAATGGGCTTCTAGCAGAACATATGATATGAAGATAGACACCAGGAACCCTGAGTGGTTCGTGTTAATAACTAATGTGGAATTAATCATATGAAAAGCAATGATTAAGTTGCCACTCAGGTGGCGTTTATGCTCCACTCCACAATAGGCTTCCAGGAGAACATATCATGAGAAGATAGACCTCCTAGAACCCTGAGTGGTTTGATGATGTGAGATCGACAGATAAGAAGCAAGGAATGGGAAAAAATGTTCCCCTCCCCGTCAGTGGATCGTTGTATACATAACTTAACGATATACAATGGAGTAGAGGAAACACAGTCGAGTCTTGAATAAAGAAAGACATAATTTGCATTTTAGACTATCAGACCTTTGTCACACCCGGGACAGCCATCGGCGAACCATTGCATAGCAGGTTTTAGAATTCCCTTCAACGGATGAGGGGAGAAATGATATGAGACCAAATCCTCTTGGGTCTACATACACGCGCTGGCTCCTGTCAATGCACCCAAGCGATACTGAGAGAAAAGAAGGACCCCAGACTCAAACAGTCAAACACTAGGAGTGATATCTACAGTGAGTGATGGTGCTTGATGTAAGGGCATGTTAAGCACACAGCGAAGCACAGTAATCTGTTGCTGCTAGGATATATTTGCATCCAGATGAGGACATGGGTAGTGGGCCCACCACATCGGTGTCCCATTGCGCAAACGGCCAGCTAGGTGCTATCGGATGCAGTTGTATCGGGGGTCTTCTTGTAATTGTAGCATGTTGCTGGCATCTATGACATGACTTGACATACTTGCAGCAGTCGTCAAACATAGTCAGCCAGTAATATCCCAGCTTCTTAATTTCTATCTTCATCTTCGGCCCGGCTTGATGGGCCCCAACTGATTCAGCATGAATTTCCTTCATAATCGTCCAAGCCTTCTCCATCGGCAGACATCGGAGGAGTACTTTTCTTTTGGCATCTGCCATAATCTGAAACAAAGTTTCATTCCTGAATTTATAAGAATCATTTGTTCTGATCAGTTTAATCTTTTCTTCCCTTTACTTGGGCAAATACTGGTGTTTGAACCATTGCATCAGAGGTTCCCTCCAGTCGGGTGAGCCAACTATTTCTGCTGTTACAACTTCATGTCTTTCTTCATCTGGCTCATCTATCATACTGGGAACCTGGCACCTGTTTATTACAGTAATATTGAGAGATCCATCTGGCGGGACCGCCAGTGAGCTTGCTAGCTTTGCTAGTGCATCTGCTTGAGCATTTTGATTCCGGCCAACATGGCCTATCTCAATGAAATAGAACTACTGCATTAGCTTCTTCGCCTTGGCACAATAAGGGAGTAATTCGGGCTTGCGGACATAAAATTATCCTTCAATTTGTTTGACGATCAGCATTGAATCACCGAACACTTACAGCATTTGGATTTCCATATGAAGAGCAATATGAAGACTGATGATTAAGACTTCATAGTCTGTCTCATTGTTTGTGCAAGGCTTGTTGATTACCCATGAAGTATGCATCACTTCTCCCTCGGGGGACTTGAGGATGATGCCTGCTCTGGCTCTTATCCTTGCCTGCCCTGCTGGGGGTGCTTCTGTTCTGGACGCCCCATCAAAGTAGAGCTTCCATATAGCTTGCTGGACTTGGCCCATTTCTAGTGTCTCATCATCTGGGAGCTCTATGATCAACGGAGAATCTTCAGGCACTGGGTGCGCTACAAAGAAGTTTGCTATTGCCTGGCCTTTGATGGCTTTTTGCGGCAAATATGTGATATCAAATTCCATCAATATGATAGCCCATTTACCTAATCGTCCCTTCAAAGTTGGCTGGGATAGTATGTATTTGATTAGATCAGCCCTTGATATCAGCCGTACTGAATGCGAGAGCATGTAGTGCCTCATCTTCTTGGCTGTGAAGAATATTCCGTGAAATATGTTATCTATGATCATTAAATTCAGATTATATTTGACAAAATCAAACTTTACATGGGTATATATACAAAAATCTTACTCTTTAACTCACACTTAACTCGGGTTAAACACACGGGAGTTACGGCGAGGGCATAATCGTGACATTACTCATATTTAGCGGATATTCATGATAATATGCTCCGATGAAGGGTATATTTGACAAAACCGAACTTTGTAAGGGTATATATGCAAAAATCCCTTTCTTCTATGATCTTGGTACACATAACAGCAAGAATAAGTTTAAGACAGGGAAGGCACGTAAGCAAAAAAGAGAAGTTTTATATGTAACATAGTACATTGTTTGAGCTTAATCAAGTGATTGCAGAAGCAACAATCCCCATTGTAGCTATCAAAACCTTCCCTTCTGTTGAACAGATTTATAAAGGTACACTGACAAAAAGGTTATGGGACATCTGGGGGGTTAGGGTGTTCCATGCGGGCATTGTGTGGCCCTTTGTATAGCGATTTTTTGGGAACTTTTTCACTATACTTGTACATCGCAATTTTCATTTTATACAATAGTGGTACCACCCACTTTCAAAAAAAAAAGGTAATGGGACATTCAGAGGTTAGGATGACATAGAAAAGCTCAATTCATGCATGAGGAAATCTAAATTCTGACATGAAGGGAAGCAACCAGCTTTGTCTTCTTCTCACATAATTCCCAATTCCCTGTCACTCCCCCACCCATGGTCCACATGTCATCTGGCTCATTGACCTTTTTTCCTCCCCTTCAACTAACAAATGCTAAGAGATAAAAGAGATCGACCGATCTGCATGCGCTGTAATAGCATGCAACCAAGGCTAGGGCTATAATTGGCACTAGATCAAATCCAACTCCAATGGGAAACCAATTTTGATTAATCAGATACTATCCATCAGCAGTTCTCTGGGACAATCATTTAAGATTTGAACATTAGACAGAAATCTAGCTTTTCTGGCAGTTATATTATACACGTATTTGAGTCCTGAAACTAGTCAATGCTTTGTAAACATCTGATGACATGCCCAACATTTATTGAATCCATAGTTGTCAAGGCGCCCACTTAGGCGGCACTTAGGCAGGAAGGAATTTTCTCGCCAGCTAGGTGACTGCTCGCCTTATTGGCCCGCCAAAAGGTAGGCCAATGTGCTGCTTAGGCGGCCCAAAACAGCCACCTTCCCATCTGGTTTCAGTCACCCGACCGAATCCTGGGTACCGGATACAGTTATAAAACCCACCCTGCACACACCCCGTTCCCCCCAGTGCTGTCGTCCTTGTCCAGCGAGCCGGAGAGCATCGGACCGGTCGTGGCTTCCATCTGGCGGCCGTCGCTGATCACGCCGCTGTAGGTCCCGTCGGTCTTCTGGTCGAACACGACCAGGCCGCCGGCGTCGGTGATGCTGGCGTTGCCGCTCGAGACGTTGGCCGTGGTCAGGTCCAGGGTCGAGCCCAGCTCGACGATGGCGCCGCCGGAGTAGGTATTGCCCGTGCCGGTCAGCTTCAGCGTGCCGCCGATCAGGTGCAGCGCGCCCGTGCCCGTGACATTGCCGGAGAGCACCGAGCCGCCGCTGTCGGCGATCTGCAACTGGCTGCCGTCATTCAGGACGACCGAGGTGGCGTTCTTGAAGATGTTGGCGTTGACCCGGAGGTCCGCGCCGTCGTTGACCGTGACGTTGCCGGTGACGATGGTCAGCTTGCCCGACTTCACGCCCGTCAGGTCGAACAGGCCCGTGCCGTCGAAAACCAGCGAGCCCGTGCCCGAGGCGGTGATCGCGCTCGACAGGGTCGAGCCCAAATTGTTCAACGCCGTGTTGGCATTGGTCGTCTCGCCAATGGTCAGGGTGGCGCCGGTGGCGATCGTCACCGTGCTGTTGTTGCCGCTGCTGCTCAGCGAGGCGAGGGTGACGTTGCCGCTGATCGCCAGGTTGGCCGCAGCCGGGTTGCTCTTGACGTCCTCCAGCATGACGCCGGAGGTGTTGATCAGGGCGTTGGCCGAGGCGCCGATCCCCAGCGTGCCGCTGTCGACCGTGACCTGGCCGCTCAGCCCGGTGGTGTCGCCCGTCAGGTTCAACGTGCCCGAACCCGCCAGGGTCAGGCCGCCGGTCCCGGTGATCGCCGAACTGACGCCGTTGGTGCTCTTGGCCATGATGACGGCTTCGCTGGAGCCGAAGGCCAGCGTCCCGCCGTTGATCGCGGCGGCGCCTTCCATGATGACGCCAGCCATCGAGGCGTTGCCACCGACCGTCACGGCGTCGCCGCCAGTGATGGTCAGGGTCTTGCCGTTCTGCACCTGGAGCGCATAGGCGGTGGTGTTGCCGACCGCGGCGTTCGAGGCGACCTGGGCGATGCTGGTCGCCGTGGACGAGCCGATGGCGGTGTAGCCGCCGCCCCTCAGCGCCTCATAGCCCGAGCCATTCACATAGGTGGCGAAGCTGTAGGGATTGCTTGAGGCGCTGCCGCCGCTGTCGATGGTGATCCAGGGCGCCACGATTCCGTTGATCGTCATCGCGCTGGCGCCGGCGAAAGCCGTCCTCGGCGCGCTCACCGCGCTCGGCCCGCTAATAATTTGGTATAATTAAAGACCGTAAAATATAGTAAAAGAACTATATTTTGTGATTTAGATACAATGTTTTACGTCAGACCAAGCACCTTTTTAATCAAGACATTAATTACAATCTGTTGACTATGACTTTTGACAGAATATATTGAAACTTAATCAAGACGGCATGCAATAATCTGTTGATTTACCGGCCGGATTATCGAGCTAATTAAAGCAAGTTCATTTCCTATTATTTCAAATATTTTCTGTTCATTGCATTTGAATATTAGCTTGCTTACTGCAGACTAATTAAAAATTCTCAATTCTATCTATTTATTCTTTTCTAGGATTACATTCGATGTTACTTGTCCTTTTCGCTTCACGTGAATGTATACATGAGGAAACCTTCTTTTCCTCCCCAGTCCCCACCTCTCTCTCTCTCTCTCTCTCTCTCTCTCAGAGTCACTCACTCACTCACTTCGAAATCATTAATTAAATTGTTAATTAATATTGCACGTTCATTAATTAGTTGCCTGAGACCTTGATTAGAGGGACTTAAGGGGGTGCGTGTCGGAGAGTGATGTGGCTGCATGCTAGCACGGTGAAAACTATACAGCTAGAAACCACATGAACCCACATAATGGGGCAACTAACTAATTATGTGGACACTCCATGTCTCAGCCGTCCATTCCGTGTCCAATAGTACCGTAGCCTAACTGGGTACACCATCTCCGGCCCTCCTCAGCCGTTCACTCAACAATCAGATGGCTGCCATCAGGGCTGCACACAGAATTTCCCCAGTGTGTTGGACGGTAGTGCGTGAGGGGACGACGGCCATTAATTGCCATTTGCCACTGCAGGAATCTATATTGATGTACTCTTTTGGCTAGTTTTGGCTTAATACTTGCTGTACCGAGGGAAGAAGGCAGGCAGAAACCCCCCCTCTCCCTCTCTCCCTCCCTCTCTCTCTCTCTCTCTCTCTCTCTCTCTCGCTCTCTCTCGCTCGCTCGCGTCAGAAAAACATGTATGATGTGCTAAGATGAGGAATAAAAAGAGTTAATGTGCAGAGGTGGTGAACTGACCCACACCCAAACCAAGGATGCCGTCCACATTTGCTTTGCATGTCTCAGGGAAAAAAAAAAGTGATGGCAGAAACATATGTGAAGATATATAGGAAGGCAGCATGATTGGGAATGAAATTTGAGTTGATGGTTGAGGACGGAAATTGATCCCACAGCAAATAAATGTTCTTCACGTTAGAGCATGCATAGATGGGCGATATCGACTTTTCCACCGGCTGGTGTCTGTGCATGAATTATGATGGAAAGCTTTCTGAAGAAATCAAAATTTTGAAAGAACAAAACAAAAAATTAATGGTGCTTAATACAGTGTTGTCTGAAAGGCTATTATCCATTGAGAAAGGGAAATGTGCTATAAATGAGAATCAAGCTGAAACTGAGCTCAAATTGAAACAAGAGGCTGAAACACTTGAAAATCTGAATGATGCGATGCATCGACAAATTCTCTCCTGTGAGCAGGATGCAACAAACTATGAACTTCAGATTTCTTCCCTCCAATCTGAAATAAATGATTTGAATGATTCATTGTCAAAATTTGTGAAAGAAAAAGATAATCTGAACAAGATCCTAGGAACTAAAGTCAATTTTCAAAAAGAAGGGTTGGGCTATAACCTTGTAAATAAAAACTTTGAAAACAAGCTTCACACCTCACTTGTGTGTAGCTCTGAGGTAGGTACTTCATCCAACCCATCAATTTTCAAATTTACTGCCAAGAAAAATGCAAATCAGACTAAAAAACTAAAACAGGCTAAAAACACTCATGCTCACATAGTGCATACTGTAATCAAGTCTACCACACACTCACATGCACACAAGAACAAGGACTCATTTCATTATTGTGGTAGAGCAAGTCACATGATGCATGGATGTAGAATCATGAAGGCTGATGATCAAAATGAATGTAAGAGCACAAATAATTTCAAAAATGTCAAATTGCCTTTTTATAGAAAAGACTCAGTTCTGAATGCTCATATACATGCTTAAAATTCTCATACAAATAATCATGCCATTCATAGGAAGATAGCTTATTGTTCTTATTGTGAGAAATAGGGTCACAAAATGCATGACTGCCTTGTGCGCAGAACTGATGAATTAAAAGGCTATAGAAAAGCTTCTGTATTGAAAAGGCCTCACTGCCACCATTACAATAAATCTGGCCATACAATCAAGGACTGTTGACATTTGATAAGAAAATAAAAACTTCATCCTCACACTCATGTGCACAATATAAACATAAAGCATATTAGCTCATGGCATTATTGTGGCCAGACTGGACATTCCATGAGTAATTGCTATTTGATGCACATTGATGATCAAAATGCTTTGAAGTCATGGAGAGCACCTATTAAAGGTGCTGCTAACCTTGAAGGACCCAAGAGACATTGGGTACCTCTGAATAGAAAATGAGGACTTTTGTTTTGCATGAATGCCTTGAAGCAAGGAAATAAAAAGGGGGTTGACAAATAAACAAGGTAACCTGTTTTGACCAACCCCAATCTTCATTTAATTTCTTGAAGTTGAATTCATGCTATTTAGTTAAATGCTACGAGAACATGAAGATAATATAAAGGACAGCATGATGGAACCAGAAAACAACACAATCAGACCTCGGAAGGTAAATTAAATCGTCAACAAACAGTGCGCCTGAGAGCCTGCCCCTAGGTCTATATGTAGATTTCATACATAAAACTCAAAAATCAAGGCACTATTAAATTATGAAAATAAGATGATATGGATGCAAATGACATGAGAAAATGGAGACAATATAAAGGACAACAAGATCAGACCATAAAAGACACGATCAAACCCCGGAAGGTGAATTAAATTGTCAAAGAAAGATGCGCCTGAGAGCTTACCCCAGGTCTACCAGAATCAGAAGGTGGTCTCCTAAGGACTGTGTTCTGATAGAAGTGGTCATCTGGGAACCGCGTTCTGATCCTAGAATTGTAGAACTTCAGAAAACCCAAGGGAATGCTATCTAAATAGAGACATACACACACCAAAGTTGCAGAAGAACAAGACTAACGTGATGGGCACTAGGCGTCACACTGTGATCGACAAAAATATAGAGTTGTAGATGTTTAATCTACCCGCCCTGAACAAGACAATTTGTGCATATAAGCATGAAATAACATGAAGGAAAAGGGGCGATAAGAAAAGAGATGTGTACCATGATCGCCACCAAGGGTTGGCAATGCCAAAAGGTATAGGAAAAGGATGCAACGACGTTATGTACCTTGTAAAGATGAGGAGAAAGAACGTGGCCAAGGGAGACCGCTACAATGAACACGCATGACAAACGGGTGCAAAAAATGATGTGGATCACACTTCGTCGCCCTCCAACCAAACAGAGAGCGAGGGCCTCACATTTGGTCTTGCTTTCCTACGAAACAAAGACTACACAAAGGAGAAAAATCCATTAGATCATGTGTAGTATCCATCTCGGATGCATAAAAAATAGTGTGAGAAAAGGGGGTTTAACGCACCGGGGAAGGGTTTTTAGTCCCTGTAAAAAGGAGCAAGCATCAGGTTTGTGTGTTGTGAATGTTTAGGAATGCAAAATATAAATTAACACATAGCAAGGCTGTGGGAACAGACGATGCAAAACATGCAATCTTGCAGAAATATGCAGACAAGTGTAGGAATCTGTGATAAAATTGAGAAAGATGAGACGAAGAAACTAGGGAAAGAACGAGAGGAAAGAGCCCTTGAGCGATTGAAGATGAACTTAATACTCCACTGGATGGCCTGGGGTCGAAGAGAAGAGTCGGCGATACAGCATGGCTTTGCCTCACGTCCATAAAGTGCCCCATTTCACGTGCGACCAGGCAGCTTTGGGTTATTTATTAATTACTCCGAAAGAAATAGCGTTAGGTTGATATTCGCCAATTAATTGATGGCTAGAAGACCATCGCCAATTCAAGAATCGGCGACCTTCTGCACATTCGTCCATTAATAAGCGGCCACTAGTTTGGTCGCTATTTTATATGAAACAGCAACTAACAGATCTACATAAAAAAATTGAAAGTAGGGATCATGGAAATGATATATTAAACATGATATCATGGCTTGTATGCATGCAACACCTATTACTATAATCTTATGCCACAGTTCTTGAGAAAACCTACCTGGTTGGGTTTAACGAAAGACAATGGCGACAAGGAAACAGAGAAAATAATAAGGCAACTCCAGTAGTGGCAGTAGCACATGAGCAGACAGTAAGAAGAAGATGGATATGCAGCAGGCGACACAACTATAGCAACAATAGCAATAGTAGCTGGACACGAAGATGAAGAAGAAGCAGACGCTTCTTCATGGTAATAGGAGGAAGAGGATGTAGGCTCCTCTTGCCCTCAAGGGAAGAAGACGCAGTAGAGGAATACGTAGGAAGAAGATGTAGCTTCCTCCCGTATGCAGATGAAATACGTCGGTAGTAGGATGACGAGGAAGCAGACCGGCATGAATAGCAGTAGCAAAGATGCTTCTGCTTCGTTCATGGGTTTTATTTATAGGGAAGGAATTCTAACAAGGTTCAGAATCCTAATGGGGTTTATGTTTCTCATGTAGCAATCCTACTAGCATGCAAATTTCCATGCAATTCACCCTATTGCCATGTTTGCAGTCGCTATCCTAGTTGGGGTTCAAAACCCTAAAGCCATGCACGTTCGATCGTGTGGAGAATGAGGGCTTCGGGGTTTTCATAACATTTTATGTGTTTACAAGGCCCACTATTATTAAGCCCATTTATTTATTAACCTATTAAACCCCCTTTTCTTCATCTTGGAAGCCCACTACGTTGGGTTAAGACTCATCTTAGGGTATATGGACTTTGGGCCTTACTTATTATGTTTATTTTATTTAGGAAATTTTATTTCCTATAGTTTTATCCGGGATGCTACATACAAAGTCACATGCAGACCACAAGCAAGCAAGCAGATAGGGTAGATATTATTCAGAAGTGAAGAGCCAAAAGTTAAAAGCCATGAGTTCTGGAGCAGCCAAATGTAGGAGCAGATTGATGGGTTCCTTCTTGTTATTGGGTCCCAAGGCATGGTGTAAGCAGATCATACAAGTTAGCAATGGATGCCAAGAACTCACAGTAAATGCAAACTACGCAGGTTGGCAACATTTATGCGCCGTCCTTCGCTGTGCAGTCGACCTGTTCGCGCGCAGCAAGATCCCCTTCGGCCAGCAGATCATCGCATCGGCTGACGGCACCCCTACGACGGTTCCCATCGGAGCCGACCCGCTCGGCGGTGTGCGGGCGCTGCTCCGCGGCTACTGCATCGAGATCGGGTTCGCGTACCCCGAAGAGGACGAGACGTGAGCAACCTGACGGACACCCGTCAAGCCCTCGCCGATGCGCTGATCGCTCGTGGCTTCCGTGCTGTCACCGAGGTCCCGCAGACGTTCACGCCGCCCCTGTGCTGGATCGCCCCGCGCCAGCCGTACCGGCAGCGCGGCCAGACGCTCGGGACCAAGCGACTCGCGCTCGCCGTCGTGTGCCTGTCCGGAAAGGTGACCAACTCGGCCGCCATGAAGGCGACCGACGACTTCGCCGAGTCGGTCGCGGACGCCATCGACGACATCCACGGCTTCCGACTGGACGAGGAAGAGATCGACGCACCGCAGACGTTCCCGACCTCTCAGGGCCAGGACTTCCTGGGGGCCATCGTGAACGTCATCGTAGACATCGGCCGCTGACGATGGCGGCCACTCCTGGACGCGACGCCGTCTATCAGGTTGACGCGGAGGACATTGGGGCTTTCGTCAAGGCCCTGCGCAGGCACACTGACGCTAGGTCGCTCGACCGCGAGCTGAAGGCCGGTCTCGCGAAGGCGTCGACCGGACTGCACCATGACTTGACCGAGGCCATCCCGCATGCCCTGCCCCGCAAGGGCGGCCTCGGCGGCCTGATCCAGTCCGAGGCGAAGTGGACCACCGTCGTCAGGTCGGGACGCTGGGAAGGGCTGTGGGTGCGGGCCGTCGCCAAGTCTTCGGCAACCAAGAAGTACCGCGACCTGAAGGCCCTCCTGGTGGCCGGCGCGTTCCGGCACCCGCTGTACGGCAACAAGTCCAAGTGGTTCTTCCAGAACGAAGGAACCAACCCGGCACTCATCCGCCGGACCATCACCGACGCTGCGCCCGACCTGCGCCTGTCCGCGCTCGAGGTCATGGAAAGCATCGCCCAGAAGATCGTCAAGGAGACCAACTGATGGCACAGTGCGACCTGACTTATCAGGAGCTCGCTGACTCGCTGACCGGCTTCGATGAGATCGCCATCAAGAAGGCATTCGGAGTTCCCGTCTCAACATTGGCCCCAGACCCCGACCGCCCCGGAGTCGGCGACGCGATGCAGTTCTTGCGCTCGGCGATCTTCACCGATCGGCGGCGCAAGGGAGACAACGACATCACGGCATACAACTTCGCGCTAGTCCTTTGGAGGAAATATCTTTTTTGAGAACAAATAAATGTGCCATGTTGAATTAAAATACTTATATATCTAATTTTAAATATAAACATACTATAAGACAACTTTGATAACAAAATAAGAGTAGAATAAAATGAGTTATTCAATCTACCTGTCTTGAACCGAGTTTGATAATAGGGTTAAGTCACCTAAGATCGATTAGGGTTAAGACTCTTACTCCGGGATTAACTCATTCCACCTTTTCACGTGAAATGATTTAACCCCATAATAAAGATAGATTATCAAATCCAAAGAAAAGCTCACCTGGACCCATCCCGAATAACACAACCTGTTATCAAAGTCTCCCTCATATTTTTTTTAACATTGGTACTCAAGACAATGTCGTATCTGTCAAATTGCTGCAAACAACTTTTTTGTTAAAAAAGTCTAAGCTTCATCATATGGCACCATTTTTGATCATCAACAAAGCATACTTTTAACATCCAAAATCCTGGAAAGGCCAAAAGGGAAATCGCACCAGGACCTGAAGAAAGATGACAACCTGGAGAATGCCCTCAATGCGGTGACTGGGCATTTCCATCCACAAGAACAGCAATATGTCTCAAAAATATGAAGGCTTTCCATCTGAGCTACCCGCATTGTAACACTTAAAACGGCCATAATATGTTACACGAGTACTGGTTTATTTCCCGAAGGAAAAAACGAAGACAATACAATGAAATGAAATGCCGAACGAATGTTACAATCTCTTACCTTAAATGGAGAAAGAGCGAGCAGAGTACCAAACAATATAATGACGCTACAAAGAACATACATGTGGCCGCTCGTGAGGAGTGCCTCAATGAGACTCATTATCACCCTATCGCATCTACATCCTTGTGGGCAGGATTGTAGACACTGTACTCGCCAAACTCCCGTCGCCCTCTGAAAAGATGCTCCCACAATGTCAGAAAATACAGCACAGAAATAACAGATCAAAGGATACAATCCGCAATAGAAACCAATTAAATGATAGCTACAGCTGTCAAAGTGCACCCAACATTACTAAGAAGGTGATCAGGTTTAAGCAGCACATACTGCCACCTCCTGAGGCGCTGGCAGCGATTCGACACCAGGAAGAAAAGCAAAATGGGATGCACTGTACAAGGTGGGGGTTAAAAAAAAAACATAACATCCGGGTGCCACTTGATCGCACGGATGGGCAATCGTACGGCACCTGGTGTAACCCAAGGGCCCGCCACTAGTGTGCCATGTGCATGGACCAATCCGAGTCAATATCAAGCAGTACTAGGAGCCTTAATGACATACAAGCTTATGTTCAAGTTCACACTGTACTTATCAAACAAAAACATGACATCCACATCTGAAGAAATCTTTACAATTTTTCTAGGTTTGACATTAGGTACTGGAGCATAGAAGTCAATGGTCTGGTCATGTCCCCACTTGGTGACTTGACTAGCAAGTACTCTAAGCTCCCTCGAATTAGTATAGTCCCTTTCAAAATCATAACACTTCTGTCTAAATCCGATGGGGACCATTCTCCCATCATCACCCTGTGTCTTTAAATGCCCTCCATAATGCAACTTCAATATATATGAATCAACCATATTTCTGCTACACATGTATACAAGAGAATAGAAAGAAAATAGGAGGGGTTATCAATAGTTAACCCAATCAAAAAAAGCTCATCAACATACATGTCATTAGCTTCCACCTTACCTTATAAAGGATGACAGTAGGGGATCATAGTCATGTTCCCACTAGGAAAATCTTTTAAAGCCATGTTCCCACCTACTATACCTGTGTGACCCTGCACATAGACAAAAGTCATAAATCCTACAATTGCCAACATACATCCCTAAATCCTAATTCTACCCAAATGCCATCACTATTTCCTCGACCCCATAGACGGGGGATAGAGGCATCTTTGTCAGTGATATAAATTTGAGAGAAAGAGGGAGGGAGAGTGAAGGAGACATTACGGCCGTGAAAGAGATCGATGAATAGAGCACAGAAAATCGAGACCATGAGAGTGAGTGTGTGATGAATGTGTAATGAAGAAAGCATGTGAGACTTACCATAAAGAGAGATCTTCTGTCCTGACGAGAGAGGAAAGCACAGACTATCGAGAAGTAGTTACAGATGATGAAGATGCCCTTCCCTCTGATGCAGGTGATGGTCGAGACGTTCCGGCGAAAGGGAGGGAAGAGCAATTAGGGCTTGGTGATTTCATGATAGGAAAGATGAGGGTAGTTAGTCATTCCGCTATTTAACCAAACCTTAACCGAAGCAAAGCTAATGGGAGTTACGGCGAGTAGATAACCATTAAACATATAGCTAAATGGAGGGTATATATGATAATATGCTTAGATTAAGGGCATACATGTAAAAACCCATATTTATGAGGGCATATATTCAAAAATCCCTTTTTTATAAGAGGGGAAATGGTGGGGATGGCGCCAGTTTAGCACCTAGCGGGGTGCCATCCGATGACACCCACATCGGATCACTATTTTTTTTAATAATATAAGGAGGGAAAGTGAGGGGATGACATGCATGTGAAAATCTGGTAATGCGAGAAGTCATGTTATTTATGTTCGGTATTTCTCTAAGATCGATTTACGATCTGGGTATGATTTCTTTTATATGTCTCCTGCGGTACAGGGTGCTTTTAAACTAAGCGATATTTCAAGTCTTTCGTTATCATTTAAAAAGGTGTTTTTAAATGAAAATGCTGAAGCAGGAATCCTGCTTTCAGATATTTACAGGGGTGAAAGGCAAACTATAACCACTCAGTACGGCAATCAATACAGCAGATATAATAATTATGGCGATTCCCAAAGTTTCAGAATCTTTTTCAGATACCGTTTTGGAAATCAGAAACTGGGTGAAGGAAAAACCCGTGAAAGTACTGATGAGCAAAAGCGTTTATAAACAATAACGTTTGAGTTAGTTATCCGCAGTTACTATTACGGGTAACTGCGGACTTTTTATTAAGAATAGTTGGTATATTTGCACTCTGATAAGTTCTTTACTTAATTTCTATTCAAACGGGAATGGTTTTTGGCGCAAGCCGGAATTAAAAGGGAATCGTGTGTAAATCACGAACTGTCGCGCAACTGTAAATGCCCAAAAAATTTTTATCAATTATGTTCACTTTTTGCCATAGCAAATGGGAAGGACGATAAAAACGGCATAAGTCAGGATACCTGCCATTACTAACTTGACAATGCTTTCGCGGTTTAAAGTAATTGGTTTCTGCATAGGCATTGCTATACCTATATAAACTATACTTTTTAAGGCATTGTGAAATAGGCAAAAGAGCTTTTAACTAATTATTAATTTTTTAAAAGCGAAATAATGTTTACAACCAATTTGGGCATTTTGCCTTTCTGATACTTTTTTAGTCACTTACCTGTTACCCATATTGAACAGCGGGTAACTTTTACAATTCTGTTTAAGATATGCAGGATTTAAGAAAAAACAATTCCAATATATGAATACCAGAATAAATGCAGCTATAACGGCTGTGGGCGGGTATGTTCCTGATACTGTACTGAACAATGCCAAGCTCGAAAAGATGGTTGATACATCAGATGAGTGGATTACCAGCCGTACAGGCATTAAAGAACGCAGGATTTTAGAGGCCGGAAAAGCAACATCGGATATGGCTGCGATGGCAATAAAAAATTTACTTGACAATACGGGAGTTAATCCAGATGAAATAGAAGTTCTTATAATTGCTACATCTACGCCAGATCATCAACTGGCACCTACAGCACCGCTCGCAGCACAAAAAGCGGGCTTAAAAAACGCATGGGGATTTGATTTTAATGCGGCCTGTAGCGGCTTTTTATATGCATTGTCTGTAGCAGCATCGTTAATAGAAAGCGGCCTTTAGTGAACTGTGAATTTTTAGATTAAAATTGTAGTCCACAGTTTTTGCCCAAGGAATGAACAAAAACAACAAAATGACTCTTGATTAAAGGAAAATACTATACCTTGGACATTCTTAAATGCATGGTAAGCTTGTGAAGTTCATAGTTGAAGTAATATTGCATATGTTTTGCTCTTGAAATAAGTTGTTGCCTTCTCTCTTATGAGGTTGATATCAGTGTTCGTTGATATAGAAAACCCATTGTCCGCCGATGGTGACATAACCAGATGTATTAGGGGGGCATAGACTGGGCATGGTCCTAACCTACAGCATATTTGCACAAAAGTAGCTGCTACCTTTGTTCATTGTATGCGGGGCACTATATTGCATTCAGACACATTGTATGATGTTAGATTCAGCACCTTTTTAAGTGATTTTTGCACATAAACCCTTGGTAGAGTGAAAATTGCAGATCTTTCCTGCATTTGAGTTTACATCTATATCATTACAACACCAATAGTGTGCAAAATGACCTTGGCATGGTCTTATTGCACATCTTCAAGCGGTCTTTTTGCACACAAAAATTGTTGCAAAAAAAAAACATAGATTCATCTTTTTGCACGCTATTGGCATTTCTAATGATATATATGCATAAATTCAAAGACATGAGTGTATATCTCCCATTGTTTCTCCATTTCAAATGAAAAACATGTTTCTTTTTTCTTTTTTCCTTTTATTGTATCTTAAGTGTAGTATATCTCTCATTATTTTTCCCTTTCAAATGAAGAGTCTCTGTCTATGTTTTTTTTCTTTCGATTTACCACTTTCAGCAGTATCCATGGGATTGGAGTCAAGAGGTTGCAATCGCTCCACCTCTCTTTTTCTGTTAGAGCTAAAATGCTTCCTTATCCTTTCACATAAGTTGCCACCGAACGTTACTTCTTTGTCATTCTTGTTATTTATTTTTTCTTTTCTCATTACTTTCCTTCCATAAATTTTAATAATCTGAAGTTACATCAGCTTCTACATGATTTCATCAGTTATATTAACTTTTCAGCTACATCAAAAATCCTTACAGTCGACCTGTATCCTGCCACCCATCTCATCATAGTTTTAAAGCCTGATAGTTGATCATGATGGATTGTTTTGTTTGTATAACACTGCATCACATGTTGTAGAGGAGTTTCATGCTTGTGTAAGGTTAAGAATCATCTATGTTGCCATACTGAACTGTGTATTCCTGTGTTCAGATTTTCTTACATTGTTCGTCACTGAAGCTCTCTTCTATGCTGGGGTTGCAATATATGTTTTGGTAACTGTCCCAGAGTCAGAGGATATAACGGTTCACCCTGCACAAGATTCTGAAAACTCGTTAAGATAAAATATACGTAAACCATTAAACACTCTCTGAGATCTCTGAAAATGATCCAAAAAATATCCAAAAAAAATTCGGGAATTACAGGTAGCGACCATTGCGAACGGTCACTTTCCAAATGAATCGCACGTTACTGTGTTTCGAGATCGATTCCACTGCCTTGTTTTGTTCGACATTCTAAACACTGTAAATAGACCACCGTGGGTGGTCATTAAAATATATACACTTACGCGCACAGACACTCTGCTACTGCAATCGAGAAAATTTTATGTGATTTTACTTTCTTTCTTTTCATTTTTTATTCTTTATGTTGAGTACTTAAGAGCAAGGTCTGAGTTTGCAAAGCTCTCCTTGAAGATACACTGATGGGATAGAGAGGATCGTCTAACTGACGGTCGTCCTATCTCTTGGAGGGTATTGTCACGAGAATCGCACATCGGAAGACAATAGAACTCTTAGTTCTAGCGATCACGGAGTTCTACCCAACAGATTATATTTCTAACTTCACTTAATTATTTTTATTAAAAACTTATGTTGCACGATTAATTTTTAGCAATAGTTGCCAACACTTATGACGAGTGCTCGACCTCCAAGGTGACTGCCACATAAGTCTGCTTCAGTGGAGAACATGCACTTGAGAAGAGGCGAGGAGAGTGAACACTGGTACAGGCACCCATCCACAAGAGTGAAGTGTACCGCTCTCGTCCTTACACGGCGAGTTTTTGAGCGATCCACGGGCAGTTGTTCTCAGTGTAGGAAGTCCAAGATGGGGTCCATGTAGGAGGGCTTATGGTCAATGGCATTGACTTGGAGGTCTTCCTCTTCGATGCTCAGCCATTGCAGCTCGTCATTCAGAACGGACAGAGAGTTAACCAAATCAGACAACGACACCGAGAAAGTGCAAAGCCTCCGGCATTCTTCACTCTTGGTATGTGGATGACCTCAAATAAGTTTACGAGGCCATCATCTACTTCGACTCGTTGCAGATAATGAGTCGTGACTGGTTCCTAAGCTTTATACACTCTTATCACCTGATTGGTGATTAAGAGAGAGTCACTATATATATGTTCAGAGGCAAGTAGCTGCGAGGTGTTTGGCAATGCGCACGCCGGAGATAAACGTTTCATATTTGCCGTGTTGTTGGACGTCGGGAATTAGATCTATAGTACATTATTTATCACCGTATCTAAAGTGAGGGCGGGAGGGAGGGAGGGAGTGGCATTAGATTTTTTTATCTCACAAGCTACACAGACCAGTTGGCTCGAAGGTCTACGTGAAGTTCCAGATTGCTTGGCAATTAGCCAAGCCCCAGCAAGCGACTCCTACATCAGCACAGCGGATCAACACAATGATCCCGCTAATAGTGTCCTTCGACAGCAGCAAGCTGAGGACACCCAACGCTAGTCACCAAATAGCCAAGAGGCTCCCAAGTAACCAAAAAAAATAAACAAACAAAAAATAGGGTTAAAAATAGATATACCCCGGCGGACTCAGTCGTCCTCTCTCTTAGGGAGGCGACTGGGGGCAAAAAGGCCAACAACCCGGTTGAGGTGAATGCTCGCAAGAGCATCTCAGGCAAAATTGGGTAACCCCTCGATGTCAAAACTTGTAAGGGCACATCGAAAAAAGTGAAAGGGGGCCAACTCTGGCAAAAACCCGAAAGGGAGGTAGAGTCGGTAAAGAGAACAGAAAACTCTCTCCTCCTACATCCGGGGAAACCAGTCACTCACTTCCCAGCAATCATACTCCCTGTCAGTTGGCCCATACCAGTCCTCAACTAATGCCCTGCTCTAGTTGTGAACCTTGCACCTCCCTATTAGCCGTATACCGTCACATTCAGCCTACGCCAGTGCCCTGGGCCACTCCTCCCTTTGGTTGGCCTATACTAATCCCTGACTAACACACCTCTCCGGCTCATCCATCTTACACTTCCCAGTTACCCATACACATCCCCGATTGGCTCACACCTTCTCTACCCTCATACCACTAAGGTCGGCCCATAAATACCAGCAACTCATGCACCGTTCCAATCATTCATCCCAGCAAATCCCAACCCATGCGCCACCTCGGTTGGCCTCTATACCACAACAACCTTGGATCCATTTATTATGAGAATCCATCAACCCATAATTCCCAGTTACCAGCCTATCATGGTTGAGTCACCACGAACCCAGTCACAACTCCAGCAATACGCCATAAAAGTATACCAGTTTCTAGATCCCAATCATGATTCCAATAACATGCCACTAAGGCTCACCACTTCCCAGATCATCAGTGAAACTCCACGCTACCCAGTAACCAGCCAGAGCCACAGTCGTGGCTACAACGGCTGCAAGCCATCAATAGCACAAACTCCAGGTTACGTCCCCTGATAGTAGCACGCTATGGACGATGGCCACAATGTTCCCAAGTCAAAAAAAAAGAGATGGGGTTAAAAATAGAGATACCCCGGCGGCCTCAGTCAATTCCTTCCACTGGATTACTGAGGAAAAAATTGCCGTCAACCCAGCTGAGGTGAAAACCTGCGAGGGCGCCTCGGCCTCCACTCGGGTGCTGCTGCAGGGAAGAAGAAGAGAGAGGAAGCCTCTATAAAATCCAGCATAAAAATTATATTTGCCTCCTCTTTTCTATCTAGCCAGCTCCCGCACAAGGCAGAAAGGAGCCCAATTTATAGGAGAAGAAACCTGGCTTAGAAAGGATTCCAAACAAGGAAGGCCTCTACTACAGTAGATCTACTTCCCCAAGAAGAAGAGAGACCAAGATAGGCACAAGATAGGCAGTGAACAATCAGGGAAGGAGGCCCGACCGAAGTGGAGATGGAAGAAAATAGGCATCCAAAGTAAACGCCGCCAATTAAATGGGCGTCCACCAGTCTAGACGCTCATTCCCAGGCTTAATTTAGAAATATTGGACTTACTATAAAGAGTGGGCATCACTCGTAGTAGACGTCAATCAATTAGGCATCCATTTGAGAGGACACAAATTCTTTAATCAAAGTTTGGAAATAATTATAAATGAGCCAGAATGTGAGTCTACTAAGGAAGTCACCCTTTTTCAGAAAGTCAATGAGTCAACAGATAGCCCAGGAATGGGCATCTTAACTGGCAGTCACCCATAAAAATTAACGTCCAACATGACGGACACGAATGTCTAAAAATTCTCAAAAATAGAAAAATTATTTTATTATGCCCATAATGAAATCCACTTCAGGGCATTATATTGCGACACAATATCTACTCATCTTAGCATCAATTTTAGCATGTCTGCACCAGCAAGCATGGCAGATAGATTTTCTAAAAGCAGTGTCGACACCACAGCCTTCTAGCAACCATGGCAGATAGATTTTCTAAAAGCGGTGTCGACACCACTAATTCAGCAGGTTGACACCATAGCCTTCTAGCAAGCGTGGCAGACAGATTTTCTAAAGATGGTGTCGACACCACTATTACAGCAAGCCAACACCACTATGACTCTAGAGAGCGTTAAAGATTGGTTTTCTTAAGAGAGTCTCGACACTACCTTCACAACAGGTCGACACCACGGTTCTCCCAGAAGCATTTTTTACTGTTCTCTGCTTGTCACGTCAAGCCATCCAGGGATTAAAATATTGAACTGTAAGTCCCCAAAAATGTGATTTTTGATGTCTATAGGAAGGTTCCAAGTCTGTCAATTATCCCAGCTATCATCATCATACTTGAAACACCATTTTGGAGGGAGCTGTGACAGGGTCCAAATCTGCGAAAAGTCCGTTATCATGTACACTACCTTTTTGCTGTCAGCCAATGGGATATGCTCCTAGAAAGGTACACTGTCTAGGAAAGTAACCAGGGCCAATGGAGTCCATTGGACACTTGGGAACTACACGATGGACATGCCGACACTTGGTGACACGATGGACTTGACAATGGACCAAACACGACCCTAAAACAACAAGATAAGTTGGAATGCAGACTCGACTACAAACCTAGACTTAACCCAATTTTCAGTACGTGGCGGAGACTTTAATCTAAAGATCTGACTCAATGTAAGGGGCTACCTTTCGGATAAGCGTAACCTAACCTTCCAATAACATCTTTTGATATACTGGTTATCGGGATGCAATGCGACCCAAAAACACTTTTTTTTAGTTTCTTTGTTTTAAAATAATGATGATCCTAGACACAACCTTTCACTCTGATACCAATTTGATGCGGGATGGACACGCGGACTCAACTCCAAGTTGATATGCAGCCTCGGACTCTAGACGAGCTCACTATCGTCCCAAAGTGAGGGAAGCGTCGGACGTGCGTGGTTGAGGAACCGGCAAGAGCTAGGGTGGTCAAACTCTCTCTCATGTCCAGATCGGGTCACGGGACGGGTCTCGCTCTCTCTCTCACAGTGGTGATTAAAGTATTTGGCAAGCTAATATCCTATCACTAGCAGTGGCATACAAGCATTTATACGAGTAAAGCAAGCCTATGAGGAGGGTGGCGAGTTTACCTCCACGCTCCGGGCGTGGGGAAGACAACCCTGGTCAAGTATGGTAACACCCGATAAAAATATTACAATAATTACAGCAGTGAAATTATGTCCCACTCTACGCAGGGAGGTAAAGGCCCAGGAGGACCGATCTTGGGTTGACGGGAAGCAAGTCGGAAGGGCTCTCGTGGCAGATTCGGGCTGCTGGTCCGAATCAGTACTGCACCGACTCGGTGCGGGGCCGACTCGATCTTGAGTTGCAGGACAGTAAGCAATGGCTTCCAAAGGAACGTGGTCCTCCTTGAGTCTTCTGAAGGTGCCACTTGGCTGGGACGCTGGCAGGATGTCCCTGATCGACTCCCTGAAGTGGCAATCCCTGAAACTTAGCAGAGATAATTAATTGGAAATTCGTTTGGTGCTGCCTCTACTGGTCTGTTCACGGAACAGATTTGCGCGCCTCCATGACAGGAATTGTTGTGCTCAGATCTGGAGGTGGATCGAGATGTGGTTGATACCGTTGGAAAGAGGACTCACAGATCTACAACATATATTATTTTCAGAGCCATCAGGTAAGAGGATTTGAAATGAGAGGCTCTTCAAACTACATGTTTTTCTGTGGATCTGGTTACAGACTGTCAGGGCAGAAAGGGATCTTCCTGAAAATGATTTTTGAACACAACCAAGTACAAGGCGGAGGTTCGATCTAGGATCTCCTCACGCAAGAGATGACATTCCAGATAGGCCTAACCTATCTTTCCTGCCAGGTCTTTTTATATACTTGATGGTTGAAGGCTTACACAACTCAATCAAATGAAAATGCAATTAGAATCTAATGCTAACTGAGAACAGCCCTAAGCATAGATCTAATCGAAGTTGTAAACAAGTAAGCAATCGCACAGAGGACATAGGTGTTTTTAGGTGGTTCAGTCTCAACCTTGAGACCTATGTCCACCCCTCACTCAAACTAGAGTGAGGCTTCTACCGATACACAGCTTAAACTGCTGATCCATAACTTCGGAGATGAATCCCTACAATCGCTGAGCAATATAGCTTGCTATCCGCTAAGCCTTACAGCTTGCTGTCCGCTGAGCCTCATAACTTGCTAACCGCTGAGCACCACAGCTTGCTGCCCGAGGAGTTTCTCCTCGTCACTAAGCATCACAGCTTGCTCCGCTGCCTAATAGCTTGAAGAACAGAGATAAAAGAAAACATAAAAGACTGAAAGATAATGTGCAGATGAAACATGAAAAATAATATTGCTCAAACGAGCAGACGATTCTAGATTTGATCTAGAAATTGTTACTTCAGCAGCAACCACTTCTCTAACTTCTTCTCCTCTTCTCTGATACCCTTTTCTACCTCTTCTTCTCTTTTCTACAATTAACTCTCTCTCTCTCTCTCCAGCACTCTACTCTCTGTGAACTCTGGTGCTCTCACTGCTCTGGATTCTCTCTTCTATTACTATTCTCCTTCAATTGCCTTCTCTTCTAATTGTCTTCCTCTTTTAATTGTCTTCTTCTTATTATCTTCGTCTCAGAGATACCCCTTTTTATATGCCAGTGAACTGGATCATGTGGTCCCCGCACAGTTTGAGTCTGGCGTGTGGAGGGAGGATTCCCACCAATAGCTTTTCCAGAAAAGTGACTTGAAAAGGTCCACATGTTAGATCTTGAAGATGAGGTGAATCCACGTGGCCAATCGATCTTGAAGAACTGGATTATGTGCCTGTTAACTCAATTCTAGGGCCACGTGACCACTTTCATCTCTGATACCTTTAGCTCTTTAAGTGTTCAATTCAGTCCCTATCAATAAGATATAAAACACTTCATCAAACACCTTTTCATCATAATTGCTTAGGAGAATGCATACTTAGCCAAATTTAGAGAAATCAGATGCTCAGATCAAAAAGGTATAAGATGAAGTATTTGCTTCGATGTAGACACATAATACATTGACCTGTGTGAGAAAACTCATGCAAGAATGCCTGTATGTTAATTGCAACTACACTGACTTGTGTAAGACACATGTAGGCCTTATATGCAATGAGATATGGATGAAGACAAGAATATATGAAGATGCATTGACCTATGTGAGACACATGTTGACCTGTCGAGCTAAACCATGTAATGGTGCACAGACCAGTTAAGACGATGGCTAGAACAGTTGGAGCTTAAGCATCAACCTGATGCCTTAAGCAAACATGAAAGCTTGGACTTGAGTCTAGTGAGTAACGAAGGTGCATTGACCTGTTAGACATAGACTCTACATGTGCATTAACCTTATAAAGCATGTTGTAATATGTGCATCGACTATGTAGATTGAATACATGCATAAGCATCGACCTAGAGATAGGATCCGATAAGCATCGACCTTGTCAAGTCCAAGGTGCAATGTGCATCGACCTTGCTGAACACAAGGTGCAATGTGCATCAACCTTGCTAAACACTAGGTGCAATGTCCATCAACCTTGCTGAACACAAAGTCATCTAGTGCACTGACCTGTGTGACCACATACGAATATGTGCATTGACCTGATGGACTATAGGCAAGCATATGCATCGACCTATCAAGCTACATGCACAAGCATGCATCGACCTTATGATCAACATGGTACATAGACACATCGACCTAGCATGCTTCAGACGAAAATGTGCATTGACCTTCTATATTTCAACCATGTGTATGCATCAACCTTACATGCTTCAATTTTAAATATGCATCGACCTTATCTGACTTACACATGAATGTGCATCGACCTCATATGACTAATACATGAACGTGCATCGACCTTATTTCTGACACTTAGAATATAAAATGACTTGTTCAACATGAATGGCTCTATGCAGTTCTGCCTCAACATGATTCATAGTGTGACATCATCAAAATCAGGGTTCCAATAGGTAGGTGTAACATTACATATGAGCAACTTCACCTTCTCTTCCTCCGAAATGTTCCCGGGCACACGGGCGGCTATCGGCCTCCATCTGTCAGCATAAGTAGAAAAATCATCATCTGGTTTCATTTTCTCAGCCACAAGATCAGTGAAAGAATACTCCGGGCCGACCCGATCTTGGAACCTCTGAATGAACTTTTCTTTGACAATATTGAAACTCTCGGCATCCTCCAAGGGCAGGGAATAAAACCACTCAAGCATGGTCCCATCCAACGAGCATCGAAAAAGATGCGCCATAAGGTGATCATCATATTGGAATTGTGCCGACTCGTACATAAAGTCCCTCACATGGATATAGGGGTTACCGCTCCCGTCGTATTTGCAGTATGTGGGGAGCTCAGACTGGGAAGGAAATTGGATGTTGTGAAAATTAGGGATGGGAACATCAGCCAAGGATTATGGGCCAACCTGCTTTTGAAGAAGATCGAGTTGCTGCTGTATGGCTGCCCACTTATCAAGAAGGTCCCGCTCTCGAGAGGGTGGGGGTGGAACAAAAGGAGCAGGCTCAAGTCGTGGAGCCGCAGGGTAGACAGAAGAAAGGGAAGGCCCATAGGAGGGATATTGTGCCGAAAAATGAGTCACATTAGAATAAGCGAGATGGGCTGCCCTATGTTGAGGGTGAGAGAAATCGACCGGGCCCAAGAGGACCTGCGGTACAGAGGGAACAGACCTATAAGCATCAATTTGAGGAGATGGGGGAAGAGCGGTCTTCCCTTTGTCAAAAGCTTGAGGGGCCGAGCCAGAAGATTGGCATGCCTCCAGATTGGAGAAGTGATGGATCTTGGGTTGGACCAGGGTGAGATCAATCGAAGCAGGTGAAGTCCCTGGCCCACTAACCCTACACTGAGAGATGGATATAGCAGACAAACCCTGTGAGATAATAGAAGATGGGGTGCTTGACCCCAGCAAGGTCTGATAAAGGGCCTGAAGCTGGGTTGGATCTAGCTGGGCCATCATTTGGATAATATGATTGGTGGGATCATGGGCAGGTGGATTGGAGAGAGAGGGCTGACCGCCCTCTACAATAGCAGAGGAAGGAGGAGGGGCAGACCCTTCTCCAGACTGGAGAGACATGACCCTAGACGGGTCCTCTAGGAGCCCTTGAGGAAGGGAGTCCTCATGGGAATGGAGGAATTCACCAGACGACATGGTGAAATCAAATAGTGGATTGAGATAGGAGGTGATGGAGGAATTGCCCCTAGATGAAGAACCTATGGACTTGAAGCAACTCCACATGCAATGTTGCACCTAGATGGAAACAACACACAATCACGATTTAATGACTAAGAGAGACCAAATCAAGTCAACCAAGCCAAGAAGGCACGACCTACGCGCGGCTAATTGCTGGCCTCAAGGCCAAAAACATCGAGCTCGACCGTAAGGTATTGGCCGAACTGGCCGTGAATGAGCCGACTGCCTTCGCTGCCGTCGTCAAAAGCGTCAAATAACCAGAGCGACAAATTCGCGACCAAATTAAAAGCCCCTCTTACGAGGGGTTTTTAATTGGCAGTTCACCTATAAGCCGGGTTTTGTCCTCTCTTTCGAGATGGGCGATCATCTATCTAGTTCCGTCGTTGCCGGCGGAATCAAGCGGGTAGCGACCTGCGGACGGACCGCCCCTTTACCACTGGTTGTGGTGCAGATCTCCTTGCAGCAGGCAGGGTTTACCTTCTCCACGTGTCACCACGTGACGCTGTGGGCTCTTACCCCACTCATTTCACCCTTACTTTCTTGCGAAAGCGGTTTTGTTTCTGTGGCACTTTCCCTAGGGTTACCCCCGGTCGCCGTTAGCGACTGCCCTTGTCCTATGCTGCCCGGACTTTCCTCTTACAAGTTGCAAGCGATCACCAAGTGAACTGCCTATGGCAATTATACACGATTTAAGTGGTTTATTCGGCGCGCGGCGAGTTGCGCGCCGACTTCGCGGGCGTGTTCGTCGAGCGTTTTGTTGACCATACCGTCAGCCAACTGATTAAATTCGCGTTGCACGTGGCTGAACGTGACTTTTTCAAAGCGCTTCATGAGGCTGCGAATGCGCTCGTGGACGGGCCACAGCTCGCGATTTTTGACGCGGTAATAGCCTTTCATCTGGTTGACGACCATCATGCTGTCGAGCTTGAAGTTGACTTGCTTGACCCCCAGCTCCAGCGCTTTTTCGAGACCAATGCGCACACCTTGATATTCGGCTTGGCCGTTGTTGGTAATGCCTAGGTAAAGACCGCCCTGGGCGATGACTTCTTGGTCGGCGTTGATCACCACATAACCAGCCGCACTAGGACCTGGATTGCCCCTCGACCCGCCATCGGCATAAATGGTGATCGCAGAATTTGTTGATTTTTTTGCATCAGCGTGGAGACGAAGTTTAAGGGTATTGTCTGCTAATTGTTCCTGCTGAATGATGCCAAGGACGAGCTGCGTAAGGTCGGTAAGATTGTTCTGTTGCTGTTTCGACAACGCTCTCCATTGATACTTATCGTAGTTGCCGCTCAGGTTAATCGTCTGCTGACCGGCAATCAAACTGACATTATAGACGATTACCAGGTACTGAATTGCCCCGTCATCGTGATCTATATAGGTGACTGCATCAAAAAGTTGCGCGGTTTTGATATCTGACGACTGGAAGCGGGCCGTCGGCCGCACGATGAAGCGCATGATCGAGCCCCACCACCTGCTGGAGCCGATGGGCTGCCACCTCGATGTGCCGCTGGCCGTGGAGGCTACGGTGGGCACGCGCTGGGGCAGCGGGGACATCGCGATCGTCACCTCCTGAGCGACCTGCTAGCATTACGTACGTAACACTTACGGAAGGAGGACCATGGCAGCCAACGGAAAGGGGCGCGCGATCCGCGTCCCGGAGTCCCTGTGGGCGGCGGCCAAGGAGAGGGCAGAGGAGCGAGGAGACAAGAGCCTCGGGGCGGCGATCCGCACGTTCCTGGAGGCCTACGTGAAGTCGTCCCGCCCGGCCGTCAAGGACGGCGTGGGCGTGATGCGTGCCCGCAGCGGCGCCGCGCAGCGCGAGGTCCACACGTTCTACGTGTCGGACACGCTCTGGGACGCGGCACACGCGAAGGCGGAATCGGTGGACGAGACCCTGTCCGCCGCCATCCTCACCTTTCTCATCGCCTACGCGGACGAGAAGAAGGGCTGAGGAGTTGAGCAGCAGCCCCACCCCACTCCCCGGCGAGGAGCCGGAATGGTCCCCACATATCGAACGGGACCCGGAAAAGCGCGCAGCGGCTAACCGAAGATTGCAGACCTGGCGCCCCATGCTTGCCGCTCGAAACAGCCGTGCCTATCTGGAGACGCAAATAGAACTGATTGAGCAATACGCCAACCAAGGAGCCTGAAATGTCAGCAACCCTGCACCTCACCAGCATTACCGGAATGGCCCTCCCCCAGGGGCCGTTCCCGCCCGAGTACGCCTACCTGGAGCGGGAGGAGCCCCCGCGCCTGGCGGGGGCGGCCGACGTGCCGCTGTACTTCGACTCCCCGGCCCGGGGCAGTGCGCCGGTGTTCCTGCGGGAGTTTCGCCGGTGGGTGATGACCTCCCGTGGCCTGATGCCGGGCGTGGCCGAGCGCGACGTCACCGAGTTCATCCGGGGCGCTCGCGAGGGCCACGCGCTGGTCTCGCTGCGCAAGGCGGCGGAGTCCCTGGCGCTCGCCGCGAACACCAGCCGCATCGGTGACCGGGCTCGTGGGCTCGCCTGGCGCGCTGAGCAGTACCGCATCGCCGCAGGTCAGCGGTCAGTTTCTCCCGCTCAGTAGTAATCCCCCTGGCTAGGTGCTAGTGTTACGTATGTCAGCACAACGCACCACAACCCAGGAGGTCCTCATGAGCAACAACGAGTTCGGCTTCGAGCCTCAGTTCGCCGAGAACGGTGACTGGCCCTGTGACACCTGCGGCGGCAACTCCCGCAGCCTAGCCGTCTCCATAGGGGAAAGAAGTGTCAAGCCAAAGGGCTCTCTGGGTGATGTCCCCATCAAGGGATCACCAACTTCGGGTGCCTCAGGAGGGCACGAGAATGGGATAGTTCCCATACAAATTGGTTCAGTGCCCATGCTGACCGTCATCGATGGTACCCGGGGCAAATCTCCAAGCACTGAGGGTCCTCTGCCTACCGAGCTTCAACAGGCGTAGTAAACTTCCCAAAGTTCCCCCATTTCCATAGAGTACGGAATTTTTACTTGCCTTGTTATTTCATTTCCTCTTTCCCTTTCGTAATTTCTCTCTAGACTCGATAGTGTAATGATTTTATTTCTATATAATGGCAGTAGTATTCAAAATGCATTTGACTGCATGTTACCGCCTTTGACTGAGTAGGATTTACCGTATTCACAGTTGCTAGTGAATTGGATATCTCGTACGATTCGTAGATGAAAAATTAGGCTTGTGTGTCGATCAGGTGTAGAGATGTCACCTTTTCATCCTTCTACACTTTAACTGACTTGCCATTTTTGCATATTCCCATGGGGGTTTGTGAGGGAGGTAGTGTAGCTACTTTTGGGGAAGTACGTCTACCTTATGCATCTTTTCGTGTGGAGATTCAATTAAGGCAAAGCTCTCCCCCTTCGGCCTACAAAAGGTCCCAAAAGGCACCTCCTCCTCTTCACGCTGCTTAAGGCTTCCCTTACAATCTCTTGCTTCCTGCTCCCATTCTGGCGAAGCGGCCGTCTCCTTCCTCTGTAATCATTGTTAGGTGAAGCATGGAGGACGACTCTAAAGATGAAGCCTTTGGTAGTTGCTGGGGCATTCATGCTACTTCACTGTAGAAGAACGGTTGGCGATGAGGCGGAAGGCGTGAAAGAAGGGTCGGTGTGTGGCGATGGGCTCCCTTCCGACCTCTAGACAACCACCCCACTGGGGAGACGGGGGAGGGTGTCAGCTTTTTTTTTCTTCCTATTGCTTCTTGCCTGTGCCATCAATTCTTGATGGCTTCATTATGGTCCAACTTCCAAAGAGTGGGCAAAGGAGGCCTTCTCTTGTTTTCTGTGAAGTTGGCACCCGGGCATTCCTCTACCCTTCTATTTTCCTCTGATAACATATCTTCCAAACTTCTTGAGCAGACAGATTCAGCCATCCCGTTATCCGAGCCAGTTTTCACCCAGGATGGCGTAGCTTTACTGAATTCTCACGGGGTCAAGACTCTCGCCCTTGAACGTGCGACTACGGGCAACGGGAAGCTTCTACGACAACAACGGAGAACTGGTGAACCCTACAAACCCCAAAAATCATGACTTTCACTAAACTGGCCCGATCTCCCCCGATCGAGCACCATTCTACGCAAAATTACAGGGAAAATGTAGAGGACGAAGTGGTGATCCATCTCCCTACCTCCACTGATGAAATCGAGCACCGAGGTGACTAAATCGCGTCAAAAACCACCACGTGAACCGAACCGTTGGCTTTGAATCCACCATTCGGGATCGCGCCACAACCGCATCGATCCTCGCTCCACTGCATCTCAGCAACCTCCCGGCGTCGTCACCTTGCCCATGATTACATTCGTCTGCAGTCGGAGGCGAAGAGGCGAGAGAACGAGAGAGAATGGGAGAGAGAGTGTGGGATGGCGGATAAATGTCATGCGTGAGGAGTTAAATCAATTTGAAAGAAATAAAGTATGACATTTAGTCCCTAGACCCGAATCACATCCTGTCATTGGTACAAAATGGGTCTTCTGAAATAAATTAAATGAAGAAGGTAAAATAGTTAGAAATAAAGTCAAACTTGTGGCTCAGGGTTAAATCAGGAGTTAGGTATTGATTTCGAAGAATCTTTTGCTCTTGTAGCTAGATTAGATGTCATTCATTTATTGCTTGCATTTGCATGTAGTCATGGCATAAAACTATACCAAATGGATGTAAAAAGTTCATTCCTAAATGGGGTAATAAAAGAAGAAGTGTATGTGAAACAATCCCCTGGTTTTGAGCATGTTGATTTTCCCAACCATGTGTTTAGATTAGACAAAGCTCTGTATGGTTTGAAGCAGGTCCCTCGAGCTTGGTATGAGAGACTGAGTTCATTCCTCATGAATAAAGGCTACTCATGAGATAAGGTGGACCAGACACTCTTTACAAAAGGTACACAAAGATGCTATTCTTGTGGTTCAAATTTATGTTGTTGATATAGTGTTCGGTTCCACCAAATCTGTGATGTGTGAGGAATTTGTAGTTTTAATGACTACTAAATTTGAAATGAGCCTAATGGGTGAGTTGCAATTCTTTTTAGGTCTTCAAATCACCCAAGACAAAGAGGGATGCTTCATAAGTCAAGCCAAATATCTTACAAAACTGCTGAAAAGGTACAGTATGGAGAACTGTAAGATAATAACCACACCAATGAGCACATGCATAACTCTGGATGCTGATCAAACAGGTAAATCTATGGATTCAAAGAATTATTGAGGTATGATCGGCTCACTTCTCTATCTTACTGCATCTAGACCTGATATCCAATTCTGTATATGTCTGTGTACAAGGTTTTAGTCTGATCCTAAAGAATCCCATGTCATCGATTAGATGAATGGTAGGCACGTTAACTGGTTAATGATTTGTTCCTGTCATCGTTTCCATTCCGCTGCATTTAATTTCCAGATTGGGAAAATTGTTTAATCTGCTGGTCTGGCATAATCAGCAGTAGATCTTTGATTTTGATTTAGAGGTAAAGATTTTTAAAAGGGCAATTCATTCACCCCCCCCTCTGAATCCATAGCAACGTGTCCCAACAGCAGGAAGTTCCCATGGTTTGAAGGTTGGTGGAGTCGTGCGGTTGCTAGTCGACCGCACATCCTCATCCTGTGGTTGGAAGTGGGCCGCACAACTTGGGGCAGTTCGTTGAAGGACGTACATCCTCATAGGCGAGTGTCTCCTTCTTTCCCAAGACGCGGCGTGTCCATCACGTGCGGGGTCTTGGGTGGCGATCACAGGTTCTCTTTCTGCTTTTCTTATTCTGGTTCTTAGTAACTTTTCATAGTTCTCCTAGTTGTTTTCATTGCCGGTACATTCAAGAAAGAGAGGAAAAGGCCATCCTTTCCTGTCTACATTTATTAGTTTTTTATTTTCTGATCTTAACTTCTTGTATTGCTTAGCCAACTCATCATATGCGTCCATGAGCTCTTCAAAGGTAAAGTCCTCAGAGTCAAAGCTTACATAAGATGAGGATGGGTTGCCTGGCTGATCTAGACTGTCGACCATGAGATAGTGATCCCTTTTTTACTCTTCATAGATCCTAGCCAGTCCGTTCAAGATCTCCTTGGCAGAGCTATAGCTGGAGACAAAAGGGAACTTGGAAACATCAACTGTAGCTTTTATTAGTTTGAAAGTAACATGGTTGTCAACATTTTTGGTCGTTTGTGTAGCAGATCATTCAAATATGTCTGAAGGCAACTTGTGTGGACCATGATATATGAGATTCTAGAGCATGGGATCAATGGAGTTAACGAAAGAACACATATTCCCTAGCCACATATTAAAATCAGAACCATCGAATAAGGGTGCGGAATTCATTGAAACTTGTTCAACTGATAAAGCCATTAAATCAAATGCAATGGGTTCTTTCTCTATAGATTGTTGGATCTGACTATAATAGAGCTTAGCCTTGATACCAATTGTTGGGTCCCTTGGGTGCAACTAGATCTAGAAGGGGGGGTTGAATAGGTCTGGTACAAACTATGACCAATTAAAAATTTTAGCTCATTAAGGCACAAACATGGCTATAATGCACATGAAACACTTAGATATAATGCACAACAGATTTAATAGGAATAGCTCAAATGAAAGCGACAAATGTCAACTGATGAGGTTGCTTGGAATTGATAAAAAAGGGAAGGTTTGTCATCTAAAGAAAGCACGTTATGGACTAAAACAGTCACCTAGAGCCTGGTTTGATAGGGTGTGTCTTGCTGTGATCAGATTTGATTTCAAACAGTCAAATGCTGATCATAATATGTTCCTTCATAGGGCAAGGAAGCATGTAACTATGCTACTTGTTTATATGGATGGCATGATTATCACAGGAGATGATGACGTAGAAATCAAACAATTAAATAAAGACTTGGCTGCCAAATTTGAAATCAAAGACTTAGGTGAGCTACGGTATTTCCTGGGTATCGAAGTAACCCGATCAGGGAATGGAATCTATATCTGTCAGAGGAAGTATGCATTGGATTTGCTGACTGAAATTGGGAAGGTGAGGTGCAAGCCTGCGACAACCCCAAATGAATTAAATCATGTCTTATCAAAGACGGGGAGAAGAACTCTCACTTGAAGATAGGGGTTTATACAAGAGACTGGTAGGAAAACTCCTATATTTGTATTAATCCAGCCATATTTGACTTATGTTGTGAGCATAGTCAGTCAATTCATGCATGCTCCACAAACAGTACACATGAAGGCTAGAGAACGTATGCTGACGTACTTGATGCCAAAGAAGGGGAATTCTTTTTCAGAAAGCGAAAAAACTGAGTCTTGAAGGACATGCATATGCTAATTAGGCTGGGTCACCAGATGACAGAAGATCAACCTCTAGTTACTACACTTATCTAAGTGGCAACCTGGTTACCTAGAAGAGTAAGAAGCAAACAATGTATGTGAGATCAAACGCAGAGGCAGAGTACCAGGCCATGGCACATAGGTTAGCTGAGTTGATTTGTCTAAACCTTCTTCTGTTGGATTTGGGAGTTCCAATGAAACTCCCTATGAAGCTGTATCGTGACAATAAAGCAATAATAAATAATGCAAATAACCCTATTCAGTATGACAGAACAAAGCATATTGAGATTGACAGACATTTCATTAGAGAGAAATTGGACTCAAGAGAACTCTATTTACCTTATGTGAAGTCACAAGAGCAAATGGCTAATATTGTCACAAAGGCTATTACTAAAGCTCAGTTTAGGTCTGCACTTGAGAAGCTAAGCATGAAGGATATCTATACTCACCTTGAGGGAGAGTGTAGGAAAATAGTGGTATCTTCGTAAAAAAAGGGTATTTCTATAATATTGCAGATTTATAGGTTTTGTTTGCAATCTTTTCTTTCTTTCTTTGTCGCCCTTCTATGGGAGGGTAACTTTGTAATTAGCCTCAAGAGTGAGATATAAAAAATAGCCCCCTTTATATAGGAAGGGCCAAATCCCACTAGGACAATCATACCCCTAAACATTTCAACTAATGACTTCCATATCCTAGCCTAATAAAACAAAAGCCAACAACCATCTTTTGACTTGGCCGCACCTTTCGCCCTCTTTTTGCCGAACCCAATCCCTATATCGTTGCACACCTAGTAGGTAGTAGCGTTGAATATGGTATAGTTCGAAGAAGATTCCATTTGAAGACCGGATTTTTTGGTAAGACTTTTATTTCTCTCTCCCGAGAATCATTCTTGCCCATTCGAGTCGATCCAAATTAAGGTCCCAACTTAATAAAATTCTTTAATGGATCTAATTTTTAGGCCCGATAAAATATTCAAGAGCTAAAAATGAAGTGACCGGTTGGCTTAATGACGGGCTAGATCCTAGATCCCGTCAAACTAGTCAGACTCACTTATAGCCCTATATAAAATTTCTCACCTCTGTCTTGGCATGCTCGTGGAACAGTAGAAGGATCCGAGAATGGCCGTGGCTTCTACTACATGGGGCGTTGTTTGGGGCGGGGGGTGTGGCCATGCGGGGGAGGATTGCTACGGAACGGGACAAATGCCAAACAAACACGTCTCTTTTAGCTACGGTTGTCCTACTTTCCGTAACAGTAGAGTACTTTTCGTCACAAATATTGAGGAGTATGTTAGGTGTAGTTGGAATGACAATTTTGTGACGCATCTTTTGCCATCTCATTACGTGGCCCATTTCTTACCCCATGGCACGTCCAGTAGGTACTACCGTTGAATGTAGCATAGTTCGATGAAGATCCTATTTGAGGACCGGGTTTTATGACAAGATTTTAATTTCTCTCTCCTTGAAAACATTCGGGCACATTAGGATCGATCCAAATTATGGCCAGGACTCGATCTAAGGCCCCGTTTGTTTACGCTTGTTGTGAGATGATTTTTTCAAAATCTCTCTTTCGCACAGGTATACGGTATGCCAATTTTTTGTCGGAGATTTTTCCACCATTGAAATCGTATTTGGCGAGACGAATGCAGGCATCGTCGCTCGTGCACATCGTCAATTGTGTTGGATTGCAGAAGTGCACATCGCCACTGTTTAAACCCCAACATTTATGATAAAAAAGGGAGAAGCATGAGGTTATTGCCCTTTTAATAGAGAGTTAATGACTCTAATAGATGTTAACGCATTTAATGGGATGCAGAATCCACGAAAAGCTCTCCGGAACAAGTTTTTGCAGATTATGCAGAGCCCAGACTCATTTCTCTCTCCTGACAAAATTTATGGAGGATATGTGTGGGAGCTCATCATGAAATTCAAATTCAACAATGCAAAGCCACAACGGGCACCAATGTCAACATCTATCAAATTGAAGAAGAATGAAGAAGATAAGTCGATTGACAAAACACTTTTTAGAGGGATGATTGATTCTTTACTATACTTGACTGCTAGTATGTCAGATTTCATGTTTAGTGCTTGCATGTGTGCTAGATTTTAATCTGATCCAAGAGCATCACACATGTTACCAGTCAAAAAGATTTTCTGATATTTGATAGGCGCTACTGATCTTGATCATTGGTTTCCACGTAGTTGTAATTTTGAATTGGTAGCTTACACTGATTTTGATTATGCTGGGTGCTTAGTGGATCATAAAATCACGAGGGGGTATTGTCAATTTCTTAGAGGCTGCATAGTCTCATGGGCCTTTAGGAAACAAAACACAGTGGCATTGTTAACTACTGAAGCCGAATACATGGCTTGGCAGTTCTGTAGCCCAAGTGCTATGGATCCAACAGTAGTTAGTTGATTTTGATATTTTCTTGAATAACACACCCATTCTTTGTGATAACACCTCTGCGATTAATATTTTTAAAAATCTAGGTTTGCATTCTCGCACAAAACACATAGAGATTCGACACCACTTTTTGCGAGACCAAGTAAATAATGGTCATTTTGAGCTTACACATGTAAATACTAAAAATCAACTTGCAAATATTTTTACTAAACCCTTAACTCCAGAAAAATTCATAAGAATAAGAAGAGAATTAGGAATTTACAGTTTAGATGAGTAACTATTCATATTAGGCTTGCAAATAACAATTAAGTTATGCATACATCGTACATACACTTAATTTCATGCCTCATGTTGCACATATCCTTACACACTTGTGAATAGGAATAATTCTTCATCGTCTTTTTCAGTCACATGCATATACTTGTATATACTTTATATACTACTTGAATGCCATGATTTTTCGGTATATAAAATTATGATTGTGGAAAGTTAGCTTATGTCCAGTCGGAAGCTTTCAGTATGCGTGAGGTGGTCTTCGGACCTAAGTTCTCCACCACGTACCAAAAATCAACTTCCATGAACATATTTTCATATCCTTGCTTGATTGCATGTAAGTCTACAAAATCTTTTTTTGAAATCTTCTAAGACCTTACCTCCTTGATAAATAAAAATACAGTGACTTGGATCATTTGTGAATGATGACATATACAAAGGAGGAGGATTTGATTTCAATTGTGCATATATTTAGAAGGAGTCATAGCTATGTTATAGCAAATTTATTTTCTACATACAATGCAGTTACTTCATGGGGGCGTGGGGGATCGACACTGTACTCCCCCATTTGCAGCTCCCCCCTTTTGATTATGCCTTGGATGATGTCCTTGAATATTTGACAATCTTCAATAGGATGTCTGAGGATTTGATAATAAGGACAGAAGTAAGGATCGTCTCTTCTCTTGACGTCGTCAGGTCTCTTTGGCTTTGGAAGAGTGACCATGTTATACTTCATAGCCCACTCAAATAATGCTCGAGTCCTATCCCTGGGGAAGGCATAGAGCTTCTTTGTTTTGTTCTGTGGAGGATGACTCTCTTGGCATTCAGCAGGTTCATTGAGAGAAGGATTGTGCATCCATTTGTGCCTTTTTGCCTTGACACCAACAGCATGGACCGCTCTCAGTACCGGTTGTTTATTAACCTGCCTGGCTTCATGACGTGAGTCAGCAGAAATGGAGGGATATCTTGTGAAGAAATCTTCAACCTCCGTGGCAATATCACTTAATCAGTCAAATGACCAGATTTCTATTCTGATCATCTTTTCCAGGATCTCCTTCTTCAGATTTTGTTTGCATATTTGTATTGCATCTTCTGGATGCAGAGGACGCTGGCACCTCATGTTGAGATCCTCCCATCTCTTGATATATTCTACAGTTGTTTCATCATCTTTTTGCTTGGCTACCAACAGCTCAGCCACGGTCACCTCTGCCCCGATGACGTGGAATCTTTCACCAAATTTCTACTGCATGTCTGGATAGTCGTGGATAGACCCGGTTGGTAGGTTAGAATGCCATTCAAAGGCGGGTCCTGTTAGTGAAGACCCAAAGAACTTGAGTAGGTACGACTCGTCCATTGTCAAGTCACCTATGACTGTCATATAATGTACAATATGCTCTTTAGGGGAGCCCTGCCCATTGTATTTGTCAAATTTTAGGAGTTTATTGACACCGGGTGGCAGTCTTTTGACAGCATGGTGGGTTGGATATGGTACTTCATATATGTTGAAGGGGGCGTAATCATCACCACCCCTTTTTGCCAGCCTTGCTTCGATCAATTGTTCCACCATTAGCTCGTTCACCAGAACTGGCTCTACCGATTGAGTGTGGAGGTGGATGGGCTGCACTAATTGTGTAGCCGGAACTGCAACATGAGGTGGCAAGAGCTCTGACAGGGATGCTTGCTGCTGCACTTGAGGAGGCATTAGCCGTGCTGGCTAGAGCCATTGGGAGTAATGTTGGGGAGTGGCCTAGTTCTGGTCAGCAGATTGTAGAACAGCCGGTGAAGGAGCACCCGTGGGGTTGGAACCTTCCCATGATGGCTCAGCTCGTGCCCCTGGTTCTTCGGGCGCCATAGCATGTTCAGCCTTTTCATTTAATTTTTTCTTCAGCAGTTTTATCTCCCGCTGGTATCCTTGTAGCAATATCAGGACGACAGGGTCCGTGATTATTTTATTACTGATACCCTCGAGTGTATTATTGGAGGCATACTAAATTGGAGGAGACAGAAATACTCCTTCTTCAGATGCCACCATCCTGGCCGCGACAGTGGTGATGTCTTCATCAGCAACCTACTTGTCCTTTGCAGCTCGCAGTAGCTCAGCCTTAGCTTTGTCCCGTCTTGTCACCGGGTCTATTCTTCCAGCAATCTCGGCCGGCTCATGTTGTTCATTTGGCAGGGGACCAGGTGTACACATCACCCCTGTCATGTTACAAGTAAGAATTTACATTCTTCTTTTATATCTTCTGACTCCCCTTCGGGCCTGACTAGGGAAAGTCAGCCCTTCACCTATCGAAATTCCTTTCATCTTTTCATTTTGTGGAGGCTTTTCAAGGCTTCTTGCCCCAGCTTGCTTCTCTTCTTTATCCACCACCACCGGTAACATTTTATCTTTTTCTTCTTTTCCTTCTTCGACCCTAATGACACGAAGCGACCTTTGTTGACCCAAGGAGGGGTTCCCGAGGTTATGGAAATATTCTCGAACCATCTTTGTCATGTCTTCCTGACTACACTCTGGAGAAATGGCAGGAGACAACACTTGGACTTGGGCAGACGGCATATGTGAAAGTCGTATCAGCTTGGCAGCTTGATTGAAGTTTCTTGAATATTTGGAAATATCAGCTTGCTTTGCACAGGCCCTAGCGGCGGGTGGAGGAGTTGCAATCATGACTTCCTTTGCATGCATAGTTTCTTTTCCCCCTCTATTGGGAACATCATCAGAATTTTTGAAGCCTTGTGAGGCTGGTGTAGGGCCTCGGACTCTCTTGGGCACCCAGATCTGCTTAAACATTGGCAAGCTTAGGGTCGGCCTCCCTTGCTTGTTGTCATTAAAATTCAACCTTTGGCTTGATATCACTTGGAAGGTATTGTGAATGGGCATGGTCGGGATGATTCGATCTAGTAGAACTTCGGCACTACAGCCATTGAAGTAGACTCGGATACCCCCGATCAACATAGACTTCCCAGATGTCGAAAGTCAACCCCAGGGAGTAGCTGGAATTCTTCCTCTGTAGCTTTTCTTCTTACCCCAAGTAGGCTTCTTCGTGTGTGCCGTAGTCGGGCAAGTAGTATGGTGAACGTGGTAGCTCACGATCACCGGGCTCTTCAGCAGAGTTTTCTTAATTCGGCCCTCACTTTGGTGGGCCGCAGCTTTGTTGTTCTTCAGCTCCGCAGGTTCAGAAGTCTCCACGTCTAGGAGACCCACGAATGCAACTCCTTGGAAGTTGGGGAAGCCAATGATCGTGGGAAAGTTGCCGAAGGTAGTGGGTAAGGCAAGGTAGCCATATGTAGCATGGTCGGCCACGATTTGGGTACCGAAAACAAGTCCAGATAATCAACTCACCATTGCTTTGACCTACAAGGAGGGAAACAAGACGAAGGAATAATTAACATTTGAAACTGATGAGTGAGGGCCCCATGGTCCTTCTATTTTAGCAAAGAGATGTAGGGAGGCTGAGTCCCACTGGGCATGACAGCTTGTGGGAATGATTTTATTTATTTATTTATTTATTAATAGGTTTATTTGCACAGGCGTGCCAGTCACTAAGTGACGAGTTTATTATGTGCACCGTCTAACTGATCAAGCAAAAGTGAATGATCTTGTCGGGACCTAAAACCCGACGCACCATAAAGACTACGATGTTAATTACACCCCTCTAAAAGAGGGACAACCCTTGATTAATCGCCAAAAATAGAATGACCATGGGGTCGATAGAATATGTGAAAGATGCAATTGCACATGCAGGCACACAATATGGTAGTATTTATTTATTAAACGGACTCTCGGTACCAGGTGGAGAACTTAGGTCCGAAGACCACTATCACGCATAGTGAAAGCCTCTGGCCAGACATAACCCAACTTTTCACTAATCACCATTTGATATACCGGAGAGTCAAATCATGTACGCATGCAGAATTATAGCATTTAATATTATTACTTAATATTTATTTGATCTATTATTAGTGATTTCGGGAGAGATCTCGACAACACCTCCCCCTGCTCCAGGGGATATCGGGGCCTTTTTACTTTGAGGCTGCGAATGGCATTACGGTGCGTACATATGGGCCCATGAGGTGGGCCGACTATGACCGTATTCGGGCAAACTCGTGTATCATTGGGAGGGGTATATTCTTTAGGACGTAGTCCGTAAATTCCACTGCCCTAGTACGAAAGGAATGTGCATCAACACCCTTCAGGTCTGCAAACTAGCCAACAACGAGCTGATATTTGAAATGAACCACCAGACAATTCAAAATGAAAGGCTCTTCTCGATATCCCTACTTTATCGGTGTCAAGAAGAGACCATAGCCTGATGTCTCTTTTTGTACAAGCCCTACGGCGTTGTCCTATCTAGCCGGAGTGAATTCAGGAGCCCGAGTCAGCATGTTCTGAGCAAGCATCAGCTCAACAACCCCCAGAACTACTTTTCACTGACGTGGTTCCCCTAGAAGATAGATGGCCTCATGGCGATGAACTACTCCTTGCAGGCTGTCTCACTCCACGAGAATATCTTGTTCGGCTCTTTGAGCCCGCAACACATCTCTCCTTCCGGCAATGCTGAAGCGACAAATGAAAGAACAGAGGTGCTTGTCCTTCAAAAAATCTTGGTGATATCCCTCGCTGCGGTGGTAGCAGAGGGCACTAGTCGTAGTTAAAAGACAGGAAGGGGCCACAGTATCGATCTTGAAATTTGAAGACTCATGGACCACCGCTATTTTATCACGGCCCATGTCCAGGTCATGAATGTTCGCTCAGGTCACGATTGGGCTAAATGGATTGGCCGCGGGAACATGAGAGGATGAACTCGAAGGAGCTGAAGCAGAAGCCATCTGGCCTATTAAACATATGCAAGAAGAGAAACATGTCAGCAATGAAGATTTGATGAAGATATGAACCAAAGAAATTTTGGAAAAAAAAATCGATAGAGTCTCCCCTTATCCAGGGGATCTACCAAGAAGAAATAGGAAGTACATCACAACCATAGGGTGAGATGACTCCAAAGAAAAGACCATGGGATAGCTCCCAGGCCACTCCAACTAGCTGCAGAGAAGATGGAGGCTCCACCTGGCCTCCCATCGTGCACGAACAATGGCGAAGAAGACAAAAGGGGGCTAGCCACCGTGCCCAACAACACTGTCGCTGTGTGCGAGCGAAGGAGAAGAGGACAGGCTAGCCGCCTTGCCAAACAAGGAGCAGAGGAAGAAAGATAGCCGTCGTATCAAGCAAATGGAGGAGAAGGAAACGAGCGGTCGTCGTTCGAATGGGAAATGAGAGAGTTTTCTCTCTCTCCAGGGGCTCTAAGCCAAAAACATACAGTCGTCGGATCAAAGGGCCCTACCTCCCTGGCTGCTATATCAAATATGGGTTGCCGGATCATCAGCTCGTACGCTCCGCCTCCCCGGCCGTCAGATCAAGCCTATGACCCACTTGTTTTGGCTTCAGTTCTGAAACGTGACCCCAGTGCAAGCTCAACAACGATCGATTGCTGCTTCTGGACCCGTGTCCGTGATCCAACTCGTTGATGCAGGTACTGTTGGGACGCTCTTGACAATGGGTAGGACCAGAACTCTATTGCAAGTACAACTATTAGTTGATCCCCGATGGGAGCCCTAGTTATTTCTGACTTCCGGCGAAGATGATTAACATATGTTGTTGCAGATCACATCTGATAGTTTGATCGGTTAGGGCCGCTTTGTTTCCGGAGTCCGGAGTTGTCGACGGATTTGCACAATCGACGAGAGAGAAAGAGTCAGTGAATCTCGTCTCCCTCTCGTAAAAAAATCGTTAATCAAGATCGGTTAACGTGCTCGACCCTCCGTGCTCGATTAACAAAGGCCCCCCTTAGTTATTGGAAAATATCTTGAATTTACCATGTCAACGTTGCCTGACATGCCTGCGCGACGAGGCGCTCAGTGGACACCCGATTCAATGTCGGCGTGCTTCTGACTTGGTGTTTGTTTGTGATCCACAAGTTGGCAGTTAACAGAGACGCATGTACAAGCTACAGAACCTGGAGAACTTGCTCTTTCGTTCCCGTGTATCATTACCTGCTAGTAGCCATCCCCCTTTTATGCATTATTTGAACTATAAGTCTCTCTTTAATAGGGGGATAGACAAATAGAAAGATATCTATCGTGAGTTAATTTATTTTAGAGTTTCACCTTATTTATTTTGGTAGATGATAGGTTAAATAAGGGGATAAATTATTTCGTCAATTTTATTGGGTCAGTTTTACCAGGATACATGAGGGTTATCTCCCATTGTAATTGATTAACTTTCTTACCCTCTCAAATTAAAAAATAGATAGAATGAGAGTTATCCCATAGATAACCGAGGGATAACTTCCTATCAAAGTGAGGCTGAGGACCACTTTGATAAAAGGGTGTGTTAGGGATGGATACGTCACCTCGAATGAGTTAAGAGCGGATACGCCACCACGGATGGCCCACCCTAACCAACTTTGATAAAGTGTCGAGTTAGAGACGGGTACGCCACCCCGGGTGAGTTGGAGTCGAGTACGTCACCTTGAGTGACCCACCTCTAACTCACTCCTGGTGACTTATTTCACTCTTTTTATTTGACCCTGATTAAAGAAAAAAAGTCAAACAAGAATAAGTCATCTCACCCCGCGTAACTCACCCCAACGGGGTTTGCCCCTTTATCAAAGTGGCCCTAATAATTTTACTTTACAGCATTCTTCTTGCGCTCGGATCGTCGCACCTCTCGGGACCAAACAAAAATAAATTCTTAAGCATGAAGGAGCTTGAAAATAGAGCCTTATGAAACATAATATATGAGTAAACATGTATATTTGAGATATAGAGGAATCTACCATAGTAGTCATTACTAACAAGGATTAACATGGTTGCTATTTAGAGTTAACAGCAGTCAGGTAGCGGTCTTCTGGAGGCCACCTATTAAATGTAGCGGTCCTGTGCAGGCTGCCTTCTGTCTATTTTCATATAGAAATATAATCCGATCTGACAAGGCCAATCCTATGGCAATTAAGGATGAAAACTACGTAGAACTGAAAGTAAAACCATGTCAACATGTGAATCATGCAAGGGAAGAACAAGGGATCCAAGAAAGTTACCATCTTCTAGTTAAAATTACATGTACATCATGCAGAGAAAACCTAACTATGCAATCATGAGAAAATGTAAAATTCATCACGTGGAAAGCATGAAATCAGGTGGGAACTGAGGGATTTTGTTCCTAACTTGTTGTTTAAGCCATCCATGAGATAACCTACCTTTGAGTTGGACTCTAGAATTCAAATTTGTTGCTGGAAGACGGTTCTTGTTCATGCACGTCCTGTGTTGAACAAGCAACTTCCAGATGCTCTATCTCCCTGACTGCTTGATCTTCTTTCACGTGATTTGGAGGGTGATTAGAAGACACAAAGGGGAACAATTAACTCTAAAGACTGAACTTGAAAATACCTCTGATAAGATCCCTAAACTTCAGATCCTCACCGGAAGAACACGCCCATTCCTCCGCGTTCTACGTTGAAATAACTACTTTCGATCCCTCTAGCTCTCTAGTTGCTTGACCTCTTGAGATGAAATTTGGCAGAGAGTTAGAAGATACTAATGGGAACAAAAACTTCTAAAGGCCAACCTGTGAAGATGACACCTTACCTTCAAACCACGCGATCCAAACTTAGGGTTCGCATAGGTCGAATCTGGGCCTTATTTATAGGGAATAACCTAGGGCTGAGAGATTAGGTCGAATTAGGAGTCCTAAAGGGTACCAATCCGATCCCCCAAGAGTCCTAGATAAGTTCCCATGCTAGATCAGTTCCATCCATGGGGATTAGAATGGTAAGAATCTATGTTTTCCACACTTCTACAATTCTCGTTTCCGGAAGAAGGTAGCGGTCACCTCTGGACCGCCTTCATCAGGTGGCAGTCTCGCGATAGACTGCCACTTGTCTGAGCGTCGAAATTTGAATCCTGATCAAATGCCTCTATAATTATCCCCTATTTATCTAATAAAAATAGAAAAGTATCCTCTTGCAGGAGAGCATGATATGAACGTGAGGCCCTCTTCATCTAGCCGGCTGGAAGAAGAGGAGGTCGATCCCACATCGTTTCCCACACCCCATTCTTCAAGCATGATCAAGTCTTCATTCTTTTCCAAGGTACGCAGCGCCGTTGCATCCTTTCTTCATCCTTTTGGCGTTGTTAACCCTTGGTGACGATCACGGTCAGTATCCTCATCTTTCTCATCGCCCCTTTATTCATCATCTTCCATGCCTTTCATGTTATTATGTTATTAGCATAGTTAGAGGGTGGGGTAAAGGAGAGAGATAAAAATATCAACAAGAACCCTTGACTTCATGGCCATGGGGGGAGAATTTTGGAGCTCGTGTCGCGGTGATGTCGGTTTCTACAGTGAGTCTCAACCAGGGAGAGTCCATTTCTGTGTCCTAGGGCCGTCTGGTCCAGGGAGTATTCAGTTTCTTTCATGTCCTTGTGTTAGTTTGAATCATCCTCTTGTTCATCTTTGCATTGCCATAGCATCTATTTCTCCTCTTGGTTCTTCGTTCTCTACGTTCATTCTTCATTCATATACATCCTCCTATCTTTTCCACGCCCCACAGGGGTTAAAAAACCACCAAACCCCCAAGTATTGGCCCTTCTTTTCATGCATATTAATCATAGTTTATTTATGGATATTGTACAACCTCGGGTCTAATTAGGTTGTTGTCTTGGTGTTCTACACTCTTTTGCAGGTTTATAGTACTCACCACACGAGGCCCTTCCCCTCTGGCTTGCCAGAAGGGAGAGAGGATCAAGTTCTCACGTCTTACTGTCTAGGTGTTAATTGCAGTCACCTTCGGATCGTTTACTGGAGTATCGGCCATCAGAGAACCGTCTTGTCTCAGTAGTAGCCTTTTGAGAGATCGTCTCCAATCTTGTACCGAGCTTCTTCCTTGCTCGCGGTTGCGGTCATTCAGTGACCATCTTCCTCTATTAGCGGCCATCTATATGACCGTCTTATTTCTTGCACCTAGATTTTTCCCGCTCGCGAGTGTGCCTTAATCCATCTTTTTCCAAGGTATGTATTGTGGCTCTGTCTGCATTACCTACTTTGGTGATGATCACGATCTTTACGTCTGGGTTCATCACCTCTTTTAGTCTGTTATTGCTTTGTTTTAATTCTTCCACGCCCACGGAGTGTGTTTTCTATTATTTAGTTTTGAACTCTTTTTCCATGCCCATGGCATATGGTTTAGCATAGTATACTTGCTGTCTTCTTATGTCCATCTAAGGCGATAGACTCATGCTTATTTGATCCATTTTCTTTGGGTTAAAAGGGATGGTGTGGTTATGCATTGAAATTCTAAGCAAGTAGGAAATAAACTACAGAATTTAATAATTACCTAATAGAAATAACATTAACATTTTATAACCATTAAATATAATTACATAGTCCAGCCCACAAGTATAGTTTAAAAGAAAAGAAACGTACAATGTCTCGGGGGATACCCCGGCACTGGCGAGCTGGCTGCTAAAAGAGCACCGATTGAGACACACCACCTCGAGGAGAAGTGCTGCACCTAAAAAACTGAGAGTGAGCCTCATCTCATTAGCACAGTAGGGGTCCTGCAGAGCCTTACCACAATGAAAGCGGTAACAAAAAAAATAGCAGCAGAACTAACAATAGTAAAGGAAAGCAGTAAGAACAACAACAGCAATAGCAACAATAACAACGGCGGTGGCTAGCATAATATCATAGTAAAATTGGTGGAACCGCGGAGTCTCTACACTACTCCTACCCTTACACGGGAACCTCAATCTTGAGTCGGGACCACCGATCTAAAGGAGGTTGCGGTAGCATTGTCGAAAGAACCTACAAAGCCTCTAATGTAGGAAAAGTCCTTTCGGACGGAAGCCACTACGATAATCACACCATCGAAACATCCTATCCCAACTACTGGGAGAACCCTGACTACACTGTCGGGAAAACTCGACCTCACAGGTGAGAAAGCACGCTAAAGTCACCAGGTCCGGACACACTACCCCTACTCTGGAGAACCACGACTCACGATCAGGAACTAAACCCAAGGTAACTGAAGTACTCTGCTACTAGCACTAGCCGGATGTGTCCCAGATGCCTTACACAGCCCACTACGCTCACTGTAATGACCTAGGATCTGAATACCAGGAATGACCCAATACCATTCAGACCCTGGCCCGCCGCCCATGAGCCGGAGGGCTCGGAACGGCTAAAAAGGATAGGTGTGGTTTACATAGAAATAAGAAATAAAGTAGGACAATGCAACAATTAATAGAAATAAACAACTAACTACAATAGAGTCTAGTCTAGCAGAAAGTGCAGTCTCAGGAAGAGAACGTACCAAATGCCAAGTGAACACTCGGCCCGGTGAACTGGCAGCTAAGAACCTCTACGCAACACCCTCGAACCTCGAGGAAGAACCTCCGCACCTAAAAACCAGTGGTGAGCCTCCTATCACTAGCTCAGTAGGGGTCCCGTGGAACCCCAACTGAAAATAATGGCAGCACGAAAAGTAGAAACAACAGCAAGAACAACAGTAACAGCAGGAACAGTAAACACGGTGGCCGGTAAAACCTCGGCTCTACCACCGAGTTTGGTGAGGGGTGGACGTAGGGAGCCCGTCGTGGTCCCGAACCACCTTAAAAATTTATATGCACTGTGATTTGATTTGTGTGATTGCTTCCTTGTCATCTATCCCTTTCACAGGAGATTATTTTCCAAATCACACCTTGTTCACACACATTGCTTGTCTGTCTAAATTCTGTTGTGTGTCACATTTGCCTGACAAATCTATTTACATGCTCGAGTGAGTCGGGAGAGATTGAGTGAACTTAGCTTACACTGTTTAGGTTAATTCCTTGAATCTCATCAAACTTGTTAATTCCGTTAGTTTAGTTTAAATTTACCATAGTGTGTGGGGGACAATCCCCTTCTTGTCCACTTGCCTATCCCCGGGACCAACAATTGGTCCAAGTAGACATGACATGGCACAGGTGGGGGGACAAATCGAGACTTGAGAGACAATTGATGGCTTGTCACTGAGGCCATCATTTCCATGTTTAGCACATGAAAACTCACATACAAAATCTTCATTTTGCTCCCGTCACTCTCTCCTTCCTTCCTTCTATAAGAATGAAATTGAAAGTGTAGAAAAATGCTCATCGCCATCCCTTTAATCCATCGGCCCATCACCGTTAGAGAAGAACATCAAGCTTGACGAGGGTTTTCATCATCATTGGAGTGAAAGGAGGAGAAGCACAATGAGAGTTCCACGGCGAGGGCGCTTTAACCGCTCAGCTCGTCGTCGTTGGAGAGGAAGGAGGAGCTTGACTAGAGTTTTGATCACCGTTGGAGAGGAACAAAGAGGAGCACGACAAGAGGACCAGGGCGAGGGTTTCATACTACCTAAGCATATAGCGTTATGACATCTACGACATGCAAGGGGAAGAGGATGATGCTATGAGGCCATGTCCAAGGGGAAAAGAAAGCAGAAAAGATAGAAGAGAGGACGTCAGAGCCATAAAAAGAGGAAACCCCATCCTTGGCGAGGGCGAAGGAAGAGGCACAGAGAGAAATAGCTCAAGACAGCACTAGTGAAATGAGGTAAGAAAGCGGAGAAAGGTCTTACAATAAGTTAGGGCAAGGGAAAACCATATTCTTGGCGATGGAGTAGGAAGAGGCGCAGAGAGGAGGCACAGAGAAGAACGACTCAAGAGAGCACTAGTGACACAAGAGAAGAGAGTGGAGAAAGGCCCTGCAGCAAGTTAGGGTAAGAGCAGGAGTCCGGCAAAGATGGACAGCAACAGAAGAGAGATAAGATAATATTTCATTCTTATATGATATATAATATTCTACTATAAAATATTTCATGTAGATGCAATATAAGTGCCAGAGTTCCACGGAGAAATCTGGGGACTCATGACTGACCAAGAAAAAGAGCGGGTGTTGCTAGCGATTCCACGTGACCATGCCAAAACGACTCTGGCTAAGCTGGCGGTCATCTGGTACTGGCTGTTTACGCCTCACCGATTCTGCGCCTACCTGAGCAATACCAACCCAATCGCCAAAGGCGCGTGCAAGGACATCATCGAGTTTCTGGCCAACGAAAACTTTGTCGCGGTGTTTGGCAAAGTCGAGTGGGTCAAGGCGAGTGAGAATGAGAGTCTTTGGGTCTTCGATCTGCCGCTAGGACCTGGGCGGAAGAAACGCTGTATTCTGCGAGCCATCGGTCAAGGTCAGCAAATGCGTGGTATCAACATCGACAATCAGCGTCCAGACATGGCCGTAGTCGATGACGTGGAAGACAACGACAATACCGAGTCGGAGTTCCAGCAAAAGAAACTGGACAAGTGGATATTCGGTCCGTTCTTGAAGGCGCTGGCGCGCAGGCGTAAGATTATCTGGCTGGGCAACATGCTCAGCAAAACCAGCCTGTTGGCGCGCTTGAGTCGCATGCCGCGCTGGAATCCAGTGGTGTTTGGTGCGCTGGTCAAGGACGTGGCAACCGGACTCCTGCGCCCCCTGTGGCCAGGAAAGTGGACAGTTGAGCAACTCAAAGAGGATTTCAAGGAGTACAAGGACAACGGACTCGTTGAAACCTGGATGTGTGAGATGATGAACATGCCGGGCCATGGCGAAAATGGCTTCTCGGCAGATCAACTCTACTATCAGCCAGTTCCGAATCCTGATGAGATTCTTGCCGCGTGGATCACGGTGGACCCTGCGTTTGGGATGAAGTCGGAAAACGACGAAACCAGCATCGCGGTACATGTGATTCCCAAGGTGGGGATTCCTATGACAGTGACGGTGGATCACGGCCGATTCGATGAATATGAGATGTTCAACCGGATACTGCATCTGGCCCAGTACTGGGGCGCATGGACTTGGGGGATTGAGTCAGTTGCTGCACAGAAAGTTCTGATCACGCTGTTTGGAATGCTGTTGGCGCAACGGAGGCTGAACCATCGAGTCGAAATGGTGCCACTAATGGCGGGCAAAGGCGATCCCAAAGCTGGGCGCATCAGGGCATTCGTTGCCGCAATGACTAACAAGGAATGGGCGATTCCAGAAGGTGACATGGACATCACCACACAGGTACTCAATTATAACATGTTGAAGAAGGAGCAAGAAGATGACATCATCGACTCTTGCGCCTACGGGCCCACAATGATGGAAACTTACAAGTAGCCTTGATCTATCATGTGCATCGACTTGAAGACAAACCAATGACTTAAAGTTCAGTCAAGTAGAGAAGTGCATAGACGTTTATCGACATATGCGACGCATGCACGGACCTCTGTGCGCTTTATACAAAGTATACACAAACCTACATGTGTTAAATGTCAAAACATGCACAGACGTTTATGAATCAGATGTAGAACGTGCACAGTCCTCACATTAAGTAAAACAAATAAATGCACAGACCTTACCTACATGTAGTAACAAAAGTTGCACCAACCTTATGCCAGCCCACAACAAAAGTTGCACCAACTTTAGTTTAACTAAGGTAGAGAGTGAACCAACCCTTTCTATGCATTCATCAAGTCATGCACAGACCTTGGCTGCGTGTGCACAGACCTTGACTTTGTGCAAGACGCCATATGTGCATCGACTGCTATAGTGTATGCACAGACCTTATAATGCATCTTGTATAAACATGCACTGACCTTAGTTGTGCATAAACAGACTATGCACTGACTTTGATATGCATTCTACAGAAATGTGCACCGACTGTCATGCGCAAGGTGCAACTAGCACCGACCTTGACTAAGCTGACAAGTATGATGTGCACAGACCTTTATGCTTAGCCTATGACTATACGTGCATCGACTAGAACAATAGAGTGCACTGACTTGACCAGATATTATGCAAATGTGCACGGACTTTGAAAGTTGCACAGACCTTGTAATAAGCATGCACCGATTTCAATCTGCCAAGTAAATATGCACGGACTTGAATGCACAGACTTGTATGCTGAGCTACATGAAGACTTGCACCGACATTACATGCTGAAGTATGCACGGACCTTGTGTAGCCCAAGGCAGATGTGCACAAACCTGCTAGTACTAAGTGCACAGACCTTATCATGCACAATGCAACACTTGCACCGACATTATACGCTAAACATGAGAGTGTGCACTAACCTGGTAAGCAGACCAACCATATGGAGACATTCTAAGAATGCACCAACCTTAACATGCACATATGCTGGTCGATGTAATGCCAAGCACAAGAGCTAAAGTGTACACTGACCTAAACAGTGGTTGCACCTGCCTTAGTTTAGATATATGAACACTTGCACCGACCTTGTGCAATATGCACAGGCCTACATCAATGCAGGACCACATGCATGAACGAAAATGTCGACTCATGGTGTTGACACTTACCGTTTGTTGTAAGAAATCCATATGAAAGTGCAGAAGAGTGTTATGCATGACATATGTGAAACACTCATCAAAATCATGATGCATGCAGCAAGTGTGCAATAGAAATCATTTCTGTCATGAATAGTTCAATCAAACACAGAAATCAAATGATCCAAACACTTATGACATCAACACATATGATATCATGCACATATGACTTGTAGTGCTTGACATCATCAAAATGCAGAGTTCAACAAGAGAGGGACCTCTCCTCACTCTCCAGTCGTGAGAAGAGGTTGACTATCTCGGCCCCCAACTGGGCCACAATCAAGCCACCCTCCATTACCTTCTCGAAGAGCATGGAGGGGGGACTACGCCTAAACTCCTCTGTAACCAATGAAGGAGCCAAGGATCGGCACCTTTGGTATAGAGAGGCTCAAATTGCAGAGGCACTGGTCGAGGGTGGAAGAGTTCATTCTGGAAGAGCTGAGACTAGGGCATCCCCCTCGAGCGTCCCCATTCTCGGGATGGCAACGCTCGACTCGAGCTGGACCGTTGCCTCGCCCCGTGCCCCGTCAACCTCGACCGGGTCTTCAGGACCGACCGCCTCTGCCTGCTACCTATCAGGCTCGATGGTAGTTCTCTCACCAACAGCAGCCACCTCTGGCGTGGTTGAATGGAGATCCAGAGGGTGGATTTCCTCAGCCGATGGCCCCTCAACCAAGAGGGCACCCTCCTCAACCAGGTGGGGAATCTCCGCTTTCTTCAGCCTCTTCTTCTTAGCCATCAAGGCCTTCATGGAGGACAATAGTAGTCACTCCCCAGGGTCCTTGCATTTGGCCCCACGGTGCTCGGGGACATCATCCCGGGCCTTCTACTTGACCTTATCTCGGGTGCAAGAGGGGACCCCTGAGGATCGGGGCTCACTTGGAGTAGGAGCCTCCGCCAAGTCGGCGGTCTCCTACTCTAACGGTTGCTCCCCCTCATCGTCCATCCACCTCGAATATGAGCAATAGAAATTAAACCCTCAGAAGGAGGCCCGCCTACCTGACCCAGAGGCATAATGCAAGACCCTAAGGTTCTTATCTTGTAGTGGCACTGCCCGGGAGGGATAATCCTCGATATTAGCCGCCATCATCAATTCGGCAATCGACTGGTGATTCTCCTGAAGAATCTTGATCTCCTCCTCTAACTCCAGAGAAACTGCCATTTGCTTTAGGGGGAGAGACCGATGGAAGTTGGGCCCTGTCGGGAAGCCCCAAGAGACACCACCTTTCGACGAGTCGACCCAGAAAAATTAGTTCTTCCACCCCTTATGAGAAGAGTTTCTAGCAGACAGAGACACACAGCTCCCCCACCTCTTCGCCTGAAGATAGAAGAAGCCCTTGCCTGCATGGGTTTGCTCCTTCAACTCAATGAAGGAATGGAAAAGGTCTAATGAAGTGCGAAGCCTGCATGAACGGCAAAGAATGATGAAGGAGAAGATGAAGGTATAAGAGTTGGAGACCAACTGGACAAGAGCTAGTTGGTAAGACTAAAGCAACTGCATGACAAAGGGATGGAGAGCCGATCCCATCAAGATCAACCTCAAACTTTGAATGTCGAATCGACGATCTTATCAAGTTGGCATGAACACTTGCCTTTAACTGAATTTGCATATAACAATAGCTATCCATCTAGCATTCAGATGACACCTTTTGAAGCATTGTGTGGCAGGAGTTGTGGATCACCTCTATGCTAGTGTGAGGTTGGAGAGAAAGGATTGATTTGTCCTGATATTGTTCAAGATACAACTCAGAATATCCATTGATCAAAGAAAGGCTGAAAATTACTCAATCACAGTAAAAGAGTGATGCCAACAATAGAAGAAGAGACCTCAAATTCCAAGTGGGAGAGTATGTCTTCTTCAAGATCTTACCCACATGAGGAATTAAACGGTTTGGTATCAAAGGAAAATTGAGTCCAAGATTTGTTGGCCCTTTTGAGATTCTGGAAAGAATCGAGGAAGTGACATATAAGCTGGCTTTGCCTCCACAATTAGCTGGTGTCCATGATGTATTTTATATATCTATGCTGAGGAAATATATATATGCTCATTCGCATGTGATTCAATTCGACAACTTGAAGATACAGAATGATTTATCTTATGAAGAAAGATTGATCAAGATATTAGATCGGAAGTTACACCAGCTAAGAAATAGGGCTATACCGATGGAAAAAGTCTAATGGAGTAAGCGTGGATTCGAGGAAACTACCTGGGAATTAGAGGAATCAATCGAGAAGAAGTACCCAGATTTGATCTCAGGTTAGAATTTTGACCCTTCTATTTGAATTTTTAAATTGCAATTGCGTGATGCGAATTTGGAGGACCAACTTTTTTTAAGCGTTGGAGGATGTAGTAACCCACTAACCCCATCCCCACCCCCCTTCTTGTATTATTGGAGTAGCACACAGTCTGGCAGTTCACAGTATAGAAGACCAGCAACTCTTAGAGGCAACTGTGACTTCATCCCAGCGTTCCTGAATGCTCAAGTGGTACTGGTGGAAGCGTCTCTGAGTCTTCTTCACATCGGCAGTCGTCTCATCCCCTTATGAGTTCGTGGCTATCCGGGGGAGGCGATCTCCCTCGACTGTGCAACTTCCCTCAGACTATCAACCAGAGATAATTTGTAGAAGCTGCCACATTGGCTCACCTAAAGATCTGAAGACGGAACTCGTCCGGGGCCTTCTACAACGAGTCTTCTTCCTCCTCCAAGAAGCGGGACTCCATTTAGCCACTAGAGCTGTAACTTCTTAATTTTCTCCCCAGGGTGCGCTATTCTATCCCCTCTTGGACTGAACAGACACCCTATTACTCTTTCAACTGCCCCGGCCTGCCCTGACATTAGCTGGTATTTTTGTGGGTCTCGTTTTGATGGTGACTTGTCAACGGTTCCAACGCCTCCTACTGCGCTCGATTTAGAGTTCGGGATTGCTCGTGACAGCCTCGGCTTGCTTCTATTGTGTTCCTTTAACTGTCAGAACCCAAGAGTAGAGGCTCTATTCAAGGCTCTTCCCTGACTGGCACCATCGACCTGGAGTTACCCTAAAATTCAGGCGACATCCCGGACCAAGTACGGAGAGTTTGCTACTAGTATCATCGAAATACGAGTTCGGGAGTGGTCACAGTGGCGTCGACACCGCCTTCCTATCCCCTGTTCCAGAACGAGGACGGAACCAACTTCGCTGACCGTTGAAGCTCCTCACTCTTTTCTTCCCCTCCCCACTTGGCTGGCTGAAGGCCCCTCCCTCTGTGGCTATAGTTTTGGTTGTAATAAATTAACCCCCACCCCAAGATCCCCCCTCTTGTGAGAGGCGTAGTGGTGTAAATGTTTGAGCAGGTTGAAGCTTCCTCATCGCGGCGTGTGGCAAACCCCACGCTTCCCCATTCACCCACGTCTCCGGTCGGGGCCGGTTTCTTCAAACTGGTTGAGTAAGCATTCTTCCCTTGCTCTTATTTCAGTGCTTTTCAATCAATATTAGCTCTTAGCTATGCTGGCTGATGAGAGAGAGTGTCTGATCTCGCAAGTCCCGTACTTTCGAGTGACCATCGTGGGAGTGAGTGACTACCCATGCCCTCGACACCTGGTCGACCCTTAGAATCAGACTAGCCATACCCTTTGGGAGACCCTCTGGCCTTGCTGGCCCTCTACCAGCAAGGGACGGTGCAGCTGTTGCTCCTCCCCTGCCCAAGAAGATCTCAATCATGTTTTTATCTTTGGTGAGCTGGCCTCTGAGCTGCGGGGCTGGGTGAACCCCTTGGTTAGTAATAGGGTCTGGCTAAGTGACCAGATCACTACTCGTTGCTGGAACCTGCTATCTGCCACCAACATGCACTCTACCTTCAGTTTTGTTGGGATGTATGCTATTGTCTTGATGCTGTGGGAAATTTGGAAGCAAAGATGTGTTGCTAGATTTGAAGGTGTGACCCTCAGCAGTGGTTTTATAAAGAGGAGGATCCTCTCTTCAATTGCATTGGCGTTGGACAGGCTTAGCTTTCACAAGCCTATGTCCCTAGCTCAATCTAGATGCCTAGCCTCCTTTCAACTATTTCCCCGAGTTACACTTAAACAACCCCTCTTGGTCTTCTGCAGATTGGCCTCGCAAGAGTATACCCTGCATGTAGATGGGGCATCGAAGGGCAATCCTGGTAGGTGTGGAGGTGGTGGCTGTATAAGGGATTCTGCTACTAGGTTGATTGTAGGCTTTGCTTTCCATTATGGCCATGGTAATAGTTTTTTGGGAGAGACTAGGGCCTTGCATGATGGTTTAGCTATTGTGAAGCAAGGTGGTATAAATTTGGTGGCTGTCTACTCAGATTGTGCTCTCCTTGTCGAGGAAGTTCGAAATGGTGAGGCTCCCAGCTGGATGGTTCTCCCATGGTGGATGAGAACTCTGGTCTTTCTTCAAGAAAGTGGCTATCTGCTCCAGCATACATTTAGAGAGGGAATCAAGTAGCTGACTCTTTTGCTTCATATGCATGTAGTGCTCCTGAAAACACTATCTTCACCCAAGTAGGGGATCTCCTACGGCTGCTCAAGGGAGCCCTCAGAATGGACAAGGCTGGGTTGCCAGCCATCCGTTTCCCTTAGGTTCTTTTGGTTGTAAATCCTTGGTCCCTTGCCTTTTTTATTTCCTTGCTACTCTCAAGGGCTAATCTTTTTGTTTGCCCTCTTGTTTTCTCAGGGGTATGCCCCGTAGCTTTTGTACTCCTTCAATATTAATAAAATCTAGGGCCACAGGTATAGCCTGGGGGAGTGAGAACATTCTCCCTTTCTGAGGGAGGGTCCACTCGACCTGTGTCTGTCCTACCTGGTCGGTTCTTGGTTTAAAAAAAAAGAAAAATGATGTTCAAATGAAAAAAAATAATATATGAGCAAAAAGGAAAAACTAATAAACTTATGGCATGACAAGAGGGCAGTATAGTTTTCCCACGGGACGTTATGAGCCCGGTTGCATGCCATCCAGGGCATTACATCCTCCCCTCCTTCAAGAAATTTTATCCTCAAAATTTAAGGACTAACAAGAAGGAAGAAGCAGAGAAGAACAACTCAACAGCACAACTACGAAACAACACTAGTCTCTAGAAACACAGTTTAGAGGAACATAGTCAGACCATAATCACGAGCACAAGCTCGAGAGTGAGCACGACACAAGTGAACAGAAGTCTGACACCTCCGAAACAAGGGCAACGTCGCTTATGTCTCAGGACAAGAGACATGACTGCCACGACAATAAATCACGAATAACGAAATGACAACATGGCAAGCTCAGCTTACACAAGGAAACATAGTCCTCTCGACTGACAGCTCGACCACATCATCGGCTCCAGTGCCAAAGGCGACAGGGAAGATCTGGCATAGAGGACACCAATGACAAATTCGTCCAAGGGCCTGGTATGAAAAGCTAAGTGTATTTCTCACTGGTAAGGGCTACAGTAGAGGTATGATTGACCAAACTTTGTTTACCAAATTATCTCATGGTCACAGTATTATAGTACAAGTTTATGTTGATGATATTGTATTTGGTTCAACAAATTCTGAACTTTACATTGAATTTGCTAACCTAATGACTAGGGAATTTGAGATGAGCCTAATGGGAGAATTACAATTCTTCCTTGGATTGCAGATCACACAGTCAGCCGAAGGGTGCTTCATAAGTCATTCCAAGTACACCTTAGAGATCTTGAAGAAGTTCAAAATGGTGGATGCAAAGACCATATCAACACCCATGGGGACAAGCACCTCACTTGATGCAGATGAAAGAGGTAAAAGTGTAAATCCAAAGACATATAGAGGTATGATCAGATCTCTTCTTTATCTTACTACCTCTAGGCCAAACATTCAGTCTAGTGTGTGCCTTTGTGCTAGGTTTCAAGCTAGTCTTAGGGAATCCCACATGATTGTTGTAAAAAAAATTCTTAGGTATCTTGCTGGTACATACAATTTAGGTCTATGGTTCCCCACATCCTGTGAATTCAGTTTAGCATCATATTCAAATGCTGATTATGTTGGCTGCAAACTTGATAGGAAAAGCACAAGTAGTTGTTGCTAGTTTTTTGGAGGGTGCTTGATTTCTTGGGCATCCAAGAAGTAGCATTTAGTTGCTCTCTCCACTACGGAGACAAAATATGTCGCTGCAGGGAGTTGTGGTACCCAAGTGCTATAGATTAAGCACTAACTCCAAGATCTACATGCATGTAGATCTTGGATGTGTTCCCATTTTGTGTGATAACACAAGTGCCATCAATCTAGCTAAGAGTTCATGATCTATATTCTCTTGTTCATATCTTATCTTCACCATTAAAAGGAGCTATTTAAAACCAATAGATAAATTTTTGGTGATCACAGTGGGACATCTAGTGCCAATCGTGTTGAGCATCTGTTTGACTCGCTGTTGTTCATTTACCCTAGTTGCCCTTGACCTTTCCTCGGATTTTACGTTTAATTTCCTGCTATTTTTTGCTCTCTAGTCCCCTTGGCGATCTATAGTCCAGTCGTTTCTGGCTTAAAAGCGATCTACAAATAGACCATCTTATCTCTCTGGCGGTCGTATATTAGACAATTTCTCCAATTATAGGTACGCATCCCGCTTCTTTCTTTTTTCGGTACTCTATTTTCTGATTTGAATCCTTTGTTTTGTATATCATCTTAAACCGACGTGCCGATTTCCACGCCAATTTAACCCACGCCGTATTAACCCCTTTCCTCCTGGCGTGCTAGATCATGCATTCTTTGTTCACATTATATATATGCATATAGTGTCGCCAATTTAACCACTCAATCCCGCATGCATGCATAAAGCCCAGCAGTTAGCTCACTCTCTTGCATATATCCTGCCATATATATACATTCCATTATATACATAAGCATGCATGGGTGCATGGAGCCAACCATGTTGTCGGCTCATTTGTTATCCATTGCACACGTATATGAACATTTTCTTCAACCCACCAGCCGCCGGGTTACATGTTTAGTCATAGATATACATAGATAAATGCATGTGCATGGATATGGGCAAGCCATTTAAACCTCATCCCAACCACTGGCCCAGTCATTTCCCTAATACGGCGTGGGAATGGGAGGCTAATCCGGCGTGGGGTAAATCGGCATGCAAGCTCCCACGCCAGTTGATCCCCCATGCCGTTTTAACTTGTTTCAACATTCAGCCATGCCGTTCTAAAGTGTTATCCCACGCCACTTCAAGGTGTTCCCCCACGCCATTTTAAGGTGTTACCTCATGCCATTTTGATCATTGTCACGCGGTTTTAAGTGATTTTCCACGCTGATTTAGGTGATAACTCTCAGAGTGAACATTAAGCACCTTATTGACGAACAGTATCCCAACGATCAATAACCCATGGATTATCGAAACCCCTCGCAAATTAGCCCTCGAGGTATCCGTCAATTCGGATTCGTCGGTCGTCGTATTTGACCTTCCGGCAATTAAGAATTTGCCCTGAGTACCCCGTGAGTAAGTCTCCAATTCTTACCCCAGACACTCCGGGTCTAGGAGAAATGATGCCGAATTTTTACCAGGACATGTTGACTGATTGTGACCGGTCGCGGGTGGAGACAGCGCAAGCAGGCGACGACGATACGCATCAGCCATCCACCCCGTGGAGCGGGGTGACGACACCCATCCGGGGGCCGCCACCTCAGGGCACTTGAGGACCTCAATCGTCTTCTCCGACGATGATCTGGAAGGTGTAACCACCCCCCACTCAGATGCGCTAGTGGTCTCAGCCACCATTAATCAGTGTACCGTGCGTCGCATCTTAGTTGATAATGGAAGTGGTCCTGACGTTATTTTGTACGACTGTCTTGTCCTCATGGGTGTGGATGTGTCGAAACTCATGCCGCTACACACTCCCTTGTATGGATTCTCTGGCGTCACAATCCACCCGGAAGGACGCATATCGCTCCCGATTACATTCGGGACCGCGCCAAGGGAGGTAACCTTCCTCGCAGACTTCATGGTTGTCCGTGCAATGACCGGGTATAATGTCATCATCGGTCAAGGGATCCTTGGCACACTCTGCAGCATCCCCTCCTCTTACCACCAAAAGCTCAAGTTTCCTACCCCCGGGGGGGGTAGGAGAGGTCTGAGGAGATCAGAGGGAGTCCAGGAGATGCTATCTCATCTCAACACGCGACCGGCAGCCCGAGGAGATGCCCCCTGAGAAGAAGGCGAGAACCGAAGATCCAGGTCCAAGCGCGAGCACCCCGACAGAAGACTTATATCTCATCCAAGTGGGGGAAGGTCTGAACAAGACGCTGAGAATAGGGGACGCTCTGTCCGACCACGATAGAGAAGCCTGCGTCAGATTCCTCACGGCTAATCAGGATGTGTTCGCTTGGTCTGAGGACGAGCTCTCCAGAATCTTGCCAGAGGTCATCACCCACCAATTGAGGTTAGACCCAGCCTGCCACCCGGTCCAACAGTGCCAGAGACGTTGTAACCCTGAGTGACAGGCCATCATCAGAGAACAAGTGGGCGAGAAGCTACGCTCAAGGCTACTTAGGCCTACCCTGTAATATCCCGGACCTTTCGGATCCTTGTTCTCGGGTCCCGGATCTATTTTCTCAGAGTGTTCCGGCTCCGTTGTGTCTAAATTTACGTTTTGGACATCTTTCGTGTTCAAATCGGCGCGATCCGGGGTCGTTTCGGAAGCCTGGAGACATTCTGTGACTTTTTCGCACGTTTTTCTGATTCCCGACCCAATTTTTGACAAATCCTGCGGAACTCCGCTGCGGACGAACCGAGTCGTTCACTTGGGCGTGAGTGGTACCATTGCGATCGGTGCGTTCCGAGGATCGCAGAAACATAATTTTTTATATTTTGATATTTTTTCAAGACTTTCGGGATAGAGGCGTTACTCTTATATGAAATATTTATTTCCTCACTAAGAGCGCAGTTGGATTCTAAGCTTGATCTCGAGCAACGTCGAGAAAACTTGCTAGCCCAGCTAGAACTATTAGATGAGAAGTGGATGATCGCGGATGATCATGCACAAGTGTATTGCCAGAGAATTACACGTTATTATGCAAAGAAAATTCTTGAGAGAAAATTTGAGGTAGGTGAACTAGTCCTAAAGATGAAACTCACTAAAGCCACCGGTCTGAAAGCCAAACTGCAAGAAAATTAGGAAGGTCCCTATGTTATCAAGGAGGTCTACTCGGGTAATGCATATAAGTTAGTAGACTCCGATGGAGTGGAACTCACATACCCATGGAATGGAGTATATTTAAATAAATTCTATTCATGAGACATTGTACATAGTTAAGTAAAAAAAAACAAAAAAGGGAAAAAAAGAAAATCCCAAAAGCCGATGCCTGGTGATGACTATGAGGTCAAGTCATTGCATCTGTCATTCATGATAGGATAGGGGCCATTGGGGTCTGGTAGGTATCAGGTCTTGGTCCTCCAGAACCGTGGAGATCCCTGTCTGGCCATGCCGGCCTATCCTGATCAAAAGGAAAGCAACATGCACTCGTGCACATGTTTTATTCAAAATAACGGTCACATCACCTACGTCAAGGCCTCACCTTGAAGGCCTCCAAGAGAGCCGTAATCTTTGTTCTCCTTCGTTTTAGCCAAATGAGATAGCCGACACCCTTAAAATGCCAAGCACAGGAAACTGAAGTGCAATCCCCTCAAGGTAAGAGTAGGATCCATCCCCTCGAGCCTAGATCAGAGCACGAGAAGAGGATAGTGTCCCCGTACGCATAACAGAGGGATTCTAAAATGTCAAATGACTATCTCCCTAAAAAAAATACACAAAAAAATGATGAATGAAATCAAAAGCCTAGTCATGACCGTGCCTGACTGCAATAAACAAAACACCTACAAAGTAAAAGTCAAATCAAGCAAAAGGAGCAACGAAACGCAAAGGCTCGAGGCCTGGTCCAAAGTTGCCATAAAGGAGAAAGTCAAGTAGGGCCCCTGCTAGCTCGTCAGGTTAATGATTTTGCCGATCCTCTCAGGAGGATTGTCTCCCATTTTCTTCCTTCTCCCCCCAAAGATGAGGTGATGGAGGCATCACCACCACCTCCCTCTGGCTCGGGTCATCCACATACCCGAGATTGGATTGAGCTCGAGCTTCATATCACATGGGTCTCATTATCTATTTTGAGTATTTTAGTTGAGTCATTAGAGGTCTTGGTTATGACCAAGACCCAGACTTCTGTGTCTACCATGCTGTCCACGTCATGAGACCGATGCAGGCAGTCGTCGACCCGGTTGTTGCCAACACCAAGTTCGATAGCTCGGGAGATGAGGGGGAGGAGATTTTAATCCCGTCCCCCGCCAAAGCCAATACCCCAGTTCCAGCACCTGATGAGGCTTCCTCATCCGTCCACGAGGCTGTTGAGATGGACAAGACCCCTGCTGCCTCCCAGCTTGAAGAACCTAGCTCACCACACTTTCCCCATGAGGAAGGTCCCCAGAACAAAGATTGTGAAGCATCGCCGGCATCGGCAGACAACTTCAGCCAGGCCTCTGGGATGCCAAGCGACGACTATCAGCCTGACAGGGACGGCCTGGGACAACCTCAGGCCGGGTCTAGCTGCGACAATCTTCCAGCCCCATCAGTTTCAACTGTCAGCTTCGAGAACCCACGGGTGTACGAAGCCGACATCGAGGATGAAGAGTTCGTCGACTTCCAGCCAGCACCTCCCGAGCTGGAGGATGGTGGCCAGGCAACCATCGATGAACTTGTCGAAATTAATCTAGGCGAAGATGAAGCCCCTCAGCCGACATTCCTCAGTGCTCTTCTCACTAAGGTAGAGAGGCAGGACTACAAGCAACTCCTGCTCGAATACAAAGACTGCTTTGCATGGACATACAAAGAGATGCCAGGGTTAAGTCCCTCCGTAGCGGCGCACGATCTGGCCATATCTCCCTCAGTCACGCTAGTCAAACAACCCCAGCAGTGCATGGGCCATGAGCTGGAACTCCTAGTTGCAGCCGAGGTTAGTAAGATGGCGGAGGTCGACTTCATCGAGCCATGCGTCTACTCGGTTTGGCTCGCCAACATTGTCCCAGTCAAGAAGAAAAATGGTCAAGTCTGCATCTGCATCGACTTTCGAGACCTCAATAAAGCTTGTCTGAAGGACGACTTCCCAGTCCCAATTACAGAAACAATGGTCGATGTGACCACCAGACACGAGGCTCTATCTTTCATGGACGGATCATCTGGTTACAATCAGATTCGGATGTCCCTGAAGGACAAGAATTACACCGCCTTCAGATCTCCCAAATAGATCTTCAACTACAAGCGCATGCCCTTTGATTTGAAGAACGTCGGTGCTATCTACCAGAGGGCCATGACCAAAATCTTCGACGAGATGCTGCACAACATCGTCGAATGCTACGTTGACGACCTCATCGTCAAGACCAGAAGGCGAGAAGACCACCTACGCGATCTGCGTCAAGTCTTCGAGCGTCTCCGGGGCCCCTACTGGACCTACAGACCTTTTTACAAATAAACCCAATGACTTCTATGGACTGACACATTGGCTATTAAAGTCTTATAATTGCACACCCAATTGAACAAGGACGTAAATACAAGTCAAAGTACATAAAGGTAAAATAAAATACTAGTGTCTCACACATAAAAACTCAATGCTCGGGCGGGGACTCCATGCAGTCACCCAACCATAGAGAGGCCGGAGTCGCTCGAGTAGTGCTGCGTGTCTGGTATCGGCGACTGACTCTCGTGTCCTCACCAAAGATTGTGTCGTCCATGTCTGTTGGTGTGTCAAGTGTCAACTTCACGCCGATAAGATTCACTCTCCCTCTTCCTCACTGTATCTAATATCCTCCCCATGACCTTTCTCCATGTGGGCATTCAACATCATTGGTCCTCTCGGTGATCCCAACTCCCTCACCAAGAAAAAATCTATCATCCTCACTGCAACAGAGTACTTCACCAAGTCGGCCGAAGCCGAAACTTATGCGAAAATCAAGGCGTCAACAGTCTACAAGTTCATCATGAAGAACATGATTGCCAGGTTTGGCATTCCAAGCACGATCATCACCGACAATGGGCTGCAATTCATTTTCCAGGACCTTCAGGACCTTTGCAAAAGGTACAACATTGCATTGCATCATTCATCACCATACTATCCACATGGCAATGGCCAGGTGGAGGCCACTAATAAAACACTGATCAAAATCATAAAGAAGACTTGCGAGTCTAATAAGTTCTTGGATTAGCCAGAAATACTTATCGAAGATCTATGGGCTTATCGCATTTCAGTTTGTACTCTCACTGGGCAAACCCCATTCGCCCTTACCTATGGGATGGAGGCGATAGTCCCGTACAAGACCATGATTCCTTCTCTCAGGGTACAACTGGAAAAGGAACTATCGATCGATGAACGTCATGATTTGCTCCTTGCTCAGTTGAAACTCTTACACAAGAATTAACTGGCCGCTGCCGAGCATGCTTGTATTTATTAAAAAAGATTCGCACGTTTTTACCATAAGAAGGTCATTGAGAGAAAATTCAAAGTCGGTAAAATGATTGTAAAAAGAATTTTTGTAAAACTTAATGGGTCACATTCTAAACTCCAACCCAATTGGGAGGGTCCATATGTAATCCAAACTGTACCTGGCAACACCTACAAGCTAATCAGCGCTGAGGGGACCAAACTACCCCACCCTTGGAAAGGGATATATCTAAAGAAATACTACCCTTAGAGATGTGTACCAACCGGCATGGATCGAGGACCGATGGAGTTGGAAGATATCTCCCTTAGTAGATGCAGCCATCAAGGCCTCCTTCATTGTATTTTATATTTTTTTCCTCTCTCTTTTTTTTTGCATATCTCGTGGCATTTGTCATTCTTCTTTTTGTTGGCAAGCATCCGCATTCAAGCTATGCGGACCTGCTAGACGTTGACTTTAGCCAGATTTGTGAGGAGCAGCCGAGGTGGTGGCACTGCGTGGGGCTGCTCTTTTAAGGAGAGGTATTTGATGAGGGCGCGATGGATCCACCTTATACTCGCCCATCTGTAGTTCACCTTTTTTGATCAGGCCTTCAATAACGTCCTTGAACACGTAGCAATCCTTAATGGGATGCCCCAACATTTGGTGATAAGGACAGAAGCATGGATCATCTTTTCTTTCGGCATCGTCTGATTTCTTTGGCTCCGAAAGCACCACTTTGTCGCATTCACTGGTCCACTCAAAAAGGAAACAAGGCGAAAGACACGAGCAAGCACGGAAGGTAACACTACCTAATGGGAGTACGGAGGAACCAGCAAGCAGTAATAAATAAACAGAAAAGCCATCTACAGTAATCGTATGGTACGAACCGACCTCGATCTGACAAAACATGAGTTCACACCTGCCAGGAGACAGGAGCACCACCCACTAGAAGAACAACCGGATGCATCCCCTGACGTCTTACTCCTCCTCACAAGTGTCTCCCTACTCGCCCCGGGAAGAAATTGAGACACACCACAAGTACCACGAACAAGGACTAGCTGGGGTCGCGCTCGTCAGCCCGCGTCCTGAGCCCCAAACTACGAGTGCACACACAGACCATCTACTCTAGGTCGGGTCCTCTAGCTGGTTTTCCCCCCAGTGGGACTCGGGCTGCAAAGGTAGGGGGCCCTACGGTAAACCAGCCTAAAAATCGTCTCTCACCGGGTCATGCTCTCCGCCACTCCCGAGTGGGTCCGCACCCGTGTGTGCAGGAAAGCTACGACTAGTGGACATGATGGGGCCATCAAAGTGGGGACTTAGCAGACCGGCCACGTTGCTAGGGAGGTCGCTCCCATCCCATGGCCCATTAGGCCTGGCCCATCTAATTTTGGGCTTTTCTCTTTTAATTATGATGTAATTTGTTTCTTATTAGCATTTAGTTCTTAGTGGGTTAGTTAATTGGGCCCAAAAGGCCAAGTTATCTAGTGGGTCTAGTTAAGGGTCATCGGTTGCTTATTGTTACCCCCGGGATAGTGGGGTCTTTTCTCATTTGTTAGGGATAATTAATGTCTTTTGTAACCCCTAGCTTCTCCTATAAATAGGGGACCAAGGGCGAGGAGGGGCGTCTCCTTCTATAAGTAGTAGGTGCATGAGACCCTGCTGGGGCACTGGGTATCTCTTGCATCCTGTTTATCTTCGCTTTGTCGTGGCCATGTCTCAGTAAGTCCCTGCCTCTTCGGTGCGAGTGAGTCCCCCAAGGATCTATGCGTGGCCACCGGGGTTGTGGTGGAGTCTGACCCTCCTCCGACGAGGCCAAAGAGCTAGCCCCCCAAGGGTTCTGGCCCTACTACTGGCGTTGCGTTGGAGTCTAGACCTACTCCAGCAAGATTGAGGAGTGAGTCCACCAAGGGTCCCTGCCCTGCCACTGGTGTCCCAGCAGAGTCTGATCCTCCTCCGACGGCAGTCACCGAGCAAGATGAAGACAACGAGGATTTCATGTGGGGTTGGTACGATGGCCATTTTAATGGTATGAGGGATGCAGTGGCATTGGTGTCTCCTCACTTCCTACATGACGAGGGGTTGCTGGGGCCCTCCCATCGCTCATATAATTCTAAATATGACAATTTACATCTTCTGTACTTTCTTGCTATGAATAAAAGGAACTTCTTTCTTTATTCCTTTCGTTTTATGTGTGCTTGCCCTAGGTCCTTGCTTCTGCTCAGAGGGGTTTTATCATGGTAGCCAACCTCTCTAGGACTTATTCATGGCTAGGTTAGGTCTGTGCTTTAGGGATGGGACGCCACGCTTCAAAGCAACCTTCGTCAGCCTATTTTTGTCGTCTTTAAAACAAGTGCTCGTTTACCCTGTAGAGTAGGCTAAGTCGTTAGAGGGTTCTTGCATGCCTCTAGGGGGCTGAGTAGACATCGCGATTTCTGAGAGGAGCATAACTGCTCACTTCTTAGAAGCTACCCATGGCTAATTTGGAGGTTAGTGTACGTTCATCTCCCAAAGAGGGGAGGATTATTACTCACCTCTTAGAGGCTGAGTAGCCACCATGTTTTCTGAGAGGAGAGTGGATGCTCGTCTCTTGGAGACTAGGTAGCCGAAGCATGATTGCTCACCTCTTGGAGGCTCAGAAGCCACCCTTGATAATTTTAGAGGGGAGAATAATTGCTCACCACTTGGAAGCTCGGAAGCCACCCTTGCTGGTTTTGGAGGTAGGCGTACGTCTGTCTCCTAAGGAGGAGAGGATTATTGCCTCCTCTTCGGAGCTCAGGAGTTACCCTTGATGATTTTAGAGGGGAGCGTGATTGCTCGCCTCTTGGAGGCTCAAAAGTCACCAACTGTTGATCTTGAGGCATGATTCATTGGCACCACAGATAGATAAGGAGGTGAGAAGGAGCATTTTTCTCCATTTATTGATAGAATGTTCTAAGGTTTACAGAATTCCAAGTGCATGGAACTTATTGCCCGTCTAAGGCTGATAGCCTATATGCACCTTTGCTGAGCACTTCCGTCACCCGGTACGGGCCTTCCCAGTCTGGGGCTAGCTTTCCTGTGGCGGCTCTGGGGTCGACGACACTAGCCCAGCATAGTACAAGGTCACCAGGGAGGAGGTGGCACTCCCTAACTCAGGCATTGTAGTATTGTGCCAACGGTTGTTGATAAGAGATGAGCCTGACCCGAGTGCGCTCCCTCTCCTCTGCGAGCAAGCCCAAATTCTCCCGCATTGCTTGATTGTTCCTTATCTCATCAAATAGGCTAACCCTCAGTGATGGGTTAGAGATCTCGATTGGGCTGGCCGCTTCAACCCTGTAGGCTAAGTGGAAGGGTGTTTCTCTTATGGCAGCCCGAGCAGTGATCCAGTGTGCTCACATGATGCTCGGGATAGAGTCTACCCATGACTCACCTGCTTGCTCAAGCCGGGTCTTGATGCCATGAAGAAGTGTTTGTTTAGCATTCTCCACCAAGCCATTTGCCTGGGGATGGCCTACCGAAGTATAGTGGTTCCAGATCCCCAGTTTCGGGCACTTCTCTCAAAAGACAGTACTGACGAATTGCTTGTCGTTGTCAGTAGTGAGAATGCATGGGATCTTGAATCGACAAATTATGTTATGCGGGACGAATTTCCACGTTACTTTGCCCGTGATCTTCTCCAAGGGTTCTGCCTCAACCCATTTGGTAAAATAATCTATGGCGACGTCTTCCTCCCCTGAGCTTCTAGGAAGGGGCCCAATATATCTACCCCCAAACGAGCAAAGGGGTGAGGCTCCATTAGGGCGTGCAGCTACGTCACTAGCTGGTGGTGTAAGTTTGCAAACCTTTGGCACTAGGGGCAACTCCGTATGTAGTTAAGGTAGTCTTGCTGTAGAGTTGGCCACCAGTGTACTCACCCCTCAATATGGCTTCCACAGAGGCCTTTATGAATCTCATGGATTGCTTGTTTAGCCTCAGTGGGGAATAAGCACTTTAATAGGGGAGCAGAGAGTGACCATTTGAATAGTTGCCCGTCGACGACCATAAAGTGTCCCTCTTGTGCTCGCACACGGTGAGCCTCCGATCGGTCATTGGGGAGATATTGACGCAAAAGGAAGTTGAGGATGGGGTCCATCTATGATGGCTCATAATTTATGACGTTCACCTGAGGATCAGGTTCTTCAATGCTTGGAGCTCGGAATTCCTCCATTAGGATCGCCCTCGAATTTGTGATAGAGGTGGAGAATGCCAGGCGGGAGAGAGTGTTTGCTCTGACGTTCTCTACCCTCGGGATGTGGACCATCTCAAAGTAGGAGAAGCGCGATGTGGCCTCCTTTGTCTTCTCGAGGTACTTGACCATTATTGATTCCCAGGCCTCAAAGTCTCCACAAACTTGATTGGCAACGAGTAAGGAGTCGTTGTAGGCCCGAAGGGTGGTTGCCCCAAGGTGCTTTCCCATGTGGAGGCTAGACAACAAGGCTGCGTACTCGATCATGTTGTTAGTGGCCGAGAAGTTGAAACATAGGGCATATTGTAACTCTACTCCTTCCAGTGATAAAAGGACCAGGCCCGCTCCACTGCTAGTGGTGCAAGATGAACCATCCACATAAAGCTCCCATGCAGGTCCGGGAGAATGCTTGGACAGTTCTTCCTCAGGGAGCGTGCACTCATTGACGAAGTCTGCCAATGCCTGAGCCTTGATCGCCGTCCTTGGGGGAAAGCTAATGTCAAATTCCCCCAACTCAATTGCCTACTTGATGAGCCTCCCTGACAGGTCAATGTTATGGAGGATTTGGCGTAAGGGATGATCAGTAAGGACCGTGATTGGATGGGAGAGAAAGTACGGTCGCAGCTTTTGTGTGGCCATTAGCAGGGCGAGTGCAAATTTCTCCATCCATGAGTACTAAAATTCAGGCCCCGGAAGTGCTTGGCTCCTGTAGTATATCGGCTTCATGACCTTGTCGTCTTCCCAGGCTAGCACTGCACTCAATGTGCTCGACGTCACTGATAGATATAGGAGTAGTTGTTCCCCATTGCGGGGCTTGGAGAGGGTCGGAGGTGAGGATAAATACCACTCCAGATCTTCAAAGGCCTGCTCGCACTCTTGATGTAATGAACCGAGATCCGGATACTGGGAAGACACAATACTATTCGAATCCTGGCCCGCCGTCCACGAGCTGGAGGGCTCGGAAGGGCTAAAAGGATAGGTGTGGTGTACACAGAAATGTAATATTATAATTTTTCGATCTAGTAAAGGGAGTCACAAGTGAGGACATTCTGGTCAAGATTTATTTAGTACTACTTTTTACAGTGAAATGCATGTTACGTTCCCAAAGTACTTTCGCTTTTAAGGTAAGCAGTACTCTGGTAATACTTGTGTTTGGAGATTCTTCTATGAGAAGTACTTCATTCAAGTTGATACCACGTCAAATGGATCCAGCAACATAATGGTAAACACACCTTGAATGCAAAAATTTACCGTAATTTTGGAAATTAGTGGATGGCAAGTTTATGAAGTGCCCATGCAAGATCTTCGGGTTTGTTCCTTGACATCTACAGATTTGCTTATGACATTGTGCACATTTTCTGAGGAATTTCAATCTGCCTCGGGTGAAGTTGGGGCTTCTTCTCAGTGGGTGCCGCTGTTTCATGTCACCTGAAAGCTTGAAGAAACGAACGTGTTAGTTGGACGTGGACCCTCTTTCGTTCTAGCTTAACTGGTGTACCTCTGGAGGTGAACCCACCCTTTTTCTGTTATGAGATTCACGTAATCTTTCTATCATAGGTCAAGGGCATCATGCATGTTCAGGTACGATGTCTTAACGGGGGCGTAGGATCATTTATATTTACCTAGGCATCTTTGCATGAGACTCTTGTGTGTGTGTGTGTGTGGAGAAGAACAAAAAAATTCGCATAACATTTAGCAGCGCATTGAGGAATGCTGAAAGCCAATCAAGTGATTCAACGGCTTGTAAATTGTTTTCATGATTGTATTATGACGAAACTGTACCCCGGAGAAACGGGGAGTAGTTTAATCTACGTGGCCAAAAGTGTTTACGGACGTCCAAAATGTTGAGAGGGGAACACCCCTCCCTGCTCTCATATTAGCTTTGGGCTCTAAGGAACTGTGTATCTTGGTAGGTCTACTGAAGCCATTTGGGTCGGCCCCAGGCCTGTGTTGCGGTGATCAGGTGAGTTGCGTGGCTAAACGCAGGGCTTATTGGGAGGGATATTGGGATTCCGAAGATTGGAGTATCGGACACCCTCGTGAGTCCAACCAAATGTGTTTAAATGTCATGGGCCTTTCCGTCCATGGGATTTTAAAAGAAAAGAAAAACTAGGTAGAAGAAAAGGGGTGGGAGGAGAATCCGCAAAAGTATTGGGCCAGGTTTTCATTTGCCAGGTGCATTGGGAGAGTAGTAAAAGACAATCTTCACCCCATGGTCGTGCATTTTCACGTCTTCTTACCATCTTAAAATTATTCTTGACTGAAGGGTAAGATTGTCAATGGGTCGGGTTCAGGTCTTGCCTAGTAGGTATCTTCGTCTCAACATGAAGATAATATTTAAATGATTCATGCCTTAGCTCTAGATTTCCAAGGTAGAAATAAGTATGCGATAAACAAGTAATATAACTAAGATAACCAAGAATATAGAGTCATGAGATAACTGAGCAAGATCAAGTATATAGTATGAACGAGCAAGATTAATCATGTAGATGTAAATTTGGCCTTTCATGCATAAGAAAGTACAAGCATGTATCTAGAAAGAACTCACATAACCTTGTAAAGGTTATGTACTAGAAAGTCATGTAACAAGCATGTAATTTTATCATGAGCCTCATGATTTTCACTCATTTATAAGAGAAAGTACTCCCAGCACAATGCGACGCTAGTATCATCGTACCCCATAATTTACAGCATGTTTCCGACAATCTGCTGAGGGGGTTAGTATGGAGCCCTTGGAAACAATCCATGCCCAGTCTTGCATCTTCAAGTTATAAATTCAACTACTTCCATGAGTTTAATATTTTAGCCAATAATTTTAATTTTTAAGAAATAAGTTTCATGATCAAGTAACCAAGGTATAGAACGTGCCAAAGTTGATATAATATTTCAAAGAAGAATTAATAAACATTATGCTACGGTGATGTTCCGATAGCATAACAGCACATTCATTAAGTTCCATAACTTATCATTAACTTATTAAACGTAGTTTAGGACTCCAAATAATCCTAAGATCATCTAGGCATTCAAGAAACCAACCCCAAGGGTCAAACCTTGGGTTAGACAAAATCAGGAACTAAGTGGTCATTTATTGGGCCATTTACGAACTCAAGCGGTCAAGCCTGGACCGTTAGGCAGAGCTATGCGGTCGAGTTAGGACCATTTATGACGAGTCACAGCAAGAACAAGAAAAGCTTGACTCAGAGAGGTACGCGGTCATGGGCTGACCGTCTGACAAAATAAGCGGTCATATGTCCGACCGTTAGGTAACCCTTAGCGGTCGCCATGAAGACCGTTTAGACTTAGAAACCAAAAATCATCGATGTGTAAGTGCTTTCTAGATAAATGGAGTTTTAATGGTACAACCAGCTCGGCGTCCTAGTAGGAATCCCAGGATCACAGAGACTTACAGAGGTTTTGAAACAAGACAACCTAGTCTGGTAAAAGGAATATCTAACGGAGAGGATCACAAGTCCAAGATAGTGTGCTTAAGTGCAAAGTGTAACTAATGACATCTTACTGATATATGTGCCATGTACTTAAGAAAATGACTCATAGATAAGAAATGATCGTGGTATAGCTACGATCAAATCAACCGGAACGGTCATCTGTCGATGATGCCAGACCGCGTCACGTCTGCGGCTCGAACGAGAGGAGCGGCACCAGCATCTCGGCCGAGGTCAGCGAGCCGTGGCGGCCGGCCAGCCGCTGCTCCCCCGTGTCGGCCGGGTCGAGGAAGGCCGTGGCCATGGACACCCGGCGGCCCTTGTGGATGGCTGCCTGCCGCGTGCCGAAGCCTTCCGGGTCGGGGCCGTTGAAGTCGACGACAGCGCGGTATTGCAGGGTGGTCGCCGCATCGAGGAAGCGGCCAATCAGCGGGTTGGGGTGCGGGATGTCGGTGATCGCCATCGGCCCGTCGACGCCATGGTAGATCGAGTTGGGCCAGGCTTTGTTGGCCTCCGAGCGCTTGAAATAGGGCAGCAGCTCGTCGTAGCTCCAGCCCGTCGCCCCGTGCACGCCGGCCCAGTCGTCGAAATCGCGCGGGTGGCCGCGGAAATAGACCATGCCGTTGATCGAGCTCGAGCCGCCGATCACCCGGCCGCGCGGCAGCGGCACCTGCTTGCCGTTGGCGGCTTCCTGCGGCGCGGTGGCGTAGCCCCAGCCGAGCGTCGGATCGCCGATCGCGGCGGCGACCGCGGCGGGCACGCGGATGGTGGCTTTGTTGTCCGGCCCGCCGGCCTCGAGCAGGCACACGCGGATGGACCGATCGGCCGACAGCCGGTTGGCCAGCACGCAGCCGGCCGTACCCGCGCCCACGATGATGTAGTCGAAGGCCTCGCTCACGGTTTGCGGGGCGGCTTCTCCCATCAGATCGCCGCCGAGATGGCGATGTCGGCGAGGCGCTGGAAGCGTTCGATGTTAGTGTCGCTGGCCATCACCCCGGCGCTGAGGAAGGCAAAGGTGATGTCGCGCACCGGATCGACCCAGAACAGCGAGCTGCCCGCCCCGTAGTTGCCAAAGGTCTCCGGCGAAGCCAGCGTACCGTAGAGGGCGTGATGCATCCCCGACCCGCGCAGGGCGAAGCCCAGCCCCATGTAGGCGGGGAAGATGCGCCAGTTCGCGCGGTAGGCCACGGTGGCGTAGAGCTCGTTCTGCTTGTCTCCCGTCCAGTTGCGGCGGGCCAGTTCGATGATGGCGGGCGACAGGATGCGCGCGCCGTCGAGCTCGCCGCCCCGCCGCAGCATCTCGGCGAAGCGGAACAGGTTCGGCACGCTCATCACCGCGCCGACCCACGGCATCTCGGCGTGCTCCTCCTCGAAGGCGCCGTTGGGCCCGAGGTTGCTGGAACTGGGGTGCGAATAGATCAGGTCGCGGAAATCGGGGACCACATGGCGCCCTGCTATAATCAAAATTTTCTTCTGGGGGCTGACCGCACAGGTCGATCTGCATGCGGGGGCGCACGATGGCGAGTTTGGGCTCCACACTTAACCATCCACTCCCCTGGACTGCGTATGAAGAGAAAAGTAATGATGCCCCACTAGGTCGGACTTGGATTTCGGGAGCCTTCACTTGGATGTGACTATGATCCGAACTTATCTCGGGCCAATAGTTCATTAATCTAACCCACTTCTTCCAGGATCTAATCCTGCCCTCCACATTAAACTTATCGTATCTATGGCAGACATCCGTACGACTTTTGTCGTCGTCTTCAATGCTTCAAATGCGGACTCTCGTCCAAACAAGAAATGGTCTGTAAGTGACTGACATAAGGGTATCTGTGAATGTTTAAGTTCCAATGCGGGGATTGTTCGAACACAATCCAAAGTTTTGCTCTTGCTTCCATTATCATGAATCTCAGGTCGTAGGGCCCCCTTTCTTCGGTGATTAATCAAGAGTTTTCTCCTCTCCGAGGGGATGCAATTAATGTCGTAACCTTCACGGTATAGTGGGTTCTTAGTCCCGACACAACACGCACAATCATCTGATTAGTCAGATCGAGCGCACCACGGGCTTCTTTGAGTCTGAACAAATAATCACTTTGGTGACTGGCACGCCCTCGCACTAATAAACCGAACAAACGAATGAAAAGGTGAATAAACTAAAAAAAAGAATAAACGTCCTGATAAGTGTGTCCACAAACATATGTTTCAAGTTACTTGGTGTCACTTGAAACATGCCTTGTGAACCCGCGGACATGCATTTCATAAATGCTAATGTCCCTTTGAAATTAAGATAAGGGTAAGTCTCCTTCCCAGTCGAACTAGTATTATGAAAGATAGAAAATAATGTTTTAGCCTCATGTAAAAGGGCTAAAGCTATTACAAAGAAGGGAAAAATCTGAATGAGTTCTTGACTGTAAATATAAGTCAAAGGATGCAACTTTAGTCTAGATTTCCACATTGCACAAGAGGAATAATTATCTAGAAAAAGAGCTCCAGGATGGACCATCATTTAAAGGCCAAGGCTCATAGAAGTTGAGTGGGATGGATTTATTTATGGGATCACTAAATGAAATTATATGTAAGCACATAAATAGAAGTTCAAATATTAAGAACCACACATGTTGAAGGCATTTTAATATATAATTGATTACCCATTAATCTGGTTGGTCATTGAATTTCTTGCAAATATGACCAATATATCAGCAAAAGTACTGTTTCCGATCCAGCGCTTTTGGCCATTCAGTACCCAATAAGTCTAAAAAAAAAACTAGTGAGATTGCTCTCTTTTGCTCTCCAATTTAGATTGAGATTTAAACCAACCCAATTAGAGTAATTTATGGGCTAAACGAACTTGGAGTTCAAGTCCATGTTGCATTTGGATTGAGCCCACTACAAATAAAGGAGATGACCCCTAGGGTCCCACCTTTTGGCCCCTCCTCTTGGTGTTTGGTGCGCCCCCCTCTCTCCTCTCCTCTTCCTTCTAGTGCCCCTTCACTCAACCTTGGAGACTGCAGCCACTTCCTCAAGGGTTGTGTTCTCCTTTCCTTGAGGTGCTCGCCTTGTCTCAGGACTTGGAGCTTGGAATTCTTGCAAAGTGACTCTATTACTCTTCACTCTCCACGAACTTCGCAACAAGGTAGGGTACGCCTTACATGTGTATATTCCGTTGTGCAATTATTTATGATAGTTCATCAGCTACAATACGTATATGGACGAGACATTGGGCTTTTCAAATAGCTCTGAGTGATTTCTATGCCAAACGTCTCTGTTTGCATTCTTTCCATGGCTTGTTGATGACAGTATGACTCGACCCAAATTAGTCATACTCGACTAGGACATATCATAATAAATGGAAATAATAAATGGCTTTTTAATTTGGCACATCTTATTCTACTTAGAATATAACTATAAAACTAATGTTACTCTACGGGGTTTGGTAAAAGCGTGGAGTAGGAGATGGAATTAATTTAAAAATAATAATGTCCGTTCTAGTTGGAACAACTAATCGAATTTTTTTGGTCAAATTAGTTATTTCGATCTAAATCTTACGCAACTGCTTCATTCCGGCAATCAAAGTAACCCAACCCTAATCACCCAAATAAGTTAGGAGATGCTAGACTTAACTTGGCTATCGAGAAAGAGGTGAAGGTGGATGAAAGAGAAGGCGCATGGCGGCCTCATGCCTTTGAGGATCTTTGAGGGGTTGTTGGGCAACGACGTGGACCTTGAAACTGTGGACTTGATTGCCATCCCAAAAACTTGTGCGTGCAAATACGTCCGACCAATCTTGAGCGCCTACGTTTCTCTCAAACACACGGAAGGGCGGCCAAAAGATCACATGAAAGGCAACCAAACATCCAAACTCTAATGTTTAGTGAGCAGGCCAAAGTCAGTGAAAATCTGAACGTGCTTGTATAATAAGAGCATTGAACACATGCTAGGAGTGATAATTAATTAACACCAAATGATACTTGAGGGAGGCAGATTGGGGGGGGGGGGAATTAAAACATTAAAATAGAATCAAAAGGACCGTATATCGGAAGAGCGTGTGACGTCATTCACATTCTTCTAGAGAGGGGCTTGATTAAAGATAACAGACTGTGACTGCAAACGAGCAATTGGTGATGTTCTTGTATGCCATGAGCCACGGTGTTGTCATAGGTGCTATGTGTGAGCACTTCCAGTACTCATCACAAACAATAAGTTTTTATGTCAACTAAGTGACTAATGTCATAGTGGATCTTAGGCACGCCTACATCCAACTGCCCGCTCCCACTGATTATGTGCATCTCTTCATTTGTCACAATGAATTCTTCCCTTACTTTAAGATAACTTACACTCATGTCCACCTCATGTATTTGGTCATACTCATCAGTTTAACGCAAAAAGAATGTAGGATGTTCTCAATGTAATTGATGGGACCCACACCTGCTAATCTACTTCGATCCAAACATCCACGGTATTGAAACCATAAGCAACATATTACTCAAAATGTTATCTATCTGGCTGTCGATTGGGAAGGATCAACGGGTGATCAGAAGCTGCTGAAATGGGCCTTAGAATGTGGTGACTTTAGAGTGCCTCCATGTAAGGTGGTCATGGGAATGATATTCATGTCTGACATGTTGTAGGTGAATATTATCTTGGTGTCCTTTGTCCTTCTTTCTTATATGTGCTTGCTTTAATTCACTCTTACATAGGTCTCCATGTTTGTTGCCCCAAGTGCGTGCCCAATTGTCATGCATACGCATGGATGGGTGTCGTAGATGGCATAGTAATGCAACTCCATCACATACACGTGTCTTATGATCTTTTGGTCATTGTTGTGGATGAGGTGGCATCATGTGCTGACCTAGTAAGAGGTGGGGCAATGATGTGTAGATTTCATGACTTTTTTTGACGGTTGGCCGTCCATATGTGACAAACTCATCTTAGAAAATCATGTCGCATCTTGGTTGAATCCTACCTAAGTCCACACATATCAAAAATATGTCTGGTACACCCGGGGATTAAATGTCGTGTGCTCTTAATTTGGTAATTAAATTACTGTGACAATTGCATCTGATTTAAAGTTATAGGAATTTCAATTGCATTGAATATGAAGATTTGTAAAGGTAGGTTGTTCTCCAATTTCTAGATCATTCTATTACAATGGACAATTGTCATTCTCTTTAATCATATGTTGTACATATTCTTTGGTAAATTTCTATGACAATTGCATCTGATCATCCAGGGTGATGGAAATTTCAAGTGGATTGAATCTGAAATTTTTTTAAGGTATGACGTTATCTAATTTTTATATCAGTTTAAGTCTGGTCCAAATGGCAAGTTAATAAAAAACATTTGAGGAAAACCTAGCCTAAACCCTATAAATAGGTCCCAGATCTGACCTGTGTGACCCCTACTTTGGCTTGCATGGAATCAAGATAAGGAGTTGTTATTTCGGGTAAGTTCTTTGGAAGTATCTGTTTCTAATATATAGGACTAACATCTCCTAAAATTTCGTGGTAGGAGATCAAGCATCCAAGGAGATTGAGGCGTCCAAAGTTGCTGATTTGTCCACTGAGACTGAGCAACGGGGTGCTGAAGATCGAGGAATTAAGGGTTCAGAATGACGTATTTAGAACCTAGTCCTTTAGAATCTTTTATTCCCCTTAGTGTCTTCTTCTTACCCTCCAAAGTCCACGTCCTTAGGTCAAGAGAACCAGGAGTTAGGGCGACGTGAAGTTGCTGAAAATCCACAGGAAGGGAAGGATTAGGGCATGCCTTGCAGTCCCAAATTTGAAGTTTAGAAGCTTGTAAAGAGGTAGGTCATCTCATGAACGGCAAGAATATCATATTAGGGATAAAAGTCCTCTTATTTCACTTGATTTCATGTATTATAGTCCATGAATTTCATGTTTTAGTAGGTCTATGCATACATGCATATCTTTAGCCTTAATAAAGATAAAAGACATTATCTTATTAATTCACTGCAACCTATGCATCTAGATGACTTATACTTCACCTTGTCATAATTAGAGTAGCAAGTTATTTTCGTAAACATAGCATGTTTTAATCATAGTCTTTTATTCTCTATTTTACTGTCAGCAGTACTCTGACGGATCATAGTTTGACCGTCATACTTATGTAATGGCCTTACGATGCACCATCACACATTCTGTAACGTTTCAAGTTTTCTGTAAACTCTGACGGACCAGAGTTAGTGCGTCACAAACTCTGACGACTCCATAATAAACCGTCACAGTACTGTAACGCCCCTACAATAGACCGTCAGACTATTGTGTTCTGTCAACCCGAGATAGAGTGCAGAATGGTCTAATTAACCTATACATATGCCTAGTTAATTAGATCTTAACCTGTTTTTTATGACTTTAAGTTTAAGTGTTGATTCATGAAAGAAACTGCATGATTAGAGTGCCTTGAGTTATTTTAAAGTCTATGTTAATTTCATTTGCCAAAATTCTATAGTTTTGTACTAAATTCATGATTTTAAATGATTGTATTGCCAGAGTTTTATCATGTTTTCACACTGAGGCACATTCTTTTCTCATCTATAGAGTCGTATTCTTTAAGTACGTGGCATGTACTCCGGTATGTGACCACTAGTTACACTTTTTACACTATAGGAACACATTCTTGAAGCTAGCGTGTCTTCACAGGGTTGTCTAAGGTTGACGTTGACGACCTGTTGTTGCTACGTTGCCGACCAGAGCATGAGCCAGAGGCACGAGCATTCAATGCTCCGTGTTCGAACGAAACAGAGTATCGTAATGAGGATGGGACGGTTGGATGAATAGTGACAACACTGGATGGATGAATAGTAATAGCACCGGATCGAGAAGAGTTAGGGGGTCACCATATCGCAAGCCCGGCGGTGTCATCGACTCAACCGTGCAGTGGGTACACCGAATCAACGAGCAGTAATGGCACCGGATCACAGGGCAGGGGGCGCTCTAGATGGTGAATAGTAATCACACCGGATGAGGGTGACCGTCACTGTATGAGGGAGTGCTGGGTCCCCATCTAAAGTCTGGCAATAATTTACAAGGACTATTCGGTCCAAGTCCCCATCAAGTAGCCAATAGCACCTGCGGTAGAAGTATGGGTCATCCTCACAACGTGTATAGTACACATGGATTCTTTCCTCAATCCTAATTTTCTGGGTTCAAAACTGGTCATTGTTGGATCTTCAAATGAGTGTAATTTGACAATATTGCATATATCTCATTAGGTCAAAGCCACTTCTTTGATGCATCCTCCGTCAATCTCCTAATGTTCAAATCAGTGGTCGTGAGGAACCCATGGATCTCTGACCCGGCGAGCGACGCCTGCTCCATCACCTCCACAGGGCCGGGACACCTCAGCCGCTAGATGAGCAGAGACGCATGAGAATCCACAGGTGAACAGTAATGAGGCCGAGCTTTCTGCGGCTGGGGCATGGCGTGGTATGAAACAGTGAGGTTTGAGTGGAGTGAAATGGTGAGGTGGAGGTGTGTGAGACAGTGGGCTTGAGGTGGGAACGGCACGGGGGTGTGCCGTGGAGGTTGGTGTGGCTCGACGCGGGGGTGTGCCGTGGAGAGGGGATTGGTCTGGCGCAGTCACAATGGGAACGACACGGGAGTGTGCCGTGGCGGGTGGCGGTGCACCAGGAGTGGGAGTGTGGTGGCCACCCGATGCGGGGAGTGTGCTAGGTGTGGAACGAGAGGGAGAGAGTGAGTGGGCCACCCCTTTTATTTTAATAATATATATATATTATTTATTATTATTATTATTTCTTTTCTTCTTCTTTTTTTTCTTTTTTTATTCCTTTCTCTTCTCTTTTCCACCTTTTTCTTCTTACCTATTTTGTTCTATGATTTTCTGTTCCTTTTCTTTATTTTATTTTGTTCCTTTTTATTCTATTCCTTTTTATTTTATTTTTTGTTTCCCTTTTTTTGCCCTTTGAACTAATCCACACACAGTTTCATCTCCAAAATAAGCCCTTGATCTAAACTAGAAAAATATGCATTAAACCAACCAGCAAGAGGAACTATTTGCAGTGTGAAAGTTGAGCAGATAAAAGTTCTATTATTGAAGATCTTTATATTAAGTTTTTGCCCTGAGTCTAAAAGTACTCACAAAAAAAGATCATTTAAAATTCACAACATTCATAAAAATTAAACTGTCATATGCCCAATGCAATCCACTTCACAAATTCACGGGAAACTGAAAACACACATTAAGCTGAAACAAATACCTGTCTTGTCCGTTTGTTTCTTCATTTACCAGAGCTTCATCCTCATCTCTGCAACTTTTGTTTGTACTATTTCTGTCACTAGCATTATGCCTTTCCATAGCACTTCTAGCTAACCGAAATAGGCTATCACGGATACATAATCTGAGAACAACATCCAACTGGCAAAGGAAGATAAACATAACTATGAAGCATACATTTGGTTCTGTAAGAGATAGCAATTAGAAAGAAAGGAGATAACACCTTTCCTATAGCATCTTGAAGTTGATAAAAGATTGTTTCCCCGAGTGAATCATCAATTAAAATGGGAATCTTCTGGAACTCATCTCCTTCCTGTGTCATGTTCAACTCAGAAGATGAAAGCCATTTTGTGGCCTCATCATGTACTTCACTGCATGCTGCTGCACCATGACTTTGATTCATTTGTGCACTAGTTCGAGAAACAGACATTTCAGTAGAGGTGCTCTGCTGTCCAAACTGTTGCTGTTGCTGCTGAATAGCAAGCATTGCTTGCATTTGCTGGAGCCTTCTCAACTTTTCTATTTTCTCTTGAGGCGTCATTGACTGTGGTTTTGACTGAAAATTGCTCGTCTGTTTTGAGGAAAGATGACTTGCAGTAACTGCCTGCTGTTGTCTCTCAGGATGCGTAGGTGAAGGCATTGGCACCATAGGAAAAGCATGCACAGGATACTCAAATGCTGGAAGCAAATGCTGACTGGTGCCAGGTGAGAATCCTATGTATCCAGGTCTCCCACCTTCTCTGGGTTGACATAAAGCAGCAGGCTGGGACTGTGAAGGAGGATTAAGATGGGTTTGCACTTTTATGTTTGCAAATTGCTGAATGCCACTCATGTTACTGGGACGGGAGCTACTCAAATTCTGAGGGGTTCTGGTTCTGCTCTTCACCTCCATTTTCTTTCGAGATTTTGATAACTTTTTCTGTCTATCCACCTGCTATCACCAGCAGAGAAAGGTAAAAGTTTTACATCAAAATGAAGGGACTTCAGATTTTATGCATAAAATGTGAAAATGAAGATAATATTTAACTATGCAAATGTGGTCCAAATAATGTAAATAAGATATGGATAGAAAGACAATACAAAAATGAACAAGATGAGACCAAGAAACAAGCAATCAGACTTTGGGAAGGCAATCAAATCATCGTTTAAAGACATACCTTTAAACCTTGGCCTGGCTATAGACTTTATGCAGAAAACTTAAAAATGAAGACAAAATTAGACTATGCAAACATGACCCAAATAATGAAAATGATATATGGATGGAAAGGCAATACAAAGGGCTACAGAATGGGCCTAAGAACAGAGCAATCCGACCTCGGGTGGCCAAGTTATGCATCGACACACATGGCCCTGTGAGCACTGCGCCAGAACTGCTAGAATCAGAAAGTGGTCTACCGGATGACCATTTTTTAAGCCCTTGTGGTCTACCAAATGACCGCAAGGCTACCAGAGAGGCCTTAGCGGCCCAGTGATGACTGCTAGGCTCACCTGGCGGGCCTGAAGATGACCACAAGGCTCTAACAGACCCGAAAACGCCCAGAACAGTGGGAAAATGAAGAAAAAGCTATCTAAACATGCACAAACTCACACCCAACTTATAGAAGAGCATGAAAAACATGATGGGCACTAGTTATCTAACTGTGGTCGCCAAAAAATAAGGGTGTTGATAGTTTATGTTCCTCTTTATCGCCACCCTAAACTAGGCATGTATGTATATGAGCATGAACAAGCATAGAAGATAATGAATGAAGGGCGATGAATAAGTTGGAAAATGTACTGTGATCGCCACCAAGGGTTAACACCGCCAAAGGGATGAAGATATAAAAGGAATGGCGCTGTGTACCTTGAAAAAGGATGAAGACTTGATCGTGCTTAAGAAACGGGGTGGGGCGAATGTCGTGGATTCAATCTCCTCTCCTTCCAGTCGGCTAAAGGAAGAGGGCCACACGTTGTATTCATGCTCTCCTACAAAACAAAGATCAAACCATAAGAGAAAAACCAATTAGAAACATGTAAGTGTAGCATCAATCCCGTAGTGATGAAATAAGGGTAAAGAAAGGGGGAGAACACACCGGGGGGAGATTTTTAACCCTTGTGGAAGGGTGCAAAAGGTAGGTGTGTGTGTTGTGATGAGATAAAAATAGATAGGAGGAGAAAACATGCAGTAGAACTGTGGGGAGAGTGCATGCAAAATGGAGAAAAGTGCAAACAAATTGCAGAAAATAGTATAATTGTGATGATTTGTGAAATTGAGAGGGGGAGAACTAAGAGAATAGATGATGGGTCATTAGTGTATTAGTTCAGGGTTAGTTTGGTCATAAAAATTACGTGAGCCTATAAAGAGGGCTCCTCTCCCTCCATTTGTACAACTTTTGATGATCAATGAAAATTTCAATTCCTTGAGGAATTTTATTTTCCCCTCCCTCTCTTGATATTTCTCTCTCTCTCTCATTATCTCTCGCTCTCTCTCTTCAAGGGAAGAGGGCGTCCCCTCTCTCTCTCCTCCACTCTCTCTCCTCCACCTCATCAACTCTCTCTTTGCCCCTCATTACTCATCCTCCCAACTACCCCCAACCCCCATGTAGCAACCTTAAATTTTTGTAAGAAATAAAAGTTTAATAAAATATAAATAGTGATTTACACAAAGTCACCATTTTATTAAATAACGCCACTTTCAATAAGAGTCAATTCATTTAAAAGAAATGGTAAGAATCCTATTCGGAATAAAAGAGATAATTAACGCCCTTCGTAAAGGCGCTAATAAATAAAATGAAGACTTTATCACAAGTACAAATTTAATAACTGACGCCCCTGACCAAGTCGTCAATTAAACAGCGCCCCGAGATAAGGCACTATTTCTCTGAGAATCGCAAAACGGAAATCGGTTGTTGTGTTTTATTCGAACAGGGAGCCCAGATAGGATACATGATTAATATGAGTAAGAATGAAATTGCGAAACGATTAAGATAGGATCTAATAGGGTTCTTTTTCTAGAAATCCCAACTCCAATCAAACTCCAACAGGTCATGGGATTCCTTAGCCTATAAATACCCTTGCTCCAACCCTTAAACCTTTCTGATTGTCAACCTCTGCAAGCTACGGTAAGAATAATGTTTTCTTACTAAAAGTTTCTCTTCTTCCTCTTTCTTATTCTTTTCTTCTTTCCTGTGAGATGCAGGAACGTTGGTAGAAGAAGAGGCTAGAGCCCTCTGCTAGTGTCTTCTTCCTACGAACCACAGCAAGAAGGGTCCTCTGGAGGCTGTTGCAGTAGGAAGGAACCATAGCCATTTCAAACTTGCTGTTGTTTTCTTACGGGTTGCTGCAAGCAAGAAGACATCTTCTTCCTGTTGTTGCTATTTGCTACTGTTGCTCTGTTCATAACAGAGTGCTGCTTTCTTCTTCCGCTAGCATCCAGATCATCACCCAGTTCAACCCGTCAGTACAAGGTAGGATTATAAATCTTGATTGCTGGATCAAATTATAAGTACTAAAGCATGCACACATATAGAAATTTCTTACTTTCAGGACGTTTTATTTGGTTTTCTATTTTCTAAAGAAATAGCGACCTGACCCCAGTCGTTGGCCATCGTCTTCTTCGTACCTACAAAATAAGAGAATTTATTTATCAAATTTTTATTAATTTCATGAAACTACACATTTTGATCTTAAAATGGTGATTAAGTGTGATAAGTGCATATTTACTTATATTTAAGCTCATAAAAAGTGAGTAAATCATAAATTAATATGTAAAAATGCACACTCATCAGCTAACGGGTCCAACGGGACCCGGCTTCGTTCGTCCCTGTCGCTTAAACGCAACGAGCTTGTAGGAGGCCCTTGCCCCAGTGTTGCCGGTGCTCGTCGGGTACTCCACTACGGCATCGTCTGACGATCCTTGGCAGGTGCAAGCATAGCTGAACTGCATTGTGCAAGGAGGAGGGCTAGGTGGCAGTGCGAGCGTTGTGGTGGACTCTTTGCCCTTCCAGGCCCTCCAAGGGGCTGACCCCTTGATGTTCGTGACGGCGGTTGATCTTCTCCCCCAGAGGCTCGTGTTGGAGGATAGGGGGGGCGGACCTTCGCCTCCAGCTCAGCAGGCGGACCCAGGCGGCGACAAGCGTGGCAGCTGCCACGATTGTCGCGCCGGGAGCCACCCAAGTAGCTTCTCCTCTCCTCGTACTGCCCCGTCTCCAGGGCGGTGGGGTAGGGAGGGGCAGACGGGATGCCTTTAGTGCCGAAGCCCCCTTCCTAGCCAGGACAAGGTATCGGGGGCCACCTCTTCAGTCCCTTGCGAGGCATAGATGCAGCCGATGGTTGGCCCGTGGAGGAAGGCGCTGGCAGGGTGGAGGCAGAGGCGGCACATTCCTGAGGCTGCCATCGACACCGGTTGTCCAAAAATCGGTCTCCGACAGCCGTCTACTGTCGGTGGCACCAAGTTTCCTGCTTTGAGTGGTGGACAACCGGGTGATGACTCTTCTGCGCTTGCGCGTTCGGGAGGAGGGAAAGCCTTCGACACTCTGCCCTCTCTCTCTTTCTTGTTCGAAGAGAACTTCGGGCAGGTGCCTCAGGTGGAAGGTGGGGCCTTGCAGGGCCTTCTGGCGCTTGAACCACCGTTCGTTGGGAGTGGAGGTTAGGAGGAACCCGCTTTGAGAATGGGGATCTTGTGGCGGAGGACTATTGTGCTTTTGGAATGATTTGGCCAGCAAGAGGTGTTCGCCTTGTCAAGGATGGCAGTATCGGTTTCGGTATTGGTTTCGGCCAGGACCGAAACCGAAACGTATCGGTTTCGGTTTCGACCGAAACCAGTTCAAAACATTAAAAAAGTCAAAAAAAAATATAGTGAACTGGTCCGATTTTTGCCGAAATCGGACGGTTTCGGCCGATGGGAAAATACACACTTATCACCCTTCTACTGGGATGAAGAATGCCAAACGACTTTTGACAAGCTGAAAGAATATCTGAAGAATCCTCCAGTTCTTGGTGCGTCGGTGAAAGGACGGCCATTGATTTTGTATATAATAGCCAGACATTACTCTCTGGGGGTAATGTTATCCCAAAATAATGAAGAAGGAAAAGAACAAGCCCTTTACGATCTCAATCGAAGGCTAGTCTGGACTAAAGAGAAATATACCTTTATTAAGAAGGTCTGCTTGGCATTGGTCTTCGTAGTCAAGAAACTCCGACACTATATGCTATCACATGAAATAAAGCCGATATCTAAAGTGGATCAGGTGAAATATATTCTTTCCCAACCGACACTCAAGGGCCGCTTAGGCAAATGGGCAGTAATCCTTATGGTGTTTGACATCTCCTATGTACCGCAGAAAGCTGTCAAGGGCCAGGCTATCGCAGATTTCTTCATTGTGCACCCAGTGCCTGAAGATTGTCTGCTAGAGACAAAATTTTCTGAAGATGAGACCCTAGAGGCAAACCAAGTGTAGCACACTTTGTGGCAGTTGCACTTTGATGCCGCATCTAGAACTGATACTTCAACGACTGGGCTTGTCAGAGTCAGAGCTGGTGCAGGAATACTCTTGAAATCTCCTAAAGGGAAAGTCGTATATACCTCTTGTTCGATAAACAAGCCCTTCACAAATGACGAGGTGGAATATGAGGCCTTGATTATCGGGCTGCAAATTGTTCTGTCCATGGAGATCCAGATGCTTGAAGTATTCGGGGACTCCATGCTAGTCATAAAACAAGTGGGAGGGCAATTCGATGTGCGAAAGCCAGAGCTCTTTCCATACCACTAGTTGGTGCTATGCCTGGTGGCAAAATTCTAGTTCATTGAAGTCAAGTATATCAATCAAGGACAAAATGCTCAGGTGGATATCCTCGTAAAGCTGGCAAGTTCCTTGGCGGTCCCATCGGATGCAAGCCTGAATATAACTGTCATCAATGGACTACAGGCCCCCAGCATGATCGAGCTCCTGGCCAATGAAGAAGAGAATGAAATAATGAGTGTGGTAGAAGCCCAACAGCCTGACTAGCGAGAGCACCTCCTACGCTGGTTCCAGCACTAGCAGCTACCGAAGGAGAAGAAGCAGAGAATGAAATTGCTCATAATGAAAGACTCCTAAGAGATGAGGAATGGAACCTTGTTCCGAATAATGGTGGACGCCCAAAAGAAAATTCTACTTCGTTGCCTATCTACAGACGAAGCACGGTAGGTGATAAAATTAGAAAATAAAAAAAGAAAAAAAGAAAGAAAAGAGGAAAAAAGGAGAAAAGTAAGAAAGAAAAGAAAAGGAAGAAAGAAAAGAAAAGGAAAAAAAGGAAAAAAAAAGAGAAGAAAAAAGGAGGGAAAGAGAAGATAGTTCCTCGTTTTAAATACTTACCTCGTGCTAACGAACACACCAATAGACAAACAAACCACGTTGGCCCGATGTCTTGTTGGCACCAACGAATGAATACCACACCCGAACCTTCCGTTCAGAATTGGGGAATCAACCTTTGTTCCTTGCGTAGGCACCAACCTCATGTCGATGAACATACCAAAAGACAAATAGACCACGTCAGCCCCGACACTCCGTTGGCCCTGCCAAATGAACATCTCACCTGAACCTTCCATTTGGAACTGGGGCATCAACCTTATTCCTTGCGTTGGCACTAGCCCGTGCTAGCGAAAAACACTAATAGACAAACAAACCACGTCGGCCCGACGCCTTATTGGCACCGACGAACGAACATCCCACCCGAACCTTCCATTTGGAACTGGGGAATCAACCTTCTTCCTTGCGTTGGCACTAGCCCGTGCTAGCGAAAAACACCAATAGATAAACAAACCACATTAGCCCCGACACTCCGTTGGCCCTGGCGAATGAACACCCCACCCAATCCTTCCGTTTGGAACTGGGGAATCAACGTTCTTCCTTGCGTTGGCACTAGCCTGTGCTAGCGAAAGACACCAATAGATAAACAAACCACGTCGGCCCGACACCTTGTTAGCACCAACGAATGAACAACCACGTCTGAACCTTTCGTTTAGACGAACACACCTTTTGATTTGAAACTCTCATCCAGATCATTTAAAGAACAAACTCTGCTCACCGTCCCTTCGGGTGACGAACAAGCTACTCCTGACCGAGACCTTCTGTCTACGTCATTGCATGAACAAACTCTTCTCTCCGTCCCCTAAAGGCCGAATCAACCTGCTCATGTAGAGCACCCCAGTGGAACCATTTGGTAGACTGCACGACAGGCATGGTGGAGTGATCCCCTCATATCTCCTCTGGAAAGGCGAGCACTCTCCTGTGCGCCCTCGCGAACCCCACCAGGCTCTCCCCGAATGAACTTCTAGTATGAACTCGTGCTTCATTAGAATGCGGGAAAGAAAGGAAAAGATTTCGTGATATCATGCATATAGACAAGGTATATGAGATAATAGTATTCTATTTCTCATAGAAAACAAGCTACATGTGCTCCGGGGCATACCCCTATATTACATGTCAAAAAAAAGAGAAAAAGAAAAAGAAAACTCAAAAATACTAATGCTTGGTGATCATGGAGTCAAGTCACTGCATCCATCCTTCATGATAGGATAGGGCCCATGGAGGTTTGGTAGGTATCGGGTCTTGGTCTGCCAGAACCGTGGAGATTGTCCGGCCATGTCGACCTATGTCTATTAAAAGGAAGGCAACATGCACCCACACACGTGTTTTATCCAAAAATGGTAGCATCGCTTATAGCGAGGCCTCACCCCGAAGGTCTCCAGGAAAGTTATAATCTTTGTTCTCTTCCTCTTCGACCAAATGAGACAACTGGCACCCTTAAAACGCTGAGCATAGGAAACTACAGTACAATCCCCTCAAGACGAGAGTAGGATCTATCCCCTCGAGCCTAGATCAAAGCACAAGAAGAGGGCAGTGTCCCCGCAGACATACAAGAGGAATTCCAAAATGTCAAACGATTATCTCCCTCAAAAAAAATGAAAAAAGAAAATGATGATAAATCAAAGTCAAAAATCTGGTCGTGACCGTGCCTGATTCCAATAGACAAAACCCCTCGAAATCAAAAGTCAAATCATACAAAGGGGCAATGAAACATAAGTGCTCGAGGCTTGGTCTGAAGTCACACTAAAAGGGAGAGTCGAGTAGGGCCCCTGTTAGCTCGCCGGGTTAATGGTTTTGCCAGTCCTCTCAGGAGATTTGTCTCCCATTTTCTTCCTTCTCCCCTCAAAGATGAAGGCTCAATGTAGGTCCAGAAGGGTGAATCCCGCTAAGGCCTGCAATCTCATTTTGACAAAACACACATATAGTTGCCCACTTTGAAAAGAAAAAGCCATCACCACGAAGGAGTCTCAACGTTTCTAGCCGGTCAAGACCTCTATCTACCACCTTGATGTTCTCTTATTTTAACCTCGAGCTTAGACCAATGCAAGCACTTCACCTATGGGTGCGACGACGTTTGATTCCGGGTCAGCGTCGTGCGCTCGATCATTAGGGTTCAAGGGTGTTCCATTATATACCCTCTAGAGTTGTGAGGAAATAGACTCGGGTTGGGTAAATTATTTACCTCGAACACTATTTGGGTGTATCCATGTGGTTAGAAGCAACTGGGAGCCTAAGCTTGGCATGACGGTATTATCATCAGGATAAGTCTTAACTAGCGAGACTATCATTTGAGGAGTCTAGAGGCCCAAATCAACCTAGATGTGTGCTCAAGATACCTGGGAGGTTAGTAAGAAACCCCTCGTCCTCATGTAGGTCGGGTGCCATATGGGTGGTTGCCAGGCATTAGCAACAAAAACACATCGAGTCCTAGAATATCCCGAGTAAATAGTAATAATAAAAATAAATAAATAAAATCCCATCAAGGAGAATAGGTCTACAAACAGAGAGGATCGCTGCAAGCTCTGGAGTCCCTTATGTGCAGGAAATGATGGCAAAAAGAAGGGGAAGTTAGACTCGCAGGTCCCGCTCATTCGTCCCTCATTAGCGACACCTGCGGGTGGGGGACTTTTGTTGGCATCAAAATTTTTCATCTACAGCAGCAAGCTCTGACCGGACGCCCCGACATCGACAAAGAAGAAGAAAAAAGTAAAAAAGAAGGGAAAAGAAGAAAACAAGGACATAAAAGAAATAAAAGGAGAAGAAGGGTGAATGAATGAAAGAAAAAGAAGGTTGATGGGGGAAATGTGTATCGGCAGCACAAAAAGACAAAAGGTGGAAAAGAAAAAAAATACAGAAGAATGAAGGCCAGGGTCTTTAAACGGCAAGCCTCCAAAGGCCTTATAAGGCAGGCCTCCAGGGACGAACCAACAGCTCCCTGCTAAACCGGCAAATTGCCCAACCGATAGCCCTCTGTTGAGCTTCAAACGGTAGCCTCAAGCCGCTTTAAACGGCAGCCCTCTGCCGAGCTTTAACCTGCAGGCCTTTGGGCTTAAACGGCAGCCTGCCAAGGCAGGCGCGTTGGGCACTCACGGCAGCTCTGAAAAGAGCCTTAAACGGCAGGCATCCCTGGGCTTAAACGGAGCACGTTACCTTATCCGGCAGCTTGCAAATAGCCTTGATCCGACAGCGCATACGAACCCCATCCGGCTCCATGTGCCATCCAGCAACAGGTTTGCTGAACTGGTGTGGGCTCCCCGATCTGGTAGAACGTTCGACGCCTGAAACGGCAGCACCGGTAAGACAACAATTCGAAGCTTCGATTTGCAATGATTGGGGCCTCATTTGGCGGTACAGTCAGGCCCCTACGTGCAGCAGTCTCCCCCGTCCCTATATAAAGGGAGGGATGGCGAAGAAGACAAAGGGAAAAAAAATCATCGAGCCAAAGCAGCTGAAAATTCGTGGAGAGAAAGAGAGCCGGCCAGAGGTTCGAAGGGCGTCTTCTGAACTTGCATTAGCAGAGGGAGGGAGAGGAGAGAAGAGGCACCCTCACTTATGCAATGGAGGCGGTAGTCCCTTATGAGATTCTCATTCCATCTCTTAGAGTACAATTGGACAAGGAGTTCTCTATTGATGAGCGTCGTGAATCTCCCCTTGCCTAGTTGGAACTCCTAGATGAGAAACGACTGGCTACCACCGAGCATGCGCATATTTATCAAAATAGGCTTTTACGTTTTTACCAAAGGGCATGTGATGTCACGGAAGGCCGAGCATGATCTGAAATAAAAGAGGGCCAGAGTGGCCCACTGGTTGGATCCCAAATGAGGATTGAAGATTGTGGATCCCAAGTGGGGATCAATGACCGTGTGTTGTTACTATGCCTCCTCCTTTGGTTGTATTGGGTGGAGTGACACCTCACACTAGCTTTTTTTCCCCCATTACAACTGTGGATCCCTTCAAGGCAGGGATCGAGGATACTTACCCAATCATGAATATGGGGATCAGGTCAGGACCCCAGCAACCCTTATGACCGTGGAGACTAAGGTCCAATCTCATGCTTACTAAACCTTAGTGAGTAGAGTATTTCTTGTACGCACATATGGTCAGGTCCTTGACACCGCAGTTCTGTAGACTGCCTGACCCATCTAGTTCTCACTCGCCTACCTTTCAGGATAGTCGACATCTTGCGAGAGTTGATAGGTTGAGGTATGGTTATGCTTGACAACAATGCCATTGAGGTGATGACTATATGAACATGACTAGTGTGTGAACGACCCAGTAGCTTCAGGAAACTTTACAGTGGGCCACTACGATATTAATAAAAGATAAATTAACCACAAATGACGATAATGGGAATCAACACCAGTGTGAGATTTATCAGCTAGTCAGTGTGGATTGATAGTGATCGAACGGAACCTATAACCCAATCAATTACGAGCATAGATTGACCGGCTTAGTAGCTTAGTTCTAACTTTCCCTTTACCCTCCTTTTTTTGCATGTTGTCCAATGTAAATGTGTCAACAGCGTTCTTTGATATTTCAAGCGCATATCGAAATGCCACACGAAATCATGTTTTCCAACATGTATGCATGTCAAAGTTTCTTAGTAATTGGACCCAAGGAGTGGGTTGAACGGTTCCGCACTTCCTTGGTGACAATGAGGTCACAAGTTCAATTCCTCTCGGTGGCTAAACATGGTGTGCCTTCGCCATAGTGTCTGCACCCACAGGTGGTTCCCTAGCTCGGGTCTACACAGCACCACGTGGGAGTTTTACCAAGCCCGCCCCTTGTCCCAGCCGAGGGATCCCATGATGCACAAGTGGTAGGGTCCGTAGGTCCAAAGCGGTCACATGCCAAGGTTGGTGGTGGGGGTGGGTTTCCCCCGATCATCAAAAAAAAAGTTTCTTAATAATTGCAATAGTGTCTTAGAAGGCACAGCTAGTGTTTTAGAATTTGTGATGATAATCGGTTCGTTTCTTGCATTTCATTGCATGTGCATGTGCCCAAAGCTGGTTTATTAATACCTGCATCTACTAGCTCAGATTTTATTTCTTATTTTAAATTATCGGGGTTCTACACTCCATGTTGATTCGGAAGAAATATAGGATGCTGGGTCAGGTTGTTGTAGACCACCCCTTCATGAGAAGATCGCACCGAGAGTTTCGGTGTTCAAAAGATTAACCTTCCCTGGTCAATCAGCCAGGAAGGTGATTCGAAGAAGCAGGCAACTTCAGGTCTACACCTGTAACATGGCCGAGATAGCTGGCCGCTACGGAGCCCTACACAAAGAGCCGTGCGAAATTTCCAAGCTTGTCGAGAGGTCACGCCCTCTCACAAGAAGAAGGAAGGCCGTGGTTGAAGCCCTGCATGCTTTCACTAGCGAGATAAGTATAAAGATGGCTACCATGGCCGTGACTACAAATGTGGTCACCGCTGAATATGATAGCGAAAGGCCAATACTTTCTCCAAATATTCCACTAGAAAGGGGAGGTCATGTTCCTAGCCCCTCCATACCTGACCCAACTATGCTGATGCTACACTAGAAGTACAAATAGGAGGTTGAAAAGATGAAAAGGAAGCTGAGTGAGCAAAGGATGCATACTTCGACCTTAAAGCAAGCTGAAGTCCCTTTTGAAACATCCCAACGAGGTGTCGATGCCTTTGAACCATCACCACAGACGATGGCCTCTCAGTCGATACCCAGTTACACAGAGGGCATGCCCCCGATGCAACCTCCTACTCCCCAACATCAAGGGACTACAGCTCCCCCTCAGGCAACAGTGTTGACCACACGACTGATGCAACAAGCTCACTTCTACCCAGACCCAGTGAACCCGACAATGGTAAATGATGGGGACATCTCCAGCCACTCCACATTTCTCCAAGGATCATGTGCTCGCCAGTAGTGCTACATCTTGTCTGTCACCTTTTTCTGAGTCATGGCATGTAAGTTTTATATTTCATTTGAGTCACAATTATGTAATTTTTCTTTTATTTGAGTCAAGTACCTAGGTTAGAGAGTCATTTACATAAGTCATGTGTCAGTTGGGCCCAATTAATTGGGCTAGGCCTGGGGCACCCCTCTCTTGGATAGTCTGGTCATTAGTCCAAAAGTTAGGGCTAGTATGGTCATGTAAAATGTGGGATGCCTATAAATAGGACTCCATTCCCACCCTTTGGAGGATAATGAACAATTGAAGCATTTTCTGAAATCCAGTTTGAGTGATTCCTTTTCCCCTTGGAGTGAGAAGCTCCCTCTCCCTCTCTCTTACTCTCTCTCTCTAAAGGGGGCAGACCGCTCTCTCTCTCCTTCCCTCCTCCCTTTGTCACACCCTCTCTCAGTTCTCGCGAACACCGCCCAACTGGCACTCATCCTTCCAGAGCAGCACCAACACACCCTTACACATCGGGGAGTGGGCAACGCTTCTCACAGATAACCATATTGCCAAAACATAGGATGCGTCTCGCACAGACTTCATGGCACACAAGGGAGGCCAACCAATCCGAGCACATAATGCAAGACGACAAACTTAGCAAAACGCAATCTCTCTGACCAAGGGGAACCAATACACTTCTGACAAGGCATGAGGTTCCCACACTCGACTTGATCTCGAACTTCACACACGTTGGATACCACACCTTCTAGCACCAGGAAAACCAATACCACGTGCCAGGTCAGTGCCCCCGATAACACCTGCCAAGTGTTCCATCGGACCCCACTCGTAGCATCTCCCGATGCACCACCATCACAATTCCTCGAATCGCAACATGCCCTGCCTCGAGCATTGGCTCTGCTGATCGCCAGCTACATGCTACCGCAACGATCGAGCTAGCCACTGCCACGCGCTCCTTACCTACGTCCGCCTCTGATCTTGAAACCATCAATGCGTCAAAATGCTTACCAAGGAGTGATGAGAATCCACCAAAACACTAGGCTCGACGACAACAATACCTCTAGCCACCAGACATCATTCTCTTAAATCCGCCTGTGCCAATACCAATCTATTCTTGAGCTGCCACCGCATGGACCACCACACTGAAAGTCACAACACGAACCATAACCGGCGCCTGCCAACGCTCATCAGGGCACATCTCTTGATCAGAGCACCCGCTCTACCATCTCGAACCACGATCTCAACACCTCAGGGGCTAGATAAACCTCAAGCTGGGGCGGCCAACCTGAAAACAACTCCCTCAGAGCATACTCACGGCCACTTAACCATGGACAATCCTCACCAGCAACCTGACCTCGCTACAGATCCCTCGAATGCGACACCGCAGCAACGCACCTGCCGGCAACCTCTGCCCAATGCAGCACCACCGGGGCCACCATCAATGAGGGAGAAAGCTCTTGACCTTGATCCTTAGACCCCATACCGACACTCCGACAATGACAACAACAACAACCAACTTCACAGTGCCAACATCGTGCCCTCAAACTCTCACGCGAGAAACGATGCGAAAAATAAATATGATACCCTATGCCAGCTACCGATTGTACTGGACCTTATGAACTCAGATCACTGTAATATCTCAAATTCCTATGCACTTTCACAACCATAGCTCTGATACCAACTGTAACGACTCGAGATCCGGATACCGGGAATACCCGATACCATTCGAATCCTGACCCATCGCCCACGAGCTTGAGAGCTCAGAAGGGCTAAAAGAATAGGTGTGGTGTACACAAAAATAAGAAATAAAGTAGGATAACATATATAATAACAGAAATAAATAACTAACTACAACAAAGTTCAGTCCAACAGAAAGTACGATTTAAAGCAGTAAACGTACCACATGCCAAGTGAACACTCGGCCCGGCGAACTGGCAACAAGGGCCTCCACGCAGTGTCCTCGAACCATGAGGAAGAATCACAACACCTGAAAATCAGGGGTGAGTCTCCTATCACTGACTAAGTAGGGGTCCCGCAAAATCCCAACCGAAAATAACGGCGGCACTGAAAGCAATAACTACTGCAAGAACAACAGTAACAACAGGAACAATAAACTCGGTGGCTGGTAAAATCTTGACTCTACAGCTACTCCTATAGTACCAAAAAACACACCCCGATCTCACAGTCGGGGGACCACCAGAATACGAACCACCAGACTACGATCGTCCTAGTTACGCTATCAGGAAAATGACACGACGCCACTATCGTAGAGGCCTGTCCTCATAGACAAGGGCCCACCAAAACCATGCGGTCAGGAACACAGTCACGACCTCACCGTCGTGAACTCTACGTTGTCTAGGGAGAAGCCCTCGGTGACGCTCACCGGAAACCCTAGACCTCAATTTCGGGAGAACGCCCAGAACTACACATGAAATCCCGTCTCACAGATGGGAAATGGAAACTCGCGACATGACAACTCATGTCACGTGACGGGAGTACCACCCACCAGAAGTAAGGCCGGATGCGTCCACTGACGACTTAGTCTGCAGCCTCAGGTGTCTCTCTATGACGCCCCAGGCGGAGACCGAGATACCGTACAGTAACCAGGAACACAAAATAAGGACTAATTGGGGTCACGCTCGTCAGCGCGGGTCTGACACCCCCAGCCACGTGTGCATACATAGACCATGCACCCAAGGTCAGACCCTCTAGCTGGTTCTTCCCCCGAAGCCCAGACTCAGGTTACGCGTGGGGGCCCTACGGTAACCAGCCTAACAACCGTATCACTCGAGTCACGCTCTCCACCACTCCCAAGTGTGTCTGCATACGCGTGCGCACGAAAGTTATGACTAGTGAGGGCTCACTAAATGTGGACACTGAAAACCACACACGCACCCATCACGAGTAACACGGAGTAATAGGTGGCTCACGGCCACCAGACTCTAGATAGCCCACTAGACCTAATAACCCAACGCTCCTTGAGTCACGAGACTCGGGTCAAGACCACTGCACGTGACGGCACAGTGCCATCAATCTAGTCTAATCCCTAGGTCTGAAACCACGATGACATGATTCTCAAGGTAGCTCACAAGCCGCCGAGTGGATCTCTCATCCACGGGACACACGAAAAACCTCCAGTCCCAGGCTGGTTAACTGGACTCACAGTCGAAGGGCCAAACTCACAGCCCACTTGGAAACCACCTATCGAAAAACCTCACGGGCACACTTATCGAGGTAATATGGTATCTCCAGACACCCAAAAACACGGTCACGGTCCCCACGGGATGTCCGGGACACTCACGGGGTCATAGGTCAGTCATTGGGTCTCAACCAGACCGACCGGAGACCAACACAATGTAAAATGGACACGGCGAACACGAAAAGCCACCTGGCGGTCCTCTCTAGACCGCTAGGGAGCCTAGCGGCCTCCTCCGGACCGCAAGGCCTGGCCTAGTGGTCTAGCCAAGACCGCAAGGCCCAGAAGACTCTAAAACCAAAAACGGTCACCTCCAGACCGCCAAGAAGGGTGGCGGTCCTTGGCCTGATCGCTAGCCATCGGCTGGCAGTCAGTCGCAAGGCAGCTACCCCACCAGACCTCGAATCGAACATGAAACGAAAAATGGTCATGCCCTGACTGCTAAGTGACGCCTGGTAGTCTTCACCATACCGCTAAGCCCTCCTGGCGGTCCATCGCTCGACCGCAAGGCTAGAACCGACATAGGGGGGATCCTGGCGGTCGCCAGGGGACCACCTCACCCCTTAGCGGTTCCTGGAAGGATCGCTAAGCCATCCCACGTGAAGGGAAAAATAAGGGGAAACTAGTCTCCAACCTCTCTAGCACCTAGAGGGCCTATTTAAATCCCAAGAACGCGATCAAATCACTAGATCTGGCTCACATCTCAAAACATGCTCTTTTCCCCAAAACGCTCAAATAAGTCCGCTTGGGTCACCACGGCCTACCAAAATCATGAGAATGAAAGTACACGGGTTAAGGATCCGTCCCCCTACCTCCACCGAAGATTTCACGCATCGAGGGAGCGACCAAGATGTACAAAGACTTGAAAAGAACTTTTTGATGGCCTAACATGAAGAGAGAGCTAGCAGATTTCGAATCTCGCTATCTCACGTGCTAACAAGTAAAGGCGGAACACCAAAAATCTGCTGGAAAGTTACATCCTCTTGACATACCTAAGTGGAAATAGGAAGACATTGGTATGGATTTCATCATGAGCTTGCCTAAGTCTCAAGGCGAACATGATGGTATTTGGGTCATAATTGACCGTCTCACCAAATCGGCTCACTTCCTACCTATCAAAGGCCGTTGGTCGATTGATGTCCTTGCCACATTATACATCAAGGAGATTGTGAGATTGCATGGAGTTCTTGTGTCGATCGTGTCTGACCGAGACCCCCGTTTCACCTCTCATTTCTGGAAGGGTTTACAACACTCTTTGGGGACAACACTTAACTTCACTACTACCTTTCATCCCCAAATAGATGGTCAGATAGAGAGGACAAATCAAATTGTTGAAGATATGCTAAGAGCTTGTGTCATTGACTTCAGTGGAAGCTGGCATGACCACTTGCCCCTAGTCGAGTTTGCTTACTACAACAGCTACTAGGCCAGTATACGAATGGCTCCATTCGAAGCACTTTATGGTAGGAGTTGTCGATCTCCCATATGCTAGGATGAAGTTGGCGAAAGACAGATACTAGGCCCATATATGGTCAGAGATACAAATGAGAAGGTCAACCTCATCAGGGATAGACTCAAGATAGCTCAGTCCAGGTAGAAGTCCTATGCTGACAACAGAAGAAGAGACCTGGAGTTACAAGTTGGGGACCATGTCTTCCTCAAGGTTTCTCCAGGTCGTGGCATTAGAAGATTCGGTATTAAGAGCAAGCTTACACCGAGATTTATTGGTCTGTTCGAAGTGCTAGAAAGAGTTGGAGAGGTAGTTTATCGCATTGCTTTGCCTCCCCAACTGTCAGAAGTGCACAACGTATTCCATATCTCCATGCTGAAGAAGTATGTGCACGACCCTTTCCACGTCATTGATCATAATGACTTGGTAATTCAAAAGGATCTCACCTATGAACAAAAGCCAATGAAGATTCTCGATCGAGAGGTTCGAGTATTAAGAAATAAGACCATTCCTATGGTGAAGATACAGTGGAACAAGTGCTTAGAGCAAGAAGCCACATGGAAAACTGAAGAATCTATGCGAAGGAGATATCCAGAGTTATTCTAGACTATAAGTACTTTACACCCTCCATGTCCCTATCCATACAGTTGAATTTGGGGACCAAATTCTTTTAAGTGGGGGAGGGTGATATATCGGCAATCTATTTTTTAGTTTTAACAAAGTTAAGCTCAATTTCATTCTTACTTATTTCATCTTTTAAGAAATGGTGTTTTATTTCAATGTGCTTAGTCCTAGAATGGTGAACTAGATTTTTAGTTAAAGAGATGGCACTGGTGTTATCACACAAAATAGGAATACATCCTAGTTTTATGTGATAGTCAATGAGTTGATATTTAATCCAGAGGACTTGGGCTGCACAGTTCCCTGCTACAACATATTCTACTTCAGCAGTGGAAAGAGCAATAGTGTGTTGCTTCTTAGATGCCCACGACACTAGACAACCACCTAGATATTGACAATAACTACTAGTGCTCTTTCTATCTATCCTGCACCTTACATAGTCTACATCAGTGTAAGCCACAAGCTCAAACTCACACCTAGCAGAATACCATAGACCTAAGTCAGGGGTGCCTGATAGATATCTAAAAATCCTCTTCACAGTACTAATATGTGATTCCCTAGGACTAGCCTGAAATCTAGCACACAAACACACTGAGAATTGGATATCTGGGTGAGATCCAGTAAGATACAAAAGGGAGCCGATCATACCTCTATATAATTTGGTGTCAAGTAGTTTACCTTTTGGGTTAGCATCAAGACTAGTTGAAGTGCCATAGGTGCAGTTATAGCTTTGAGGTTCTCCAAATTATATTTCTTCTACAGGTCCCTGATGTATTTAGACTGTGTGATAAAGCTTCTCTCTAAAGTTTGATTAACCTGCAATCCAAGAAAAAATTTAGTTCTCCCATTATGCTCATTTCAAATTCATTAGTCATTAAACTAGAAAATTTCTTACACATGGCAGGTTTAGTTGACCCAAACACTATATCATCTACATAGATTTGAACAACAAGGATATCTTTGTTGTCTACCTTGGTGAATAGGGTCTGGTCAACCTCATCTCTTAAAATTCCCTTACCTGTGAGGAAGGAGCTTTGCCTGTCGTACCAGGCCCTGGGAGCCTGCTTCAGTCCATATAAAGCATTATCTAATTTGTACACATAATCAGGAAAGTCAATGCATTCAAATCCAAGAGGTTGTTTAACAAAAACATCCTCTTTTATTAAGCCATTTAGGAAAATAGATTTTACATCCATCTACTGGAGTTTTATTCCTAGGCTACAAGCAAAGGCTAAAAGAATTCTAATGGCTTCTAGTCTGGCAATAGGGGCAAATGACTCTTCAAAGTCTCCAAATTCTTGATTGTATCCCTGTGCCACTAGCCTAGCCTTATTTCTGGCTACCTTTCCCTGCTTATTAGTTTTTCCATCCAAAGCCAGTTATCCTTGTCTACAAACTCAACATTGTTTCATATATTTCAACTATCTTATCATCAGCTTAGCCACCTCAGCTAAAGCCTGCTACCATATATGTTCAGCTATCCTATCCTCTGGCTTAGCCATTCTGGTCGAAGCCTGCCACTTTATATAGTTTGGCAAAGCTATCCTTCTGCTTGGCCACTTTGATCGTAGCTTGCTACCATGATTCTCTAGCTATCCTACCATTCAGTTGAGGCCGCTGACACAATTTTCAATTATTTTACCTTTCGACTTAGCCATTTCAGCTAAAACTCACTATCATACATTTTCAGCTATGCTATCTTTCGGCTTAACCATTCCGACCAAAGTCACTACACTAATTTTCAGCACACTTATTTTCCCTAGCTTAGCCATTCTGGCCAAAGTTTGCTATCATATATTTCCAGGTATTCCACCTTTTGGCTCAGCTACCTCGACTAAAGCCTACTACCATGTATGTTCATTTATCTATCCTTTGGCTTAGCCATTGGGGCCAAAGTAGCTACCATATCCTTCAGTTATTCAACCTTTCATCTTAGCCATTCCGGCCGAAGCTACTATCACAATTTCCAACCACTCTATCCCTCGACTTAACCATCTTGACCAAAGCTACTATCACAATTTTTAGCTATTCTTTCTTTCGTTTTATCTATTCTGGCCAAAATTGCTATCATAATTTTTAGCTATTCTATCTTTCACCTTGGCCATCCTGGCCAAAGCTGCTATCACAATTTTCAACCACTCTATGCCTCGGCTTAGCCATCCCAGCCAAAGTTGCTATCACAATTTTCAGCTTTTCGATCTTTTGGCTTAGCCATCCCAACCGAAGCCTGCTACCGTATCTACCAACTATTCTACCTTCTGGCTTAGCCGTTTCGGCCAAAGTCACTATCATAACCCTTCAGCTATCTCATCTTCCGACTTAGCTATGTCGGCCAAAGCCACTATCATAATTTTCAGTCATTCTACCTTTCGGCTTAGCCTTTCTAGCCAAAGCCACTATCCCAATTTTTGACTATTATATCTTCTAGTTTAGCCATTTCATCTCAAGCCTACTACCATATATATCTTTCATCCATTCTATCCTTCGGCTCAGCCATTCTGGCAAAAGCCTGCTACCTTATATTTCTGCTACCCTCCGGCTTATCCGTCTCGGCCAAAGCCTGCTACCATACTTTTCAACTATTCTTGATTTCGGCTAAGGCCGCTGGCAAAATTTTTAGCTATTCTATCTCCTGACTTAGCCATTCTGGCCAAAACCCATTGCACAATTATAGCTGAGCACATGGCTGAAAAGGGACTAGGCACGCACAACTTACCAACAAAGACCCACAACAACCTCTCAGAAATACATCTCTAGGACCACGATCAAGTCCTGAGAGCACAACTTCCAAGGCACGTAGACAAAGAAAGGGTACTCAACCAACATATTCGCCGACAAATTTCTCCAATTCTCAAAACTACCAGTGCCAACAACCACAATGCCTCAAGCAATGGCACAGCAACCAACAACATCAAGACAGACATAGCAAAGATGAACTTACATCAAGGAAACAATCCTCTTGGTCGGTCAGAATCTTCCAACCTTAATCCTCGACCTGTGGGTTATAAGCCGACACGCTTCCACTGCACACTCAACACACCGCACATAGGCAACTTGAACAACTCAGCATTTGTATCACAGCACACCTCTCGGCGCCATCACAACTCATGAAACTGCAATGTACCACGCCTCGAGTACTGATCCTACTAACAGCGAATCATAAGTCACCATAGTGCAAACCATCATGCCAAGAGCCACAGCACAAGCCGCAGGGAACACCAATCTCAGCTTATCCTCACGTCCCGAAACAATTACTGAACCTTCACAGCACAATAGCCGTGAAACACGGCATGCTGAACACGGTTCACAATGGCCCCCAATTCACAAACGGGGTCCAAAGCCAGGCCACCGTTGATACAAGAGCAGATTAGGTTCAGAACTATCACAATCCATACATAAGTAGACATAGGACTAAGGCCTTACCGAGGAAGCACTTCCACAGCTCAACTCAAAACAACGCCACAAGACAAGATGAGAAAGATCAAGCTCGGCTAACAGTAGCACACCAGGAAGGAAATCCTAGGTTCGCCCGAGCACTCTCTCAAATGAGGCATCCAAACAACCACCTCAACATAACCTTAACACCTCAGGGGCTGACCAAACCACAAGTTTGAATGGCCAAAACAACATAATCTCCTCTGGAGAACATGCATAGCTATCACACCAATGATTATTCCCATCAGCCACCTGAACAAGCCATAGAGAACTCGAATGCTGCACCAAAGATTGACACCTGCTGGAAAACTCTTCCCAGCCCAGCACAACCGAGACCAACATCACAACAAAAGTACACTCTTCGTCACATCCTGACGAGAGCAAAAACCACCATGCACAATGCCAACATAGCCCAAGCAAGCACTCATGTGAGAAAGTAAAGGGGAAAAGAAACACAAAACCTATGCCAGCTACCGATTGTACTGGACCTCACAGACTCTGAGCACTGTAATATCTCAAATTCTAACGCCAGTGTTCATCATACCCCATGGTTTATAGTATGTTTCTAGTCATCTGTCGAGGGGGCTAGCATCGAGCCCTTGGACACTGTCCATGCCCGCTCTTGCATCTTCAAGTTATAAATCAAGCTACTTTCATAAGAAAAAAATATAAAGTGCAACCAGTAATATAAAGTTCAAATAATAAGTTCATGATAGCAATTATCAAGGCAAGAATGCACCAAAAATGAACATGTGAGTTCAAGGATGAATTATGGATAAGGTCATACTACGGGAGGAATTTGACAGCATAACGATACATTTATTAAATTCCATAATTCGTTAAAAACTTATTGAATAAGGTTTTGGGTTCCAGATAATCCATAAACCATCTAAGAATAGAATAGACACAACCCTTGGGTCAATCCCGGGGTTGAAAACAAGTTTGACAGAAGGCGGTCAAGTCAAGACTGTTTCTTGAAGTTAGCGGTCAGGTCAAGACCGCAATCAAGTGGAGTCGACGTAGAAAGAAGGGACAAGTTGACGCAAAGTATCAACTGGAAGAAAGCGGTCGCCATGGGGCCACAACCTGGAGGTGGCGGTCACTGTATGGCCGCTATCTGCACAGCGTATAGAAAAATTGCCGGTAACACAAGTGCTTTCTAGACCAATGGATTTTTAGGGTACAACCAGCTCAACGTCCTAGTTGGAATCCTAGGCTCGTGGAGACTTACAGAGGTTTTGAAACATGATCACCTAGTCCGACAGAAGGAATATTCGACGGAGAGGATCACAAGTCCAAGAGGTGTTCCTACGAAATGCATGTGTAACTAATAGCAACGTACCAGAATACCTGCTATATGTGAACTTGTAAAATAGAACTAGAGATGAGAAGGGGACGATCAAAACTCATAAATCAACATGTAGAAACTTGCATAAAAATCTTTTAAGTACAAAACTATATAATTTTGGCAAGAAAATATTATATACGAAAATAAGCTTAGACCCATGCCAATATGCAGTATGGAACATGCTGTGATCAGGTAATATAATAGCTAAGCTAAAGCATGCATAATAGCGTTCATATAGGGGAACATAAACATGGTTAATTCTGATTTCAGAAACTAGAAAACGGTCAAGTGTAGACCACCTTATAGAGGATGCGATCGAGCGATAGACCACTACTACAAGTTGCGGTCCCAGTTGGGCCACCTTCTGTCTATTGCAGACAGAGACAAGATCGGCTAGTAGGGAGTAAACAAGGGCAATTTATGCGTGAACACTATAGGGAACTAAGAGATAACATATGATAACATGCCTAACATGCTGACTTTGTCACAGTACTTGCAAACCTCCTTAGAGGGTGTGGTGGAGGAAAATGGCTTGTTATTCTTCTGAAATTTCTTTCCTTTGGAAGGCTCCCCTCCATTGAAATACCACTTCTTGTTGAATGTCGATTTGAAATTTCCTGAGCTGGTGACAGGTTCATTCTTGTCCCTTCCTCGGATCCTTTCAGATAATTCTGTGGTGTCCTCGAGCAATTGTGCACGTCGAACCATCTCCAAATAGACCTGGATATCCATCGGTGCAAGTTGTGTAATGTAATGGGGTCGAAGCCCGTTAAGGAACCTTCTTGCCTTCATCTTCTCCGTACACACCAAGTGGGGTGCATACCGGGACAGTCTTACAAATTGGGCCTCATACTCGGCCACCTTCAATGCCCGTTGTTTTAATGCGGCGAATTCCACGGCCTTCTTTTCCTGGATGTGGTCGGAGAAGTACTTGTTGTTGAATTGCAACGCGAATTCATCCCATGTGATGTGGTCATCAAGTAATGTTGCTTCTACGGATTCCCACCAACATCGAGCGTCCCACTCTAGTTGGAATATAGCTAGTAGAACCTTCTCCTCGTCCGTGCATTACATCACACGAAAAATTCATTCCATTTCCTTTAACCAATTTTCGGCATCCTCGGGGTTGGACAAACCCGTGAACCTTGGTCGGTTCATGTTGCGAAAACCCCTATGAAGATCACCGGCTCCACGGTGAGCTCCGTTGTGCGCCACTTGCTGTAGTGCCTGCGTAAGTCCTTGCACAGTGTGATGCATCACGCGCCATTGTGCTCTTTTCGCAGCCATGATCCTACAAGGAAATTTAAGCAATACTAAGTATTATTATTAGTTATAATATCGAGTGTCATGTGTAACTGTAGGTCAAGGTCAAATGTCATGTTTAACTAATATTCCAATAGGACTTTACCCTCGGCTCTACCCATCTCACCGGGTGTATATGAATCTATCCTTGGACTTGGAATTTTTTTTTAGGAAATTGGAATCCTAGGCTCTGATACCATGAAGACTGTCATGTCCTGAGCACAGAAGATACTTAGAAGTGTGATGCATCTATATAGATCGTGTCATTCACATAGAGTCAGAGTGCGCATAGTACTTGGTAATTTGTCACTAACTTAGAATTTGACATATTATCCATAGTCCAAGATGACAATTATTTAGCCACAATAGTAATATCCCAAATTCATTCATAGTGCTACATATTTGGGCATAATCCGATCCAACTTAAATCATAACTGACCGAATGTACCATATGATTACAAGCCTTAATAAATAAACCAAGATAATCGCAGAGTCATGAGATAACTGAGCAAGTAGACTAGATCAGGTATATAGCATGAACAAGCAAGATCAAGCATGTAGATGTAAATTTAGCCTTTCATGAATAAGAAAGTACGAGCATGTATCTAGAATGTTCTTTACACAACCTGGTGAAGGCTATGTACTAGAAAGTCATTTAACAAGCATGTAATTCTCGTAATGAGCCTCATGGTGTTTCATCCATCTATAAAAAAGGTACTCCCGATGCGATGCAATGCAATGCCAGTATTCATCGTACCCCATGATTTTCAGCACATTTTTGGCTCTGTGCCGAGGGTGATAGTGTCGAGCCCTTGGATACTGTCCATGTCCACTCTTGCATCTTCAAGTTACAGATCAAGCTACTTTCACGAGATAACAATAATTTCGGCCAACAAATTCAATTCCAAACAATAAGTTCATAACCAAGTAACCAAGGTAGAGAACGTACCAAAATTGATGTAAGATTTCAAAGAAGAATTATAAGTACATTATGCTACGGTAGCATTCCGACAGCATAATGGTATATTCATTAAGTTCCATAACTTATCATTAACTTGTTAAACATAGGTTAAGGCTCCAGATAATCCCAAGACCATCTAGGCATTCAAGAAAACCAACCCCAAGGGTCAAACCTTGGGTTAAACATAATCAGGAACCAAGCGATCGTTTATTGGACCATTTCATGAATCAAGCGGTCAAGTCTGGACCGTTAGGAAAATTAAAGCGGTCGAGTCAGAATCATTTGTGATGAGTCATAGACGAATCAAGGAAGACTTGACTCAGAGAGTATGCGCTCACGGGCTGACTGTTTGACAAAAGTAGTCATGGGCAGGCCGTTAAGTAGCCTTTAGCGGTCGCCATGAAGACCATTTGGAACTTAGAAACTAGAAAACATCGATGGTGTAAGTACTTTTCTAGACGAATTGAGTTTTAAGGGTACAACCAGCTCGGCGTCCTAGTGGGAATCCCAAGCTCATAGAGACTTACGAAGGCCTTGAAACAAGATCACCTAGTTTGGTAGAAAGAATATCTAACAGAGAGGATCACAAGTCCAAGATGGTGTACTTAAGTGTAAAGTGTAACTAACGACATCATACCGGGATATGTGCCTTGTACTTAAGACAATGACTCAGAGAAGGAGAGATCGTGATAAAACTGTGATCAAATCAACTAGACAAGTCTATGAACCATTTAAAACTAAGATAAATATAAGAGTATATGATTTTGACATTAAATTAACATAAGTTGTAAAATAAGTTTCAAGTGCGCAGCCGCGAGCAGGTCCACCGGTGCAGCTCCAAGGGGGCGCCGGTTCATCGCCTCCTCCAGTGAATGTTAGAGGACAAGGCCGTGTTAATATTGATATTGGTGAAGGTGTGTATTCTCAAGGTGGTCATGGCCGAGTCTTGAAGGAATTTCTCCTGTTTCACCCACCTCAGTTTGAAGGGCAGCCTGATCCTGATCCGGCAAGGGCATAGCTGGATACTACAGAGTGAGTTTTTCACTCCATGCAGTGTGCTGAGGATGAAAAGGTAATGCTAGCTACTTTTTAGTTGCAAGGGGCAACATTTGCTTGGTGGACTTCAGAGTGGGAAACGGCATTCCAATCTCGTCCTCTTCGACTGGTCAGCTGGCAAGAGTTTATCTCTTCTTTTGAGCATACTTGAAATCCAGCTTATCTCATAATGGACAAAATGTATCAGTTCATGGAATTGGCCCAAGGTGATATGACAGTCTTATAGTACCGAACTAAATTTGTGGAATTGGGCCGATATGCTCCACATATCATGGCAGATGAAGGGCCACAATTTCTGTGAGGTTTGAGACCAGAATTGAGGCAACCCCTTATTGTGACTAGTGTGGCAAATTTGGACGGGGCTTGTCAAGTGGCGGCAACATTAGAGCTAGATATGATAAGTCAAGGGTGGACCTAAGCGGGGCCATTGCAGCAAAGTGGGCAGCAGCAGCAGCCGAGTGGTCAGCTGAGTGTGCAGGGGTGCCATCCTCTACTCCTTCTGCCAGTGATTCACCTTCCTTGAGCTCAAAATTCAGGCGGATGTTCAGGATGTCTAAAAGGTGGCAAGATCAAAAAGCTTCAGCTAGTAGTGTGTAGCAACCTGCACCTTCTCAGTGGCAGGGATTGGCAAGGAATTAGCCTCGAGCATGCCCCTGATGTGGTGAAAGCCATCTGGGTAGATAGTGTATGATGCTAGTGGTTTGTTACCAGTGTGATTAGGTGGGACACATGGCCTGAGAGTGTCCATCAAGGCCTAAGTAGCTTACTCAGTTTTCATGGCCACAGTAGTTCTGACCTCCACAATTGCAGCAGTTATAGCAATTTTCACAGGCACATGCATCATCACAGCAATCTACCGTAGGAGGAAAGAAATCTCATGGATGGGCTATGCATATGACTCGTTCTGAGGCAGTTACATCTCATTTAGTGGAAGGTAATGTTATGATTTATGGTCAAGGTGCATGTGTTTTATTTGATTCAGGTGATTCTCATTCATTTATTTCTAAGAAGTTTGTTGCTTGTATCACTACCAGGAAAGTCGGTATTTTCATTGTCAATGATATGTTGCAGAAAAATCTGGGAAGAGTTAAGGAAGAGCTGAAGACCAAACAATCTACCCTAGAAAGAATGACCTCTGGTAAGTCCAACTTAGATGCCATCTTAGGTGCCCGGGTAAACTTTAGAAGAGAAGGGTTGGGGTTTAACCCCACTGAAAAAAAGTCCATTTGAATTCAAGACCATATCCTTCTGTCCTAATAAAGGGAAGGGCAAGCTAATTGTTAAAGAGCCAACTAGCAAAAGCATCTCTGAGCCAGGACCTTTAAAACTCAAAACCCTCAAACTCATCATAAGAAACCTGCTACTCGAACAGGTTGACGAACCAACCCACAAGGTCGATGCACCCGTGCTAGGCCACAAGCCCAACCAAGGCCTATCCACCAGCAAGGTCAAAGCGTCAGTGATCAATAAAGCAAGCCAAGTCAAGGCATTAGAGGTACTCATCGACATAGGTCATATGTTCACTGTGAAAAGAAAAATTGGTTCAATCATGCTAAAAGGTTCAATGGCGTGTCAAATTTGGGCACATTTCACACTCAGTACAATACCTTTGGAGACCCAAGATTTAGACTACAATTTAACTTACACTTCTTGAAATCCATGAAACCTGCATGTCACACCTGCAACAAACCAAGACACACCAGCAAACAATGCTGGTCCGGCCAGGGAATGAGGTCCCTTAAGCAAGTGTGGATTCCAAAGAATTTATTACATGTTGTGAATTATGAATATGGACCCAAATTTATTTGGGTTCGAAAAACCTCTGCTTAATGTCTTCTATGCAGGATTGCCTAGCAGCCCATCACAACTGATGGTATTTAGACATCAGCTGCTCACGGCATATGACGTGATACAAGCACAAATTCAGCCATTTAATCGAGAAGGAAGGAGGCCAAGTAAGGTTTGGAGGCAAGGATAAGGGAAAAGTAATCGGCATAGGCACCGTGGGTAAGAATTCCTCCAACTTTATTGAAAATGTGATACTTGTAGAAGGACTTTATTACAATCTATTCAGTATAAGCCAATTTTGTGACAAAGGGCATAATGTTCTATTTGATGCTAAGGAATGTAAGATATTTCAGAAGAATTCTGACTCTGTGATGTTTATAGGTCATAGAGTAAATAATGTCTACATGGTAGAGCTTGACACCTCACTTTTAGAAGATCTGTGCTTATCCGCTAACCAGATCAGTGATGCAGGGTTGTGGCATGGATGATTGGGACATGTCAGCTATGGTACATTGCATAAATTGTCTAAGCATAGAATGGTAAGCCGGCCCGTTCGGATTCTGATATTTAGGGGCTTTGAAACTCAGGGGAAAGTAAGCATTCAAAAGTTTACAATAGCTAGTAAAGGAGTGAGGTTGAGGTTTGGGGAGACTTTTGGCAATCGCTTGTCGGACATACCTTTCCACCTCTTGTCGGGATATGAGATTGGATTGCCTAAGGGGTGCATTGGCATTAAGCATAGCATGAGATATTAGAGAGGATGCAATCCCTTGAGGGTGAAGAGGATGGTGTAATGCCTTGGATCCTTTGGACTGAAATCAAAGAGCTTTCGGACGCTTTCGTGGGTCCCAAATTGTGTTTTACGATCCACGCGGGTTTTTCCCATGTATAAGTGTGGAATCTCATGGAGAGTGAACCATTGGGTTTTGAGACTCCAGGATGCTACAGATGCGTTGTTCTCTTTCCCATGATCGCGTAGGCTATTTTTTCTTATTTTTCTAAATTTATGAAATTTCAGGTAGAAAATTAGATTTGAGGAAATTTGCTAATTTCCTTATTTCTTTTTCTTTCTTTTAACCCTTAACCTCCTCTCTCTTCCCTCACATTTATCATTTCTCTCCCTTCATTCTCTCTCCTCTTTTCTCCTCTCTGTTAGGCACGTGACTGCGGTGGAGCTGGGTGAGGTGGCGACGGCATGGAGCTGACCTGAGGTGTGATGGCGTGAAGATCGGAGCGTGGCGTTGGCGTGGGTTGAAACCCGACGTGGGTTGCTCATGTGATGGTTTTTGATGTATTGTGGCCGTTTCGGTGCGCGAGATCCTTGGTGGAGGTAGGGGGATAGATGCCCTACTCTTTTCCTACATTTCCTCATGATTTGGAGCCGAATGATGCGTATACAAGCGGGTTTTTCTTCGTTTAGGGTGATGCATGCTTCGGGAGGTGTGAGCCGAGTTTGCCATTCTAGGCAATAGTTTTTAGTTTAGTTGGTTTCATTCGAACCCTTGGCTTGTCTGGATGCCATCCCCGCTGGTTTCGTTGCGATTGGTCGTGATTTGCGGCCGATACGAGTCTAGTTGCCCTCATAAGTCGTTTAGGGTCGATTTGTGGAAAATCGCCCATATCGTGTCATTTTGTGCGTGGTTTGATCCCTTCCGACTTGTGGAAGGATGATAGTGTGATTTCAGATGTATCCCCATCGTTCTGGAGACGATTGGGGCATGGAATGACATTTTCCATAGATTTTAGCATTTATCAGGTTCGGTGTATGAACGCAAAACTCCCAGGGGGCGCATCTATTAACGCGCTGTATCATGCGACCACGTTCATCTACGAAGATGAACAGTAGGGCAGTAAGGCAGTAAGGCAGTAAGGGATGCGATCCTTGTGTTGGACGCGATCCTCAAGAACACGCCCAAGGTAACAACCACGATCTTGATTAATGCACCCTAGGTCTTAACTACATTCTATTGTTAACATGCTAGAGGCTATGGCCATATCTATTAATGTGACCTAGGCTTGTGCCACGTCAATGCGTTGACGCGCTGTAAGCATTGGACATGTTCGCTTGGCATCGCGACACATCCTTTGGACACGTTTATCATCACGACGCAGGCGTGCACCGCGTTCATGTCTTCAATTTTTGGGATTTTATTCGAGTTGTCTCGGGCTCTGGTGAACCTAGTATTCAATGCCTTGTTGGCATTTGACTCGACGGATGCCTTGGGTATTCCATGAGAGTCATATCTGTGCGTCGAGGGATCCCGGAAGAGTGGTCTCATCCCGAGCAGTGTTTGGTGTTTTCTTTGTGTTAATTGGCTTGACTTTGACCTCTTGGTTAGCCTATTGTACGTGGATGTCGTGGATGTCCTATGAAGGATGTGACAATGTTATAGGGTGTTTGAATGTGCCATTGCACCGAGTAGTGTTTTGTGTATTTCGTAGGTCATTATGATTTCTGGTCAACCCAGTTGTGACCCAGCGGTTGACACGTGACCTTGTGAGTGTCTCGGTTATCCTATATGGATCGAGACTCAAGTTTTTAGACACTTGGAGGTATAGTCTTATCTGGGTTTGTGTGCCCATGTGGTTTGAGGGTAGCAATGCTCCCTTATACACCGTGATTTGTGTTATAAAGAGTCGAGAGTCCTATGTGCAGCTTGAGGCTAAGGACTTGTATTTTATCGTGATTTTAGCTTAGGGACCAGGATGATTAACAGTATGTTGCCGTGATGTGCGACGGTCTTGACCCGAGTCATGTGACTCAAGGATCATTGTGTGTAGGTCTAGTTGTCTATCCTGAGTCTGGCAGCAGTTCTATATACTGCCTTGTGTTTCGTAGTGCATGCGACAGGTGAGTGTTTACCCTATCCACACTTTGGAGTTTCTTTCGGAGAGTCTCTATGTCTAGTGAGCCTCCACTAGTTGTAGCCTGATGACATTTGGTGTCGGCCCACCTGGGAGTGGTGGTGGGGCGAGTTCCCAAGATACGATTTTTAGGCTCGTTTCCGTGGGCTCCCTTGCTTTGTAGTAGCATCCTACTGGGGGAGAAAACTAGCTAGAAGTCTAGCTTAAGGCATTTGGCTTGTGTGTTCACACATGGTCAAGGGCATTTGGATGAGCGCCGATGGGCATGACCCTGACTAGTCACTCATTACTGTTGTTACTTGCATTTGCTACAGTGTCTCGATCACCGTGTTCGAGGTGAGTGTGAGATGCTTGAGGTGCAGTGTAAGATGTCAATGGGTGCATCTGACTTTGCTTCTAGTGAGGAGGTGCTTCTATCACATGATACGTGACTTGTGATTTTGTGATCGGTTCTCTGTCAGTGTTAACGTAGTGCTTTGGGTAGCCTGTCTCTGGCTTTACCGTGGCTTGTGTAGCGTACACGATGGTGAGGTCGTGTATGCACTGGTGTTTTGGTTAGTATTGTGCGAAGCCTACACATCTGTTGTAGTATGATGTGTTCTGGCAATGTAATCAGGGTTTCTTGAGGTTAGTCTGACAACTCCCTACTAGGTGTGTGGGAAGTTGCACCTTTCCTGATTAGGAGAAGTTTAGAGGGCCGAGGTCTATCGGTAGCTGTGGTTTCTTCTGTACAGATTTACCTCTTTACTTGTGTGTTGTTACTCCTGCTCTTGTTATTTTTACTGCTATTACTTTTACTGCTTTTATTGTTGTTACCGCTTTGGTTTCTTGGTGGGGATCTGCGGGACACCTACTGAGCCAGTGACATGAGGCTCACCCCTGACTTTTCAGGTGTGGCTGCTCTTCTTCCTTGTGGTCTGGAGGTGCGGTTCGTGATTCTTAATAGCCAGCTTTGCCAATGTTGGGCTTCCCCCGACTTTAGGGTATGTTCCCTTTTTTGTTGGACTGTACTTATCTTGTCATGCCCCGAGTGCGGAAGATTATCTGGAGGTGTCGTGACGAGTCTATTTCGATCATGTCAATCAGAGCGTAGTGCATTCAACACAAAGACAGAGTGCGTAACATAGCAATAAATCCAATCCTTTATTTATTCAAAAATCATCCTTATTACATTCTCCAAATGTTATGACCCAAATAAGAGGAAAATTACAATCTTGACTCAAGAAACTACAAGAGTAAACAAAGCTAAGAAACTCTAGACACGTGGATAGCTCTATGACTTCATGTGTGAACTGGCCACAGAGGAATCTTACTTGCTGAAGTTCTTTGGATCCTCCCTCATGGGCCTCGCGTTTGAGTGGTACTCGAACCTCCCAGTCGGGTCTATTAGCGATTGGCCAGATTTACAGCGAAAATTTTAGGAACAGTTCCATGTTGCTGAAAGGGAGGTCACTATGGCCGAACTATATGCCTCCAAGCAGAAGAGTGATGAAACAGCCTTAGAGTACATTAACATATGGCAGAATCTCAGCATGAGATGCAAGTGCCCATCGCATCAAGAAGATGTAGTCCAAATCTAAAAACTTGAGGAGACACATCCTCGAGAAGATGATCGGAACTGAAATTAGGTCTTTCGACCCACTAAATAGTGTGGTGGTAGAGATCGAGGCCTTCCTCTCCAATGGTTTCTCTGTCCTTGCTATCGCAAGCTAGAAGGCCAAATTAGTTGATAAAAGGCCCGCACCTGAAGAGATTCATGCAGTCGACTTCAAGGTGTTTGAGTAGCAAAAAGATAAGGGGGTCGCCCACCTCTTCCTGTCAAATTGGCAGAACGACAGGAAGGCTCCTCCTTGCGAGCCAGGATGAGTAAGCTCTACTCCTTTCCTAAGGAGAGAACTCGGGTCCTATTTGAATGGGCCGCCCAATACAACAAAATCACTCTTCCGGACCCGAAGAGACCCCGTGATGCTAAAAGAAAAGATGATCCTCGATTCTGCCCATATCACCAGGCACTTGGGCACCCCATTGAAGATTGTTATGTGTTCAAAGATACTATTGAAAGCCTAATCAGGAAGGGGGAGCTCCAGATGGGCGAACATAAGGTGGATCCTCCACTCCCTCATAAACTGCCCGATCTTACGAGAGTAGTCATTACGGTATCTATATATCACTAGTTGCGTAAAAAGGTGTTGGAAGCTTCTACAACCCACACCTATACATATGTCATGCACACTTCAAATCCCCAGACCTAATACAAGATGCAACAAAGAAAGCAGGCGTGCCGAGCACACCAGATGACCCCCTGTGGGGGCAGATGCCGGCCACAGGAAGGAAGAACAAGAAGAAGTCAAATGATAGAAGAAGAGGCATTGTTCTCCCTTGCAATACGATGTCGGCCCTGTTCGACGCGAGCCAAGCTGATGAAGAATAAATTGAAGAAATATGTCTTCCGTCGTCCGACGAGGAGGCACGCTGTTGTAGACACGCCAAAATTGACATTACTTTGAGTACATCTCATACTACCTTGTAACACCCCACTTTGACCCTCAAATTGGCTTATTTGAATAGTTTTCTAATTTTTTGTTAACACGCTAAAATTAACGCTTAAAAGAATACTCACCCCCCGAGCATGTTAAAACCAATGCTAAGAGTACCGCTTAAAATAATTCACGCCTCTCCTGGTGTGCTGGAATTAACGCTAACAAGAATTCATACTTCTACGTCTCTGTTCCTAGATGTTTACTCATTTCTTATTCTTTTTAGGAACAGGCAAAGAGGAAAAAGAACAAAAAGATGAAGAAGAAAAGAATGGAGGAGGGCCGCATTGGCACTACTTGTTCAGTGTGTCGACGCACTGAACCGGCGCAGCCCCATGGGCACTGAACCGACGCAGCCTTCCGAATGGCCTTGAATCAGCGCAAAGAAGCTTCCTAAGCCATTGAATCGACACGCCTCTCTCCCCAAGCCTTGAACCTGCATGAGGCCAGCTTCCCATTCTTCTTCTTGAGGCATGAACTGGGGTGCAAGAGGGTCCCCCCCATGAACCTTGAATTGGCGTGCTCACCCCTAAAGCCCAAGTGAACCGGCACCAGTCCCTTCTCCCATGGCATCCTGATACAGCGCAGCTTCCTCTCTCCACTTGAACCAGCGTGAGAAACATCCCATCGCCAACACATGCCCCTATTTTCACACCGATTCATACCCAGCAGAATAGGGGAAGAAGAAGGAGGGAAAAATGGGTTCGAAGCCCCCACCTGGAGGCTCTCAACCGGTGACCATGCCTTATACCCAACGGACCTCCAAACGTCCCCTCGTCTGGCAAGAGGCCTACCTTTGCCCGTTGGCTTCTCCCCCTTGCAAACCGTGCATAGAGCTCACACATCACTTCATACACCCAAGGACGGCAATCTTCGAAGACCTGTGCAAAGCTACGAGTGGCACATCGACATCGATGCCAACATCTACCAATTACAGGGAGGCACCCTGCCTATCTCCTGCTACCCCTACGCCCAGGCTCGTGATGGCTTCGAGCGAAAAAAGGGGAGAAGAGAAGAAGGAAAAGAAGGAGTGGGGTTCGAGACCCCCCACCTCCACTCCTATAAAAGGGGCACACCTCCGTCAAACAAGGGTTGGCTCCCGGGGGTTGGCGACCAGAATAGAGGCCAATTGAAGAAAAAAGGAGTCTCGTGCCTGTGTCTCCATAGTGAAGAGGAGAAAAGAGGGAGAGGAGTGAGAGTGGGAGAGGAGGCAGTCCTCCGCTCTCCCCCCCCCCCCCCATCTTTGTATCTTCTTTGTCTCCCCTTTTTGTTCTTCTTGACGTTGTATGCTTCTCCGTGCTGTACGTTTCGATGGTGAATAAAAGCCCAGCTACAGCAAACATGTAAAAAATGGTGACTTATTAATAAATAGTTGTATTAGAGAGACTGAAGTCTAATATAATATAGATTGTAAGAATCTAAAGCTAAATAACTCTGCTATTTTTTGGGAGAATTATCCTGTACCATTGAAATCTTTTAAAATAACTCTTACACCCTACTTTTGTGGCATGTATCATAATACCCTCAAATCTTCAAAAGGGACACATCATGCCCAGTCGTCACAAACGTCTCAAGATACTTAACCTTAGGTGAGTTAATCTAGGTGAAATAAGTAACTTACCCTTAATTAACTCTCTCTCAATCTATCGATATTAAAATTCTCTCTCTCTCTCTCATGAGTACACCAGGATCAGAGGGCAGGGGGTAGTGGGGGTGTTATAGGGGTTGGATGTAGGTCAGGGTCGTCAAAGTGCTCCCAGGCGAGGGGCTCCACACGTCCTGCTTCTCTCTCCTATCCTGTTTCCTTTCCCGTCGAAAGCGAACATGGTGATCGATGGGTAGTTGAGGTCGGAGATGGAGGCGGTGCTTGTGTTCTCGGGACAGTCGAAGTTGTCGAGTAGGGACGGGGAGATGAGCTTGATGGTCGTTATGTTGTAGTTGTAGTTACAAAGGAAGAGAATGTAGTCCTCGGTGTTTGCTTCATAGACGAGGCCCGACTGCAATGCCTCCATTGGGCTCACCTCCCTTGCTCTATAGTCATAGGGCGTGGCTGCATCTCCTGAGTCCAGTTGCTTGAGACGCCATCTCCTACTTCGGTCCCCCTCCCTTCTCTTCTCACGTCTAATGGTTCTACTTCTATTGTGCTTCTTTTTATCCTCTATTGTCAGGGAAGTTGGAGAAGTTGCGTACCCTGAACCTACTATCGGGCGTGGCGGCCTCACCGCAGGGCGGCTAAGATTCACCCGCCGCCAATAGGGATGCCATCTTCGACCACCCCGTTGAGCTCTTCCCCCGACGCCCCGCCATACCCAATCTCAATAGATTTGCTCTACAGTAGGCCCCGCTTCTGTCTTCACCCTCTTCATAGAGATTCTGTGTTAGATTTAACGGTGATCTAAAATCTCCCCCAATTGAAATGTTGCTGTTTAAGAAATATCACATAAATCATGTCCTCAAACGAACTTGTGCGTCCATTTGGAATCAAAGAGAGGTATTCCTTGTGGATGCATCTCCTCGTGAATTGGTGTTACCTTATTTTGATTCGATTCGTGAACTCTGTAAATTGATCACCTTGAATGCTTAATATGAGGAATTTTTTTCTTCACATAATTACTTTCTTGTGCGTTCTTCTTTCCCTACCCCAAATGCCCCTGACCACGTGTGCACACACAAGCTCAATGCCTTGAGTCAGGCCTCTAGCTAGTTTTCTCCCCCAGCAGGACGATACTACAAGGTAAGGGAGCCCACGAAAACTAGCCTAAAAACCATCTGAGTCGGGAACTGCCACGCCATCACTCCCAGGTGGGCCGACACACAGAAAATCATCGTCAGGATATGACTAGTGGAGGCTGACTAGACATAGAGACTCCAAAAACATGAGTGCTAGAGTACAGACAGGCTAAGAATGCACTGCCATACGTACTACGATGCACCAGACACAAAACACAAGGCAGTATACTAAACTGCTACCAGACTCAGGACAACGACTAGACCCGCTGACACAACGATCCTTGAGTCTCACGACTCGGGGTCAAGATCGTCGTACACAAAAGCGTTAACATGCTACCAATTAGCCTAATCCCTAAGCAAATGTCACAGAGAACCAAGTGGTGCTAAGCCACTGGACTCTGGACAGTCCTCTAGACTCACTAACTCCAATGGTCCTTGAGTGACAAGACTCGAGGTCAAGACCGTTGCACTGAACGGCGCCATGCCGTCAATCTGCCCTAACGCTAGGGTCAGAAACCTCTGCACGATGACTCACAGGCAGTTCACCACTACTGAGACCATTCCCTCAAAAAGGGAGCCAAGAGAACCTCCAGCCCCAGGATGGGTGATTGGACTCACGGTCCACGGGCCACACACACGGCCCACACGAAAAATACAGAAACACGGTTCCTAAGGTAGCTCACAAGCCACAAAACCAATTCCCAATCCCAGGGAAAAATAGGAAACCTCCTGTCCCAGGCTCGGCAACTGGACTTGTAGTCCAAGGCCTTTCGCACGGCCCACTCGGAAACCACCTTCCAGAGAACTCACGACGTGCCGGGGAAACCTCACCGCACTAACACCGACACATGGTGACTCGACCTAGCGAAAACACGAAAGCCTAGAACACACAGGGTCACCCAGACCCCTAAAACCCACGGGCATGCTAATCAAGATCAACTCTACCTCCGGACACCCAAAAACATGGTCACAAGTCCCACAGGGTGCCCGGGACACTTACGGGGCTAAAGGTCAGTCATTGGGTCTCAACCAGACCGACCGAGACCTAAAAATAGCCCAAACTCTGTATTTCGGTCTGCCAGACCCCTGGGGTCGATCGACCAATAGGGTCGGTCGACTGGCCCAAGGCTAAACTGACTCGCTCAAAACACCCGCTGCGAACGCCGGTCGGTCGACCATACCGCCCATGTCGGTCGACCGATTATGACGTCAAAGGAGTTGGAGGGAAGGGAGGCAAGAGGAGAAAAGCTCTCTTACGTGGGCTTTATTCCATCTTTCATTTAATCAATGCATAAAATGATACACTAACCTCCTTTATATAGGAAATGCCATATTACATTAGGACAAGAATATCCCTAAACATTTCAACTAAGGACACCCATATCCTATGACTATTGGCCTAATAAAATAAAATACAACAACCAACCTTTGACTATTGGCCAAAATAAAATATGACTAGTGGTTTAATAAAATAATACTACCATAATACAAATAAAATACACACAAATAAAATACATACTCAGGACGTCGAATCTCCGAGCCACAAGTTCGGTGGTGTCGGGGCGGTGCGGCGTCAGCTCCGTGTGACTAGTGATTTAATAAAATAATACTACCATAATACAAATAAAATATACACAAATAAAATACATACTCAGGACGCCGAATCTCCAAGCCACAAGCTCGGTGGTGTCGGGGCGGTGTGGCGTTGGCTCCATGTGATGGGTCCGGTGGGTTCGGTGTCCCCACCACCCACTTACGAAAAGCCTGAAGCGTTAAGGGCCCAAGGAGCGCCATTCAACCCTGGCTCAGGCGTCAACGCATAGGACTCCCCCTAAGCTCAGGAGGACCCCTAACGCGCCACCAACCCGAGCTACAAGAAAGTTGCCAAGCAAACCCACTCGGCAGAGCGCTGGAGGTCAACCCGTGCATGGCAATCTCGACTCTTTGAAGTGGGTAACCCTTATCCAAGCGGTGGACAGACTTACGAAAAGGGTTCCCTCTTAGCTCGAGGAAAGCAAATCCAGACTAGGTTTTTATCATATCGACCCAAAGGCGAAACTCCTACAAACCCTTGAGAGCGGAGAAGGCAGAGGAGATAAGAGAAAAATAAGAATCCTATAACGGTGCGAATATGTACCATAGGACGTAACGCCTTCACTCAATGACTCCTCTGTGATCTCCGCAGAACCGAAGAGAGGGTTCACATCTATTTAACCCTAGTTATCTCCCCCGGAGAAGGTATGTTTGGAACCTAGCCCCTCAGCTGATGAAGAGCGATCTCGTACCCCTAATTTCTCTATCTTCCTCCGGCCCTTTCCTCTTGCCCACATCTGACTTAGGGATTGGAGGATTTTGCCTGGCATCCTAACCCAGGCCCCCTGATCCTTGGTCTTCTCTTGCAGACTTACTTTTGAGGAGGCTTGGAGTAATCCCACTAGGGGTTTCATCCCTTCGGATTCAATGGCCTGTTATACCATACGAGATCTCGCCTCCTCTTCATTAATGATAAATAATACATGATTATATAATATTTTAGTTTCATAATGATAATATTATTTTAATTGAGAGGCTAAAAAATTCAAATTTTATTTGTGTAGATGTCCTTGGGTAATTGCTGAATCACGTCGACACGGCTAGACATGTTTTGTAAAATGCGACTTCACAGAGGGACACATTTAAGAACGCAGCTGGGGTGAGCGACGTGTTCTAATCACGGTGCTAAAGGCAATCATGTTCTTATGGAAATCACATCGGGTGAGTTGGATACGATTTGGGCCTTGAAACACGTCGTTGGAGGTGGACACGAATTGTCAATTGAAACGTGCAGACAACCACGACAGGTTTTGAAGTGCGGTTTTCTAAGTTGACATGATTTGAATACGCTACTCTTTTGATCCATCTTCACTGCATCTTCGATTCCTCTCCAATTTGGGTTTCCGATTGAAGGAAGGATTACTGTATTTTTCATAGGAATGCGAAGGAAGGTAGCCTCTATTCGTAGGAAGGTTGATTGGAGCGAGATTCTTGGCTGGACAAGGATTTTTCTCTATAAATAGGTCATGATGACCGCATATGAAGGAGAAATCTTCTTTAGTTTTTTTTTAGTTTAGTTTCCTTTTGTAGCTTATTCGTGGGAATAGGTTAGCCCTCTTATTCTTCTTCTTTCTTCTCCTTCTTTTCATCCTCTATACATTGTCCTCGACTTCTATCTTCTTCTTCTTCTTCTCTACAAGCTTCATCCTTCTTGCTCCTTCTTCTTGCTCTGTAGATTAGTTCACCTGTCACATTCTTCTTCCTTTCATCTTTTCTTAATCTCAATCTCTCTCTCTCCAATGTCCTCTTCCTCCACTTCTTCTACTTCTTCTTCTTCTTCTTCTTCTTCTTCTTATCTTTCCATCGTCACTTCTTTCTCTCTATATTTCTCCACTCTATTCCAAAGGCATTGTCTAATCCGGTGTGAACGACGGGTTGTCAAGGGACGGCTCATGATCAAAGACTCACGGAGAGACGGCACCATCACCATAATCATCGATGTTGCACCTAGACTCTTGTGTTTTTATTTTTTATAGCTGTTAAATTTTATTTGCACTAGTTGTAATCTTGTTCACTTTTTCTTTAAAGTAATAAAATTAGTATTTTCTCTCTCTATATCCCTCTCTCTCATCTCTCTCTCTTTCTTCATCATCCTCCACTCTCTCTTTCTCTCTCTTTTACTTCGTCTCAATTTCATTAGATAGGTATACTTCATGTTATTTCAATGTCAAACTCCAAAAGAAACATATCATCGGTTTTTGATATCAAATGAAAAAGGTTCACAGACCTGCAACATGCAACAGCAGGAGAAAAAATTGCAGGGAAAACAAATGCAGAGTTTGAGTATTATATGTATTTGTGTAGACAAGGATGCTTGGCTCTCAGAAACAAAGGTAACGCAAACCTTCACGGAGCAGCAAATTATGGCATCTGAATGATGCCAAAGTGTCTTGAGAATTGATTCATTGCCGTCAGCAGTTGGCTTGAGCAAATCAAGACCAGAGTAGCACCTATGAATGAAGAAACAAGAAGCTTTTCTTAATGCTGAATAAGATTAGAGAACTGTAAAGATATTCTTTTCTTCCTTCAGAATCCACAGTTTGATTCACAAAATACTTTTAGTAGTACAGACTAACCAAAACTAGGGTAGACATGGTTTTGTGTACAATTATTAAGTCAAATCTGGCAAGGATAAGGTATCTGCCTTGTACATTTAACATTGATGCTAAAAAAAGGCAAGGATAAGATGCCTTATAGATGGCAAACCTGTAGCTCTGGCAGATCCAGCTAGCAAGTGTCAATGCTTCGGGATTTCCAGGAGGCAGTCGTGGGTCACCATGAGGACTAACACAAGAGGGTGAAAGTGCTAGAGCCACCCTCTGGACAGATGAGATAATGCTCCTGACATACTGGCGTGCCATGGATGCCACATTTTCTTGTAGATGGTTCTCGAAAGCAAATTGAAATGCTATGGTCATAACTGATCTCACACCACTAAAATTTCCTGAATATTTACTAGACACTCGATTTCCTGTTGGTCCAACATCAAGAGCAGAAGCTAGGTCCAACGTGCGAGTAGGGCTGGAGACATCCTATAGGTTTAAGAACAAGAAAGTTATCAAAATAAGAAGAGGTACAACATCGAATGAAGTTCACCAGAAGGGCACAACAGCAATAAAAGTGATTTGTCACCAACGTGTAAATAGTTGAGCAACATCAACATGGGATTTTCTTTAAAAACATTGTTACTTACAACACCAGAGTCAAGAGGAATAATGCGAAAACCAGAGGGCAGCAATGGCGCATCATCGACAAAAGATGCATCTATTGGAGCAAACACCAGCTCTGAACATGTGCCAAGAGCATTCTCATCCACCCCACTACAAAGCTGCCAATGATATGAACATAAAATAAGCAATTCACCTTCCAAAAGTATAACTTGCATTGTAAAGATGCAGCATCATCAGAAGTCAGGAACAGTTCAGGGGAACTTTATTTGAACCCAAACAAGTTCCAAGGAAAAAAGTATGGTCTGTGTGAAAAAGAAATCTGACTAAATTGTCAAATCATGCGTCCCCAGTTCATGGTAGCAGTAATTCGATACCTAGTATCGGGTTATCGGTGCCATGGGCTCTGGGTCGTTACATCTCCAGCGCCTCGATCCAGATCTGCTGGAGCACTACCAGAGCGGTGTCCCACCTTACTCGATGGAGTCGAGTTTCAGTCGTCCCGGGAGGGTTGGTGGGGACACCGGACCAGTCACAGGGAGTCGACGCTGTACCGCCCCGACACCACCGAACTTGTGGCTCAGAGATTTAGCATCCTGATTATGTATTTTATTTGTATGTATTTTATTTGTATTGTAGTTGTATTGTCTTATTAGGCCACTAGTCAAAATTCCTATTTTATTTGGCCAATAGTCAAAAGTTGTATTATATTTTGTTTTATTAGGCCAATAGTCAAATGATAGGAAGGTCCTTAGTTGAATTGTCTAGGGGTATTTTTGTCCTAGTGTAATATGGACATCCTTATATAAAGGAGGCTAGTTGTATTATTTTAGGCATTGATTGAATGAATGAAAGAAGAAAACCCACGTAGCTTTCTCCCCCTTGTTGCTTCCCTTCCCTCCAAGCTCCTTGTGAGACTTGAGTGATTGTCCGGTGAGAGACCGTCTGGCGATAGGTCGAGCTACGCGAGGTAGTAGTTATCTGTCCCTTCTCGTGCTACCCACCATCCCGTTCGTGCCTTCGGAGTGCCAACGATCTCTTCCACGTCACCGCCGTATCACACCGGCACTGGTGGCGATACCTGCGGTGACGACGGTGGTAGAGAAGGCACCACAGGCGACGACGACAAGGAATAGTTCCGATCAGTGGTCGATCCCTGCTTCCTCTTTCCCTGACGACGCTGGCTGTCCAGCACAGCTAGCTCCCCCAGATTAACCTGGGCACGCCCACTACTAGACATGTCAGACTCTACCTCAGCGGCACTACCAACTCCCTCGGAGACGTCTCTCCGAGCGCTTGACCCACCGCTGAATGAGGGGAGTACAGAAGAGCCTTCGACCAGAAGAGCGGCGGGGAGGGAATACGGTAGACGCCCCGACGCGAGGGTGACGGTTGCCTAGGGAGCAGCGATGGTCACTTGATCCTCCCCCGGCTCTATATGGTCGGTGGGAGCAGGAGTGCACCACGGTAGTTCCACTGTCTCGTACCATAGCTCAAATGACTCCCGCGCCCCTACAGGACCCAAAGATGTTAAAATGAGCAAGTAAATGGCAAGGCTCAACCAATGAAATAGCGAAAGCAGTACCCGGAGGCAGTTGGGGGCCCAACCCTAGCTCCCGTAGTGCCGTGGGAGTCATCACGACATCGGCATTGGGAAGGGGATACCGAAGGAGGGACGCGATCGTCCTCTCCTCCTGAGCGTTGGCGGTGGGACCTCTATCCACCCAGGTGGGGCAGAGACCCCGAGTAAAACACCAATTGCTCGGATGACCACTGCCCCCGACCTTGGTAATAAAAATAAAGTCTTCGGTCTAGTGTTTGATGTTTGACACCGCCGATGTAACCTGGACCAAGGTCCGACCTGACCGCGCTTTGAAGTAGTAGGAAGATGGATCAGCGGGACAAGCTTGACAACTATAAAACTACCGGAAGAGCTAGTAGGTAGGGTCATAAACAAAGTCGCACAAGATGCGCCACGAGTTAGGAGACAGGTTTCCCGGAGACACCCCGTAATGCTCCAGGACAGACTCGAAGAATGGGAGACCTGGGAGGTGAAAGCCTGCCCTGAAGGACTCTACCGGAACCACAAGCCCACCAAGCGGTCGACCCTAGAGACCTCCATCAGCGGAGGGGAAGACGATATCAAATTCTGCAGGAATTTGAAAAGCCTGTCGGAGTCCGCAGATGACTCGGTATGCCACCAACGGGGGCGAACAAGGGCGACTTGGACCAGCACCCGAGGTACTCGAGACTTCCTCTCGCCCAACTCTCGCCTCCCTGGTAGAGGCTCCGGACTCTATGGTACGCCCTCTTCTACGGGGAGGCATAATACCAAGAAGCAAGAAAAAGACCCTCACCAGGCGAAATGAAGGGTAAGAAGATGACGAGTGCGACGAACTGGGATTAAAAAGGTGTCCCATTGTAGTCCTTATAACCGCCAAGTGCGAACGGTCAATTCGTAGCCCAAGAGTAGGTGAAAAGGCGCCCATCACTGTCAATGCATGATTGTCGAGCCCAGGTGCCCGCTCGGAGCCTGTGCTCCCAAACAAACGGGACGTGCTCCATGATTACAAAAGTGGCGCCTGCCACCGCCAGGGGCACCTTGTGCACCAAGCATGTGACTAGGACGGCCAGTCCCAATGGTACGAGGTCACCCTCATAGTCACCCTCTCATGTTCGACTCTCAGTTCCCGGCACAATGCTCGACAACTGAGAGTAGGGGGGCTGGTGAGGAGGGTAGATCCGGCTTGGCCCATAATTAACCCATCACCAACAAGCCCAGGTCGACCTACGAATGGCAAACTCGCCCAAAGGCGCCTGACAGTCGCAACCCATAATGGAGTGGCCCAATTCGACTTGGCATCGAATTTTACAGCGCATGAGAGGCTACGGCCCAAGCGTAACGATCACTGGAGGACTCTCTGACAACCGACCGTTATCCACACAACGTCGGCCCCAATCTCATAATGGGCACGTCCTACGAGTACTGTAAGACTCGCCCAAGGACCTGCCGATGTCGGGATAATCACCTCTCAACAAAAAACTCCCACCACGATCGCGAGAGATGTTACTCCACTAATTACGCCATTCTCTGTTAAGGGATAGGTCGCTCACACTAGGACAACCCCTTATAAAAGGGACCTCGACATAGAAGAGAGGAACATGATGGATCATTCTGCCAAATTGCTACACAAGAGAATAGAGCCACTAGCCTTGTTGCAGAAAGAGAGAGGTTGCGACAGTTCACGCCCAGAGAGAGAATTCCTCCTGCACGACCGTACCACCTAGCGAGCACTCCTTGAGTGAACACTGGGAGCGATGAGCACTGTCTGGAGGATCTACAGGTTCTCCGATCTACTACCACGACCTCTATCTTTCTCCCTCACCAGCTCTTCTCGACTCTTTATTAATCCGTTTCTAACTTAAGTATCGGATGGTTGTCCCCTAGGATAACACCTGGGACTCATTCTGACGCCCCTTCGCTTCTGGTGTATGCAGGCTTCTACGGGTGCATGACGACTTTCCCATTCAATAAATAGAGAAGGTGGTATGTGACGTAGAAATCAGATTTCTGCCTCTACAACGATTATGATAATCAGAGTAAGCACTAAAGGAATAACCAACCATTAGGGAAAATTAATGGGAGAAAGAAAATAGTTGACATAAATATAACAGAGTTTTACGACATCGAGTTTTAAATGAACCACTAACTTACAAGCTAAAATAACTTACAACAGCTCACAACTCGAGCTAAAAGCGATACAAGATGAAGGAAACATCAAAAGAGAATTAGAACACTCTATTACTCTCGCTCTACTACCTCAAAGTGAGGTTCCTCATTGGAACTACCTGAAAATAATTAATAACAACATAGGGTGAGTAAAAATTCAATAGGATTTATATCTCTATATCAGACATCTTTAAGTGATTAACATAACTTCAATCAATCATCAAAATCATATCATCACACATGAAGTTTAGTTATCATCAAAACCATAGCTCAACACTTTCTACCCTATTGATGTGTCCAGTTTCAGTTTCTCTAGATTTGTCATCATCGTGATAAATGCATCATGTATAGCCATATGTGCTAGGCTTTTATCTGATCTGGCTTGTGGCTGCATGAATTTGACTCTTAATGTTAGTCAAAATGCTTTCAGTGCTGCCCTCATTATTTCCTTTCTTTAACTTCGCAAGTTTTAAGCCTAAGTTGATGAAAACTTGTTATTTTTTATTCCTACATTCATGCATCTTGTCTTTTATTTTCCAGCAACTATGTTTAAGATTATTAAGGAGATGCTGCCACCTGATGTTCGTGTTGCACGAGATGCTCAAGATCTTCTTGTTGAATGCTGTGTAGGTAAGAAGAAAAGGCTTTAATAGGGTCGCACACTATTAGTATGCAACCACATTCGATTGGCACACTGTAATTTCCATTTGATCCTTTCATTGCAAACATAATGGAGGTATGGGATTAGTTCTAATTTCACTTTACTATTAGATTTCACTGTTGTTGATATTCCTCCGTAAGTTGCACCTCCGGTCTGATGCATGAAAAAAATTGACATAATGTGGGACTCTGGTTGAATATCCTTCTTTGTTTGAAAAATGCCCTTTTTCTTTAGCCTTTAAGAAGCTGGCAACATTATCTAATATTGATAATATTAAAAGTTGAATAGTGGATGAACCATCGATTGCCTGACATGAGACTAAAAAATTATATCTTAATGGCTTTTTACTGATTCAGAATGACAAGATTAACAAATATTCTCCATTATTGTTACCAGGGAACTGAAAATCTGAAGAGCATATGCTTTTCCAAGTTCCTTGTATTGGTATTGTAAGGTGTTGAACAAATGAGAACTCTGCGTGTGGCTCTTTATCATGCTTGCTAGCTTTGATCTTACAACCCCCTCCCCCACCTGCACACACACGCGCGCGCGCGCGCGCGGAGAAGGATGTTCATCCTCTCCACTCTTACGTAGCACCAGTCTTGTTTTTTCCCCACTACCCCAAAAAAGGTTGTTTTTTACCACCATACTTGGGCGTGTATATATTACAGAACCATCTTGCCAATCACATTCCCTGCAAACTCTGCTGTCTGCCCGAGGAAGACCCTCAACAGATTCAGTGTCTGCAGCAGTTAGTTATTAATTCTTTGAAGAAACCAGAGTCTACCTGCACCTCATGCTGGGCTGATCATTCATGGGCATGAGGTATCTGCCTCATCCGGGCACGTCCTTGACCAGGGAAATAGGATCCTCTCTGACCTCTGCAGGTCGGGACGCTAAAATGGGGCTAGGTGTCTTGGATTTCCCAGATATCCGGCCCCTCCTCGAGTATATCTTCAGAGCTAGCGAAGACGCCGGAGCAACCTCTTGCTCCTCAGCTATCATCCCGGCCTTTGTCAAATAAAAAAAGGGAATCCACGTCATCAAAGCACGGGCTGCCCGAAGGAGACAGAAATAAGGCCAATATAGTTGCAGGAGTTACCTTTCTCAGCCTCCCTCACGGGAGAATGCACAGTAATGGCTTCCTCGCCAGGTGTAGCCACGTGAGCATCCGCCATCCCTAATTCAGGGATGGTGATAGGGGCAGGCTCTCCTGTACTCCCTGAAACACAAAGAATTGACAAGGTCAGAAGGCTGCATCCTAAGTAGGTGGTCTGAACACGAAGAGGTACAAGAACGAGGAAGTTGAACCCTCGAGTGGGCTAGGCGCAGCAACAGAAGCGGTGAACTCCACAAAGGAAGGGATTCTGGGAGTTGAAGGGGCAACGACAGTGGGAGCTCCTACCTCAGTCCGGCTCCTCTTGGACTTCTCCTCGCTCACCTTCACCCTGGCGAGTGCCTCCTTCACCGGCGACTTTGCCCGTGAGTGTTTGCTACCACAAGGTAAGGGTGTTGTCGTCGGGGCCGGCTCCAGCGTTATAAACTGTGGTGGCTTCAGCAAATGTGAAAGGAGCTACCTATAAGCATTCATCTTATAACCGTAAGGGTGCTCTGCATAAGAATTGGCATTAATTAATATAGCAAAAAGGAGAAAGGAAAATGTTGTTGTTGAATGAGCAAAGGTAAAAGGAGTCATACCTGGAGGGCCAGTGTAAAGACGGGACACGGGCCAGTATGCCAGGGACAGCTCCTTGTCTCTTTGGGCTACCTCCCTAACCAGCCATCACACATCCCCGATCCTGACACAGTGGTCGGCGAGGTTGGCCAAGTCCAAGTGCTGACGGGACGTAAGGCAGTAGTATAAGTTCAGGTGTCCATGCCCCACCCGTCATCGTAATGAAAGGATACACCGAGACCCTTGGCTAATATCACTACTGGCGGATCTTCAATGGTAAGCCCGTGCATTCAGAGCAGAAAGAACAACCACGTGGTCTGCTGATAGCATTCAGGCGTTCAGACGTTCGGTCTTCTTTTCTCACGAATGCCCTATAGGGGCAACTTGAATCCACCTCGGGGTGGGCTCCCTAGGATGGGGTGACCTTCTCTTCAATTGGGAAGGGGTAATTGATCAAGTCCACTCTCATAAGGATTCCCTCTTCAGTCACTCCATCTCCAACACCTGTCAACCCTGATATCCCTTCCACATCTACCAATCCTCTGCCTACCCAAAACTCGACAGAGGTGCGATCTTGACAAATAATGGTGCTCCGCAGTGGACGGATATTCCACTGTGTGTTTCCACAACAGGAGCAAGGGCTCGCACAGGGGCACGAAGAGCAAGAGAAAGAACAAGAATCCATACCAGGTAGTCAATATGATTTGTTAAAGCATCTAGACAAGACCCTGGCTAGGATTTCTATTTTGGAGTTGATTAAAAGATCCACCGCTCACCAACAGGCATTAAAGCAGTATCTATAAAAGGTGATGGTTAATGAGGATATTCCAGTTGAGCGGATCAGCTCAGTTTTAACTCCAGCAGGGGACCAACTGGCTATTGTCTTTTATGATCATGAACTAGCTCCAAAGTCAGCTAGGAAATATACTTTATGCATTACTGTGGATATTAATAAAGTGACTATGAGTCAATGTCTGGTAGATACTGACGCGTCCATAAATGTGTTGCCCGCTAGCACTTTGAAATTATGTGGCATTCTGGAAAGTGAGATACGGCCGTCTACCATCACAGTTACTACTTATGACAACACGAAGAAGCCACCCATGGGCATGATCACTTTGAAGGTCGGGCTGGGTCTCGTGTCAGTTACAGCAGATTTCCACATTTTAGACATGGATCCAACTTTTAATGGTATTATGGGCCATCCATATATCCAAGTACTTGACGCCGTACCCTTGACAAATCATCAATGCATAAAATTTCCACATAAGGGGCGCATCATCAAAGTCACTAGTATGTCCATTTTGCCTTCGGTTGACATACACTCTGCCACATCGGTGCCCTCCATATGGCCGGCCAACAGGACCTTGTTATCAGTGTTAGATCTTCTCGACCCGTGGCATGATTTGTTAAGGCTACAAGCTTCAGCTTCTGTGTCAGCACCAACATCACCCCTACCTCAAAAGGGGAAGAAAAAGAAGAACATACCCCAGGCTGAAACATTATGATGGGAATGGGGTACAAATCTGGTAAAGGTTTGGGAGTAAACCTCCAAGGTAGAGTGAAGCCCATTAAGAATCACAAGCTTATCCCCCGAGGTGGCCTTAGATATAAAGGGCCAGTCAAAGAGGAATTTGATAAAGACGAAGAAGAACCATGGGCTACTATGACTTCCACTCTTAAGACAGACATGTTGCATTCCTATGATTTTGATGATGTCCAACACTACTTGTCAATATTTGGTTGATCAGTTTTCTAACGATAACACCTGTGACACCTCCCAACATTAGCAATGACCTCCAGAGTCCGGGACAAACCCTAGACACATGCTTCTCAAGACACGAAACCCAAGAAGAAATCATAAGAAACACCGAAGGCAGACAAAATCATACAAAAATTCAAGTCGTACCTTCTATACATAGACTCCTCAGCCAGGGTCAAAATACAACCACACGCCTCCCCAAGCCTTATCGAGGCCACCAAAAAGGACGATCACTGCTGGGGTGGTGATTGGGGGCACTCACGAGACACGTGCCCGACCCGGCCACTCCTACGATAATGCCTCAGCTTGGGACAATCAAAAACCAAGTACCCCGGTTGATCACACCGGGAGCACCTCCGCTCCAACACGACCACCTGGCAACGATGGCCCGCATGATGACCGCCTCATCTCAGACACAGCTCTGGATGCTCTACCAGGTCACGTCGTGATCCCCTCGCAGTTGGCTGCTCCATGAACTCCTCCGAGGCTTGCACCAGCACCTGCTCCTGTGCCTACCACCGACACCTAAGCTCCTGGCGCCACCCAAAACCACGCCAAGCCACCTGTCGATCCTGCCTACGCCCCCACCTATCCCGTTGGCGAGGACCATGGATAGGAGAAGAGGATGTGACGGGCTCCTCTGGAGCCACTTGGGGAAGACCCTACCACAATTGCATCGCTCGACCCTGCTCCTAGGCTCGCAACAGTTCTACCTTAAAAATTGCTGCTGTCTGAAATGCCACATCCGCATCCACAATCGCGGATGCCATCAGGGTCCTATAGATCACAGGCCTCAGGCTGGCAATAAACTGTTGGGCTAGAAATCTCAGACCTGCCAGAGCTAGTGGCACGGACCGGCTCAAATCTATGAACCTCACCCAATACAGGGCAACTGGAAATGCACCCTAAGCCAGAGCCAAGAACTGGGTGGACAACTCGAAAAACTCCGCGGCTCTCGACGAACCCAGTGCTGCATCCACCAGAGGGGGCGGTGCTCCACCCTATGATGTGAGAAAAGGGATGAACTACAAATCCAAAGGGGGGTGAATAGATCTACTTCTAAAAAAGAAGATCTCTAGCAGTTAAAATGAATGAGAAAAAGAAAGAACTGCTAAGAACAGAACTGTCAACACAGTATGAATTACATATTAGGAGATTTGATAAGGAATGACTATCAAATACTAGAAGCTTCAAATACAAAGATCAAACACTTCAGTATGATACCTGGCGGAGGTTTGATTCAAAAATCTCCTCACGTAAGAGTCAATTTTCCAGATAGGTGTAACCTATCCTTCTAGAGATGCTTGTCCTGAATGGGACAAAATCATAGGAAAAGAGAGACGCCCAAGATAAGTGCTCATGACGATGAGTAATAATAGTTTCTTACTCCTTTCTCTTTTTTTCTTTTTTTCCTTTCTTTCTCCCTTTTTTTGTTCTTCTTCTTTTTCTTTCTATTTTCTTTTAATCCTTCTTTTTCCTCCCCCTCTTTTTTTCCTTTTTTTATCTCTCCTTTTTTTATTTTCTTTTTTCACTCTCTCCTTTTTTTCACGTGCTTGATTCTTGGTGATGTAAAGAAATTTGTGAACCCCCAAACCCTTCCTCTTAAGATAGATAGGGAATCATTGACTTTGTAAGTGTGGCTAATTCACTTGATGCGTAAAGCTAGAAATTAGGAATTAGGTGACTAACTTATGTGGCTTAGAAGTCAAAGCATTGGAGTTGGGGTTGAATTTGATTGCCTTTTGTAGTTTAAGGTTCAAGGATTGGAGTTGGTATTAAGTTGGCTGACCTTTGTGATTCGGAAGCCAAAGAGTAGGAGTGAAGTTGAGGCGACCGACCTTTATGATTAGAAAGTCAAGAAATTTGGGTTTTAAGCTTGGGTTGGCTGACTTTGTGATTTGAGACAAGAAAATTGGACCAAACCACACGTACTACAAAGCACTAATGGTAGCACAGGAAACTGCCGACAGACTTTGGACAAGGCAACTAGACCTGAAGCTACAATGATCCTTGAGTCTCACGACTCAGAGTCAAGATCATCGTATAAAGCAGAACAAGCCACCAATCGGTCTAATCCTAAGCCAGAGAAGCTGACTCACCGTAGGAAACGACTCACGGAGACCTGAGGGAACACCGAGCATCCTCAACACATCTGGATATGTAGAATGAGGTAAGACGACACCTCACGGCATCCAAAATCATGTCTCAAACTAGACAGAACCGTCGAGACACACAAGGTCACCTGTCAACCACTGGGTCACACCAAGTTGACCGAAACTAGACGACGGCACCATACACAAGCACTCCTGGCCATCTCATTATGGTCCCGGCCCTCACAAGATGTCGACAAACATCCATGGTGACGGGCAGACCATAGGGTCAAGCCAAGAAAAATAGAAATCGAAACATCGGGAGACGACGCTCTGGGCATAAGCGATCCAACACTCGGCCGCTAGGGGGAACCAAGCAGTCAAGGAGGAAGTCGCTACGCACAGAGAGACAAGGATTTTGGCAGACAGGGGTAGGGCCATGAGGCGACTGTGGCGGTCAAGGATATGACCACTAGGATCAGTCAACTCTGGCTGACCTGCCTGGTGATATATATACGTTTGTTCACCTCTTTTGAAGAGTAGTCGTGAGAGAATAGATAGAGCACGAAGAGGAGAATAGATATAGCACGAAGAGCAGAATAGAAGAGAGAAGGAAGGAAGAAACTGTGAGTGCCACTGAGAAATTCTGAGCAGATTAGTTCGAAGAGAAAAATTGAGAGAGTCTGAGAGAAAGAAGAAGAAGGAAGAGAGCTACATCAGGGTGGTTCGAGCACTTCTAAAGTTCAGTGGAAGCCTGGTCTCGTGGATCAAATCCAGAGCCAGATCACTCATTAGGAGCTACATTGTATTCATCTGGTTTCGCTCTTCTTTTTGTTGGTTTCTTGGTTCTTTGCTTCATTTCCTTATTGAATTTTCGATCCCCTATTCAGGGATTGGGTTCCTTCTAAGTGATCAGAAGAAGGGAGAGTGATCTTCGGGTTCCCTCTGAGGTCTCAGAGGAAAAGAGGGTGGTAACTCTCTGGGTTTGTGAGTAGTTGGGTGCTGTCTCACTATTTCCTTCTGCATTCGCAGAGGAAGGGAGAGTGGGTCTCTCTGGTCACTACATTTGTAGTGGGGTGCTGATCTAGTGGGGTGCTAGTTCAGCATTGGAGGGATTTGTCTCCCTTCGTTCAAGCTGTTTGGCAGCACTTGTTTGTAGACTGAGTCTGCATTCTTGCTTGGAGCAAGGGATGCCACACTTTGGTTTGAGTGTGGGGCGGACTTAGATCTACTAGGCAGGTCGAACCACCTAAAAAATCCTTTGTGTTCTATGGTTTGATTATGCGATTGCTTGCCTATCTTCGATCAGCATTCACAGGTTCGCATGTTCTACAAGCTCCCTACAGGTATATCAAAAGGTGTATACACACACCTTGAGTGAGGAGAGTTATTCATCTCAAATCTCCCCCAAGTACTGGTTTTTGTAAGCGTTCGCTTGTGTGTGTCTTCAGCTAAACAGTTGTCTAATTTCTTTCTACATCTGTTCAGTCAACTCTTACTTATTCCCTTAAGTTGTCGAGAATGGTCTTGGTGTGAATCATTTTTCATTTCATTCAAAACGAACTGTTGTGTTGAAGGCTAGTTAGTTGCTTGCTGAAGTGTGACAAGTCTTAATTGACCTGGGTTTTCAGAGTTAGCATTCCTTGTATTACGTTGTTGGGCATGTTTTCAGTGTTGTAAGGAGGTTGAGTGGGGTAATGCGTGTCTCATGATTGTCTCACTCTCTGTACTTAATATATTACTCTGTTTTAATGATTGGCAACAATGCATTTTGCTGACTAGTTTTGATGAATGGCAACAGGGTGCCGGCGAACGGCCCATGGGAGTGTGCCGGGGAAGCCTATTGAGGGGGTGTGCCGGACAAGGCCCTAAGGGCTATGCCGGGGATGAGCATGGGGGATGCACCAGGGAAGGACTCCTAAGAGTGTACCGGTGAGGGGGGTTTAGTGTGCCAGGGAAGGGCAACTTTAGGCTGTGCCGGGGAGAGACACAAGGGCTGTGCCGGGGAAGACGCTGACAGGCGTACCGGGAAAGGCTTGTGGGTGATTTGCTGATGAAGGGAGAGAAGTAGGCTTCTGTAGCTGAGGACTTCTGGTGTTGCCCCGCGGGGCCCACCGCCACTTTGTTGGGGCCGTCACTCCTCGTGGGCACGCACCCGTGTGTTCCCTTACGCCTCTGGCCTGGGGAAAACTCTGCCGAAATTTTATTAGAAATTATCGGTGTCTTGTTAGTTTCAACTGTAGCAGAGTCCCCTTGTAGTCCTCATCACCCATCACTTTCATTCATCATGCCCCCCTTTTTTCTTTCTTTATTCATTCCTCATCCTTATCCCTGTGTTTGTAGCACTTGGTAGAGCTTGCCAAGATTGTGCCGGGGGACGAGCACCAAGTGTGCCAGACAACACATGGGGTGTGCCGAGCTAAGACCTTTGCAGACGTGCTGGGGAAGGCACCAGGGAGTGTGATGACGAAGGTTCAGGGACCATGCCGGGGAAGGCCGCCACAGGGTGTGCCAGGGAAGGCCACTCAGGACGTGCCGGGGAAGACCCGTAGGGCGTGCCGGGGAAGGCCACCATGGGTGTGCCGATGAAGGCCGCTCAGGGCGTGCCAGGGAAGACCCGTTCAGGGTTTTAACCTTGTTACTTTCTTCTTTCTTCTCCTTTCTTTTTCTTATGGTGGAACTTTCCCCTCTCTTTATGGTTTCAATTTCTCTTCGTCTGCAGTTTGTTCTGATCTTTGTTTATTGCACTTTGCAGATAAATGGCTGTCCCAAGTGGTCTTTCTGCTCCCATTGCTGCTGGTGCCGGATGCATCCCTCCGCCTCTAGTGCCAGTCGTTACATGACTCAATGTTGAAGATTTGGACCGAGATTATGCCGAGGTGGCGACACTAGCTGAGTCCTCAGGCTCGGACACCGAAAGCATGGACGTTCGAAGGCTTGCCAAGATTGAAAAGGGTTTCACCTTTGACCACACCACAGGGAGCTACAGGGGAGATTTCCCAAAGGACAAGCACTTGCTCCACTTCCTTAAGCAGTAACGGTCTCGGGCGAGGCAAGAGCCGTGGGTTGTGAAAGCGATGGAGCATGCAATTTTATAGGCCTACACATTCATCTAATGCCAAGAGCTAGGAAGCAAAGATGGACTCAGATCAGAACACAAACAACCACGAGACACCTGATTTTTAGGTGGTTCGATCTCTATCCAGAGATCTACGTTCACCCCACACTAAAGTCTAGTGTGGCTTCACTACTGATGCACAGCTTGACAGTTGATCCACAGCTTCGGGGAACGAGTCCCTACAAACTGCTGACCCTTACAGCTTCTGCTATCCAGAGGAATCCTTCTCTTCCGCTGAGGTTTACAGCTTGACCTGTCCAGAGAAATCCTTCTCTACTGCTGAGGTTTACAGCTTAACCTACCCGCTGTTGCATAGCTTGAAGAATAGAGTTTTGAAAGCAAAACGAACAAAACAGACGATCGAAACACGGCAAAAATGTAGCTCTAGACGATGAGCTGATCAGCGCTAGTTCTGAACCAAGAGACTGATAACAATCACAAATGCTCACTCTCTCAAAGCACACACTCTCTCTGCTCTCTTAATATTTCTGGAGCTGGCTCTACTTAGTTGAATTGCACTTGCACTTTTAGGCTGGAAGTTGTTTCTTCTCTCAGTGGCGATCATCCACTTCTCTCTACAAATCATCCTTTACTTATAGGCAGTAGGAAGATCGACGTATGGAGACCACATTTCTCACCCAATTTTCTTCCATATCTACTCCCCCTCTGAACACGTGGTGGCACTGAGCCAAAGTCTTTCCACGTGTCACGAGCAGTAGCTGCTTTCTGCTTCGGATCACATTCACTCCTTAAAGTTCACGAATAGTTCTTTCCTGGTTCTAGAACCTTTTAATTAGATCCCCTATCAAAAAGTCGAACACTTAGACTACATAGGACAATCAGACAAATATGACAATTGCACAGGGTTGATAGAGAATTAGAAAAAATGTGCACGGATTTGAACTATTCACATCGTAGGCTAGGTCAGTCATAAAACAATGCACAGACTTCATGTATGCATGAAGGAGAAATATACACAGACCTTATATATGCCAAGAACCTAGTTTTCACGAACCTTGCATGTGCAGTGGTAGAGTATGCACAGACCTTTAGTGTGCATAAGAGAAAAGTGCACAGACTTAGTTCAACGACTATGCACGGACTTTGCATGCCATAGACCGACCGTGCATGGACTTAGTAAGGCAAAGGACAAAACTTGCACTGACTTTGAAATGCATTCCGTAAGATATGCCTGGACCTTTGGTATGCACAAAAGAGGTATGCACGGACCTTACTCATGGTACGTGTAGGAATCCACCGACTTGGTTATGCACGAGCCATTAAGCCTTATCTCATCATGTTTGAATCATTAGATCAATTAGATTCTAGGCTCTCGCTTCCTTCTAATAAAATTCCTCTGATAGTACAGCCTATCCAATATGATCTTCTAGGACCTGAGGGGGATATGCTAACCACATCCACCTTTGATTTGACTTCCCATCAGGAAGACAAGTTGATTAGTGCCCTTAATGCTCATGAGGTTGTTACTACGGGAAATGTGGCTAATAATGACAATCTTATTCATAAGTCGCCAGTCCATGACCAAGTTACCGTGGAGGACGTAATCACTAAAGGGGTAGTCAGGAGGGACGATACAGGACAAGGGGACCAATGGGTAGATGTTGTGCAAAGGTTCCACCTCGATCTTGACAGATTATTGGCCATTGATCATTTCCTGATCCCCAAAGATGAAAACTGGCTCACACACATGATTAAAGATAAAATCAATAAGGTGCGAGTCCTGTATATTTCTAGCCCCAGTACGTACATGCTTACTCTTGTCTTCCAATGACATAAGGGCTGGATTTTAAATGAGGACAAGATCACTTGGTAGCTCATTCTGAATGCCACCCGTTGGTTAGTAAGGTACATCACGTCTGGCTGAAGACGTTAAACTTAGCGCTTCTAGGGAGGCAACCCAAAGTTTTAGTAATTTACGTGTGATAATAAATGGCTTCTTGGGAAGCAACCCAAGTTTTTATTATGATTTTATTTTTATTTTACAGGTATGAATAAATGATAAGTTAGGGGGAGAGAGAGATGATTGCTTGCACCTCTGCCCAGCCTTCAAAAGCCAAATACCACCTTTTATTCAAGTATGGATGCCCATCGAAGTTCACCTCTATTAGGTTGTCCCGTTCTTTCCCAAAAACATCATGTTTACATTGTTCAGTTATTCCATTATGCCATACTATTCATGCCATTGAGAATAATGTCATTTAAGTTAGGGGGAAGAAAATCATGTTGCATGCTTATACAAGCTAATTTTACCTCAAAAAAAAATCCAATTGAGTTTTCTTGATTCATGCTCTCACCAAAGGGAATCCAGAATGGAAGAGGCCATGGAGAGGGTTGATGGAGATTGCTTTGTAATCTAGCCAAGGAAAACTAACTTAGAATCTTCTAAAAGTCCATTAGAACTGACAAAAAGAAAATCACTTGCACATTAATGAAGTAAGTAGGACAAGCCTTCTATTATTTTAGTGTGGTGTCTAGTAGTTTATGTTTTTCAGTGAAGAAATCTTTTTGGAAAAAGTTACTTGCCAAATCAAGTGTGAAACTCATATCTTGACAAATACACCCCACCCCCTCCCCTCTTCCCCCAGCCCTAGCTCGCCCCCCCACCCCCTCCACCACGGCCCACAGCCACCAAGAGGCCCCCAACCACGTCCTCACCATCCCCGAAACCAGTAACTCCCATCCCCTTGCATTGTAGGCCACTCTTCTAGCTCCATCGGTCAACACAAGGTAGCAGCAGCAGTGCAGTTCACAGGCAGACAGTAGGGCTCCTGGAGACGGCAGCTTCTTCAGCCATTCCTCGACTTTTCTAGTGGCAATCCCTACATCACTAGAAAGGTCTTCCAGAAGGCTTTCCAAGGGCGGTGGTTTCGTCTTCATCTGAGCTCAGAGCTGTCCACATGGGCGATTCTCCCCCGACTGCGCAAGAGTCCCCAGGCTGTGATCCAGATCCCCAGTAAAACGTCCACCACGGTCATTACTGAGTAGATCTGGGCATCAAACTTGGCTGAGAGTATTTTCTCCCAGTCCTCTTTCAACCCCAAGAAGCGGAACGAAGATCGGATCCCGGCACTAGAAGTTCTGAATTTTCTCCCAAGATTGCGCCAGGTTGGTTACTCTGTCCCAGAACGGACCTACCTCCACCTTTTTGGTCAGCACGATCGCCCCCGACATCTTCGGACGCTGCCGTTAGTCTCATCTGAAATAAGACTCGTCCACGGTCGTTTTGGTACCAGCCTTGTCTCCATCCGAGCTCGTGACAGCCCGTGGCGCCTCCATCTTCCAGTAGTAACGTTCTGAGAGCAGACTGTACCAGCACCGTCTGGCCCTGCTCCGAGACCTGTCCCCCCCAGCAGCAGATTCAAGGTGGAGCTAGAAAAATCACGCTTCTTCCTGGGCCAGATAGGAGTACTCCGGCTCTAGTCTCAGTCCATTCGCAGTCCGGGAGTGTCCGTGGCAGCAGGTTCTTCATCCATCTGTCCTGTAATTCCAGAATCAGGCAGCACCGGCTAGAAGCCTGACGCTTGAAGTTTCTAGCTCCACCCCCGTCCCCGCTTTGCCGACTGAAGGCCCCTCCCTACGTGGAGGTAGTATTTTGATTGTAAACATATAACCCCACCCCAAGATCCCCCCTCCTGCGTGAGGTGTAGCATTGTACCTATTTCACTTTCAGGTTAAGTGACACCGCCGCGGCGTGCGGGTGCAAACCGACGTCTTCCCGCTCGCCATCATCTCTGGACGGGTTCAGCGTCTTCACGTTGATCAGGTGAGCCTCGGGCCTCTTCTTTGCTGGTCTTAACTTGCTTGTTTAGTATCACTTTGGTTGCCCATCGGCGGTGAGTGAGTGCCCGGTCCAAACCCACGCCCGGAGCGTGGAGGTATCGTCTCCGCTCCTCTCTTTAGCATTTACTTTACTCGTATATTTTCTATATGCCGCTGCATGTGATAGGATAATAGCTCATTTTACATTCAATCACCACTGCGAAGAGAGAGAGAGAGACCCGTCCCGTGACTCAATCCAAGTATAAGCATGGAAGAGCCGACTATCCGACTCATTACCGGTTCCTCAACCGCGTACGGTCCCACGCATCCCTCGCTAGGGACGCCCGCAAGCTAGTGTCCCAGGTCGCGTGTCCGTCCCGCATCAAGTTGGTGCGTGATGATTTCTGGTGAGATTCCAGGGAGCTTATCCTCAGACCAAGCGAACAAGTCCTGGTTTGCCACCAGGAAATTGGTATAGGCTTCCTTTTCTTACTCAGATAGGGTAGCTCCGATCCTCAGTGTCCGGGTCGGATCTTCCCCCACATGGATGAGGTATAGATCCTCAGTTGGAGTGCTCATGCTCGGATCGGGGTCTCCTATCCTTGCCTTCTTCTCGGGCGACATTTCCTCGGACTGTCGGTCACGCGTCAAAATAAGGTAACACCTTCTTGACTCCCTTTGATCTCTCCAGAATTCCCCCACTCTGCGAGGTGTGGGGAACTTGAGCTTTTGGTGATATGAGGAGGGGAGGCCTCGAAGGGTGCCGAGGATTCCTCGCCTTATGATGGCGTTGTATCCGGTCATCAACCAGACGACCATGAAATCTGCCAAGAATGTTATGTCTCTAGGCGCGGTCCAGAATGTGATCAGTAGTGATATGCGTCCCTCCGGACAGACAGTTGTGCCAGAGAAACCATACAATGGTGTGTACAGTGGTGTGATTCATGATAAGTCCACACCCATAAGTACTAAACAGTCATACGAAATAACATATGGGCCGCTTCCATTATCAACCAGAATACGTCATACGGTACATTGATTAATAGTGGCCGAGACCACCAAAGCATCTAAGTGGGGAGTGGTTATGCCATTTAAGTCATCGTCTGAAAAAATGATGGGGTCTTTCAGGTGTTCCTGGGCGGTAGCTTCCCGTTGACTACTGCCACCTTGCTCCATGGCGTTGATAGCCGATGCGTACCGCCGACGTCTACTGGTGCTATCTCCGCCTGAGGTCGGCCCTCCGGAGATCATCATGATCTCCCTTCCATTGGGTCGGTTGTCGAGAGGTGAAGGGGCCCATTCACGCTATCACTTTTTCGTGGCCTTGGCGATGAACTTATCGGGGAGTCCTCACCGAATGAGGTCCTCGATAGCATCCTTCAAGTTGATGCAGTCGGCCGGTCATGGTCGTGGTCGCGGTGAAAGCGGCAGTACTTCCTCTTGCTCCTTGTGCTCGGATCCGACTTCATCTTAGGAGGCCACTTGAGGAATGGCTCCTCTCGGATCTCCATCAGAATTTGGTCGGGAGGGACAATCAGGGGCATGCAGTTGCGATACTGACCCCTTTCTTTTTTTGGGCGGTTACGGTGGTCTCAGTCTCGTCGCTCCCGCTTGTTTCGCCCCTCTCGAGGTGAGTCAACGGATCTCTTCCTGTTGGATCGATCGGTTCCGACCATGTGGCCCAGGGCCACTGTGTTTTTCTCGTACCACGCATGTTTCTGCGCCAGGGTGAGGAGGTCAGTGAGGATCGCTGAGGCTTTGACTCTAAGTGTGCACCAGAGGATGTGGTCTCCCATCTCCTAAGTGAGTGTGGTGGTGGCGATGCTGATGTCGAGGCATGGAATTCAGAGCGCCTCTACTAAAAAATGAGAGACATAGTCCCAAAGTGTCTCCTCGCGTCCCTGCCTAAGGCAAGCAGGCTCATCGTAGACTTGGCTATCTTTTGGCAACCAATGACGTTCTCCTTAAATAGCTCCTTTAGCTACTGAAAGGAGGAGATAGTTCCAGTTGGCAGGGACTCGAACCATGCCTGGGCGTTCTCCCGGAGGGTCGTGATGAACGCTAGACATTTCATTGCATCCGAGGCCCGGTGAAAGACCAGGTTGGACTCGAAACTGTGCATGTGGTCAGTCGGGTCGGTGGTGTCATCATAGGGAGTAAATGACACCAACTGAAGCTTCGGTGGGATGGGGCCGGGGCTTCCATGATCTCCTTGGAGAAGGGAGCATGGAAGTCTTGATCGTCATCGATGAGGCCTCAATTCTTGGCTGCAAGGAGGACATCGTTCAGGTAGCGGACCTTGTCCTCGATTTCGTCAATGCACTGGAGCCGCCGATCCACTCCGGGTTGGAGTGTAGTGGGCTCCACACTCTTGGCGTAGGTGAGCTATGCGATCGTCGGGTCTTTGCGACGGAGGCATGGGAGGCTTCCGACACCTGGCGACAGTTGACTACAGTAGGAGCCCCCCTATTCTACTGATGCTCTGAGGGGACATACTTCCTCTCATCAAGCTTGTTGATGAGTCCCTGACATAGCTTTGTCAAGAACTGGATTTGCTAGCGCATCTCCGCGAGCCCGTTGGCGGCGAACTCCAGTTGCGATCGGGGGGAGGATGAAGCCTCCTGAGACCCCCGGCAGGAACCAAGAGCCTGATGAGATCCGCGCCCACGGTTGCTGGCGTTGCGATAGCTTCCACGAGGTGCCATGACTTTTCGTTCGAGGCTCCCACAGATGGCATCAAAAAGTGTAGAGACAGAAATCTAGTTTCTATGTCACGTAACACACTTCTCTATTTGTTTGTTGTGGAAGTCGTCCGGCACCTATGGAAGCCTGCAAACACAAGGAAAAAGGGTGTCAGAATGAGCCATAGATGCTACCCCAGGGGACAACCCTCCGATACTTAAGTGAGCAATGGTTTAAGTAAAGAACAGAGAAGAGTAGGGGAGAGAGAAGAATAGAGGTCGTAGTAGGAGATCTGAGAGAAGTGTAGATCCTCCAGACGAGTGCTCGCCGCCCCCAGTGGTCACCCGGAGAGTGCTCACTGGGTGGTAAGGTCGTGCAGGAGGGATTCTCTCTCAGGGAGTAGATAGTCATGACCTCTCTTCGTAGCAGAAAGACAGGTAGCTCTATTCTCTGTGTGTAGCTCTTACTAGAAAATCCACCGTATCCTTCTCCTCTCAGTTAAGGTCCCTTTTATAGGGGTTATCTTGGTGTCGAAGGCCAATCCCTTAGCAGGGAAGGACGTAAGTCGTGGAGTAGCTAGCGTTCCCCGCGATCGTGACGGGAGTTTCCCATTGAGGGGTGACTACCCCACAGTCTGCGGATTCCTGGGTGAGTCTTATGGCACTTGTGGGGCGTGCTCGCCTGTTATGGGAGTAGGTCGCCAGAGGGTCATCCGATGGTCATTGTGTCTGGGTCAAAGCCCTTTCTGCGCTATCGAATCCGATATCGAGTCATAGTGGGTCGCGTCGTTATAAGTCATGGTTGTCGGGCGCCCTTGGGCGTGTTATAGATCGTGGATCGAATTGGACTCGTTGTAGACAAGCATGACATGGGCCGGGGTCATACTTACCCTCCTCACAAGTAATATATGATATTTTTTGTACGAGTAATACTCGTTGATTATTATAAGGTGTGTAATTATTTGCATATATTGTCTCCATTAGTCAACGTCTTTTGCTTATATGCTTGTTGACTTAAGCATCAAAGGGTTTTTCCCAGTGTTATAACCCTGGGCTTCTCTGATCTATTTCTTGCCTTGTAGATCCCTCATTTGTGGTGACGATGACAAGGGTCTACCTAAGATTGTGCGGCTTAGGATCCAGCACGAGATTACCCCTCTTCATCTGCTGCCGTCTGTGGGAAATGTATGAAGAGACAACATGGTGCGAAGAAGTTCCAGTAGGAGAAACGCCAGCGACAAAGGAAAGGCACTGGCAACCAAGGAGGGGGAGCATGCACCCTCCCACTCTTCCATGGGCCCCCTCACCAACCATCAAGCTAATGCCTTACCTCCACCGACCGTAGGGGGACAGCCCCCCCTGAGGCCCCCGATGCTCTCTAGACCCTCAACACCAAATTGGATATCCTCGTTGACTTGATGAGGAGCCAAGTGGCCAGGGAGGAGAGGTCGTGGCCACCTCGGGTGAGTCCCCCCTGCATAGAAGCCTCTCGACAAATGGTTGGAGGCCGCTTCACTCTCTAAGGCTAGTCACTCATTCGTAATGTGCCAGGTGGGCCCTCGCAAGCCGTGCCTCCAGAGCAAGAAGCCTCCTCTAGTCTGAGAGGGAAGAAATCAAGGTTGCCTCAGTAGCCCTTAGAAGTAGATGCTCCCGCTGAGGTGTGGGGGGCAACTGCCAGGGACATACTCATAGTCCCCTAGCTCCATGGTGGCAAGAGTTGTCCCTCCGCCTGTGGGACTTCGAGTGGCACTTCACCGAATAGGAGCGTGCCCTTCGCGCCCTACAAAAGGACTCCACTCTGGAGGATGAGGAGCAATCCCCATTTTTTGATCAAATCATGAAGGCCAAAGTCTCCCCGAGAGTCTCACTACCGACCTTCAAATCCTACGACGTCCCAGGTGAGCCGATCAACCATTATGATAGTTTGACACTCTGATGACCTTACACGGAGCGTCTGATGTTGTCAAGTACTGAGCGTTCGTGACCACCTTGATCTAGGGAGCTCAAGGCTGGTTCTGAGCACTCGCCCCCAACAACATCTACAACTTCAGACAATCGGGAGACTGTTCAAGGAAATCTTCAACGGCAGCGGCCCTCCAAGGTGGACACGGGGTTGTTGGCGCAAAAGTAGGCACAAGGGGAAAAACAGCAGGCTTACACCAACCGATTTAAGTTGAAAGCCCGACGCATCCCCCACCTAGACATTGCGTCGGCCATCACCACACTGACCGGAGGCACTCGAGATGAGAACCTCTGGCGAGAACTGGTGCTCCCTCCTCCCTCCTCCCTCGCCGATCTGGAGGGTTTTGGAATAGTACTACTGGATTCTCATATAAAAATTTGGACTCAAAATGTGTGCTACAAAAATTACAAAAATTCTTTGAATGACATGCTGTCAGTGAGATGCAGAATAGTCACCTTAATTGTCTCTAACTAATTTAGAGAGTATTCAATCCAATATTACACCTCAAGTGAACCAATAAAAATTTTCGTACACTGTAGTTGAATGGGTTTCTAACCACATATCAAAATTTCGTTGCCATGCACCATGAATTGAAATCTACATATACTTCTGGAATGGGCAACCATCAAATCTGATCATGGATTCCAAAAACAGGGACCTACTTTATTTGCATGCTGCTTACACACGAGATAGAATTAGAATAACTATGAATGAAATTTTAGATCTTCAAGTAAAGATTTCAAAATGGTAACATTCATGTGATGTGGATCACAATATAGAGAGAACTAGAGCAAAGACTTCACCTCTGTCCAGACATGAATATATAGTAATAAGTGAAAGGAGTGTATGCCCTACAATCGATTCACTTAAGTGATGGTCTCGTTTCATATACGTTCTCATTCATATTAATAAGATTTATGACAAGTTTCTTCATTATGTCTCATTTATTATTTGTGTGTATCATCACTTGACGTGATGAAGTCTTTCAATACATGCAATGAAGGTTGAATCATAATGAGGTTATGATAAGTGTAGAGGCAGAGAACTAGTTCCTAGGGCTCGAACCACACATTTAAATGTATTTATTTGGGAAAGATCATCTGGCACTCGTGGAAGCCTACAAACACCAAAAAAGGAGGGCGTCAGAAGGAGCCTTGGATGTTACCCCAGGGGACAACCTTCCGATGCTTAAGTCAGTGCTTGGGGAGATAACGAGCAAGGGAGAATGGGAGAGAGAGAGAGAGGGTCGAGGAATGGCGATGCAAGCCTGGTGTGATGGACAGCCTTTCGGGGGGTGCTTGTCGTGACCAGTGGGTGCTCGGAGAGTGCTCCCTGGGCGGTAAGAATGCCCGGAAGATAGCCAAAGCTCTGAAGGGACTTCTCTCGTAGCAGCGAGTCGATTCCCTCGTCTCTCCTTGTTTGAAGCTGAGTGGGTTTCTCTCGGTGAATTCCTTTGTTTCCCGCTTGTTTGTCGAAGTCCCATTTATATGGGTTGTCCTGGTGGCGAGAGTCAATCCCTTAGCAGGGAAGGGTGCAAGTCGTAGAGTAACCCCCCTCCCCTGCGATCGTGGGGAGTTTTCCGTTGAGGGTCCGTTCCTCGGAAGTCGGGCGGTTCTTTGGTGAATCTTGCGGTGCCTGGCTCGCCACAAGCAACTGACTCCAAAGAACGGTGCCCCTACTAAGGTCATACCCGAGATACAATCCAGCCTAAGAGGGAGAAGCAGAAGAACAATGGAGACAAGCCATATGTAGGAAGGGAGATATCATGACTCAAAATTCATTCCAAGGCACTACCCCTCAAAGAGATGATCTGTTGCATCGGGACTTTGTGTCTTTGATTTTGGGATACATTCATCAGGCACGCATGCGACTGGCCTCAGGACGTCCCGCAGGGAACTGTACTCCCACTCTTGCCATGCCTTTGATTCCATAATTTTAACATTGATTTCCTTATTGATTTATTTGAATAGCCCTTATTGGCTAGATTTTACATGAAAGCTCATTTTTAAGGGTCAAGACTGCCCCTATTTGAGACCTCTCTCGTATTAGGGAGTGTCTAGGTTGGGCATCTCATCTATCAATCTCTTGTCCCTGCACTTGACCAAGCAGAGAAAAGAAAAGGCCTTTATGCACACCCAGAGTATGGCCAAAGCAGCAACAATGCTGCTCTAGAGGAGATCAACTATAGCTTCCTGTGTAGTGTATGAAAAATCCATGTTAAAGGTCAATCGGGGAAAGAAACTAGACTCCCAGCGTGAAGCTATCACTAGCCTAAGATGCTGCAGAAGCAAACTCATTTTGACACTTAAGTAACCAAACTTCCTAAAGCCACTCAACCATGTTGAGGAACCAGCATTAATATCATGCGTAAGAATAATAAAAGTAATAGAAATGACAGCATGTTCTTGCACATAATAAAGATACCTTGCAATCCTTGGAGCGCAAGTAGCGTCTTGAAGCGACCTTGATCAACGTGAACTTTGTGTTCCTTGCTTGATAGGATGGAAATGAAAGGAAAGTAAAGGATTGGGTTCCTTGACATGGACGAGTGGCAGATGCCAAACGGGATGAAAAAGGATAAAAAAGAAGAGAGGTGAGGGCTAGAACTCTGTCACTAGGGTACAGAGATCCTGATGATAAGGAACCAGATACACAATAAACAGGGATCAGGTGAGATCAAGGCAGACTAAAGCCTCAAAAATAGCAAGAAAAAGGGTGACGACCCCGAAAGGGTGAGGTGGAAGGAATATAAAGATAATGGGAGGATTATGGCGAAGATGAGGAAGAATAATAATAATCATCTGACGGAATCAGAGAAGAAGAATGGTAATCATCCGATAAGGTCAGAGAAGAAGAATAGTGGTCATCCGACACGGTCGAAGAGAGATAATGATAGTCATCCCACAGGGTCAGAGAAGAATCAGAGGTAATACCCGTTAGGGTTGCTATGGGCAAGGAAATGGAGGTGACTATGATCAAAACAACTTAGTCTTTTTATCGGGAACAAACTATGTTGGCACTAAGCAAAAGCAAATCACTGATATTTGAAGGGATATAAATGATGTCATCCAGTTATGTGTCAACATCAAACTAACATCTTTGTTAGAGATGTGTTATTGGGGTGAATTTAACACTTCCAAGTTGATCAAAGTGCCTGAGACTTGAGTTTATTGACTTCCTCCAAGGTGTCCAGGTGGTTTAGTAGAGTCCGCATGTACCTAGGACTGTCAATGGGCTGGGTCAGCCCGGTCCGATAGACTCGCGTCACAATTTGACTTAGGCGGAAGGCCATGACACCAAGATAGAGCTTTTAACGACTCAGGCATAAAGTCGTGACACCGTACAACTTGGCTTAGGTGGAAGGCTGTAACGTCAAGGCAGAATATTTACCGGCTTAGGCAGAAAGTCATGTTGTCAGACAAGAATATTTAACGGCTTAGACATGAAGTCATGACGGCATACAACCTGGCTTCGGCAGAAGGTCATAACGCCAAGGGAGAATATTTACCGTCTTAGGTGGAAGCCATGACGTCGGATAATAGTATTTAATGGCTTCGACATAATGTCATGATGCCGTAAAACTTGGCCTAGACGGAAGGCCATGACGCCAAGGCAGAATATTTATCGGCTTAGGCGAAAGCCATGATGCCGGATAATAGTATTTAACGGCTTAGACATAAAGTCATGACGCCGTAAAACTTGGCCTAGACTGAAGGCCATGACGTCAAGACAGAATATTTACTAACTTAGGCGGAAGTCATGATGCCGGACAATAGTATTTAACAGCTTAGACATAAAGTTATGATGCCGTACAACTTGACTTAGGCGGAAGGTCATGACGCCAAGGTAGAATATTTATCGACTTAGGCGGAAGCCATGACACCGGACAGAGATGTTTAACGGCTTAGACGTAGAGTCGTGACGCCGTACAACTTGGCTTAGGCGGAAGGTCAAGACGCCAAGGTGGAATATTTATCGACTTAGGTGGAAGGCCATGTTGTCGGATAAGGATATTTAACAGCTTAGACATAGTGTCATGTTGCCGTACAGCTTGACTTAGGTAGAAGGCCATGACGTCAAGATAAAATATTTACCGACTTAAGTATAGAGCCATGACACTAGGCAAGGGTATTTTTATTGGTTTATGTGCCAACCTAGATGAAAGGTCATGATGTTGGCGACAAAAGTGATCTTTTCGTTCACTAATCTAGATGGAAGGGCAGAGCCATAGGTGACGGCTGAGAGGTGCTTTGTACGAGGTGTGAGAGTCGATGACATGAAACTGCACCTTCATAGTAAAGTCTGCCAAAGTGAGCGTGAATTCTGCTACTCCGAGCGATACCTCACATTTTTGATTGAATCCGACAATACGCATATCTCTGACCTTCTCGAGACGCACGTTGAAGTGGTGCCTCTCGTATATTCTGTAGGGTAGAATGTTGACTACTGCACCAGGGTCAATTAGAATCCTGTTCAGCTCCCACCTGTTCTGGTGCCCCTTCATGTACAGCGGCCTATTGTGGCTGATGGTAGGACCAGCATGTCTTCTTGAGTGAAGGTCATGCTGGCTTCTGGCAACGCTTTGGCCAAACAGGTCTCAAAGTGAGCAGGCGTCTGCAGAGCAGTGATAACCACCTGTCAGGTCTCTTCACTCAAAGAAAGGATCTCCCAGATTGTAAATCTTGCAGGGAGCTTCTTGAGTAGCTTCATTATCTTGCTCCCAGCACGGACATTTGAAAGCTTCATTTCTTCTGCCCAACTGGGCTTGGGAGAGTCCTGAACTGCTGTCCCTGATGGACCTACCTCATCGGGCGGGAATTCGGTGCCTTTCTGCTTGGCATCGGACTCTTGTTGTTCCTCATCAGCTGCTGCAGGGTAAGCTTCATCTGCATCCGGGGCTTCAGAGGACTGTGGTGGTTGTGGGTGAGCATTCCCATGTGTAGGGTTGGCCTCCTTACATGGCTGCTTCCCCTTGGACAGTTTGACAAATTTCAGAAAGGAAAGGGCTGTCTTGCCCCCACTCTTGCTGTAAAGGCCTAATGGAGGAGGGATTTGGACCCCCTTGACCTCTGGGGAAGCTGTCTTTTAGGGCTGCTCTCCCCTGAATACGATGTTGTGATTGGGAGGCGACTGGCGCCCCCATTTCTGACCTGACCGGGTCGCATGTGTAGCAGTTGCAACTTCAGCCTTGCCTCCCTTGGTAGGGGGTGTGCAGCAGATTTCCTCTTCGTCCTCATCATCGGGTAGGTTGAAAAGCGGTGACATGGTGTTGCAGGAGACAACCTGCACCTTATTGGCCTTAGGGGCCTTACTTTTCTTCTTTTGTTTCTTCTTCTTTCTTGCTTCAACAGGCACCTGCCCCCAGAACAGACTGCCATCCTTAGCAGATGCTGCATCAGCTTCTTCCTTCTGCTCGAGAGAGAGCTACTCTAATTCTTGCCATGGGATGTGGTCCCGTATCAGCAAGGGCTTCAGTTCGGGCTGTACATAGTAATCTAGCCCATCTATATAATTCTGTAGCTTCCGAGCTCACATCTTTCTTGACTATCTCCTTCATGTTTGGATTCAGCCGACGTTGCATCTCTCTGCTCGGCTTGGCATTGTCCTCTAAGTAAATATAATGCATGCACACATCCAGACTATTACCCTTCAAATCTGCCACTGACCAACCTATCACCCCCTTGTGCTCCTGAAGGACATCTAGAAGCTGAGACTCCTGAGTAGAAGTAAGATTGGAAGCAATGATCACGGGCAGAGTTTGATCGGGACCTAGATAAGCATACTTTAAGGAATCTGGCAGAAGTTTTAATTCATGAATGGGCGACTGTTCGAGAGATGGAAGAACAGGTTCAGCTTGCAAAGGAGGGAGTGGCTCTATCCTAGAGTAGGGTGTGGAAGAGAATAGAGAATCCTGCAGCATGCTACCCTCTTCTAGACTATCCTTTACTTCATCTGGGTTTTCATCGATTAATTCCTCAAAAATATCAATAGCATTACATTCCTCATCATGTTTTGGATATTGGGATACCCTAAACACATTCAAAGAAACCTTGTCACCTCCAAACGATATATCCATCATTCCCGTGACACAGTTTATACTGGCCTTCGCCATAGCTAGAAACAGTCATCTCAAAATAATAGGAGTGTGCTTTAATTCCTGGGATGCGGCCATATCCAAAATGAGGAAATCCACCGGGAAATAGCATTCATGTACTTTCACAATGACATCATCTAATAAACCCCTCGGAGTTTTCACAGACTAGTCCGCCAGTTGAAGGATTATAGACGTGCGCTTCAATTCTCCTAGATCAAATTACTCATATATAAAGGTGGGCAAAAGATTCACGCTAGCATCTAAGTCTAGCAATGCCTTATCAAATGTGACTCCACCTATATCACATGAAATTAGAGGAGCTCCGAGATCCTTCAACTTCTTAGGTAAATGATTCATCAAAATAGCACTGACATCTTCAGACAAGCAGATCTTTTGAGTTATCACCCTTCCTGTTCATTGATCTCATCAGTTGGTATTGATTGTGGTCAATAGCTTTAATCCCACATCTGCTTTCTGGATTTAACTCTTTTGATTGGACAATAGAGAGGGGAGATAATTTCTTGTTGGAGAAAGCCATTCCAAGTTGTATCGATCAAGTGTTTGAGCTTGTCTCATTTGAATTCTATCTGCTTTGGAGCCTCACTGTACATCTTGTTCAGTTGAGGTCATTTCCATAGCTCTGCTAGAGTTATCCGTTCAGGGTTAACTAATTTGGGCTTTAAGTTTTTAATTCCGTAAATATCATAAAAAGGGATCCATTCACCCCCCCTCTAGATGTATATATATTTTTTAATTTTGATCATTATATCTTATTTTTTTATCTTAGACTATAAAATTGAGTCAGATCATGTATCGATATTATGATGACGTCACGGTTGAAATCGATTCGATTGAACGATTTAACCGGTTCAAATCGAACCAACTTATTGATCGGTTTAGGTACCGATTCAATATGATAATATTGATATTACATCAGTTGGTCTCATAATTAAGATGTTGCGAATCAATTAGACGCGTTGCATTTAGTCTCCTAATTCAAAGAGTCATACTTAGTATAACATCTCGACTAATTACACTTCGAAATGTTACATATGTAATACATATTATTTTTTAATTTTTAAAATATTTTTTATATTTAATTAAATTAATATATCAATCACGTCACCGACCTGACGTGAGGACCAATTACAACTAATTTGAATCCGGGACGTCGAAGGTTCCGTCGAGCCGACTCCCACCGCTGACCAGCGACTCGGAGACTGGGTGAGCCGTGTAGTGTTCACTTTCCGAGTTAGTCCCTGGAATGAGGAGACCTGGGTGAGCTTTGTGGTGTTCACTTTCCGTGTTAGTCCCCGGAATGAGGAGACATTTCCCAATTGACCACTGGCTTAGAAGATTTCCACCGCACAGAGAGAGAGAGACAGAGAGACGGAGAGGGAGATATGGAGTTGGGCCGCAATGGCAACACCGTTCCCTGGTTGCCCTCCACCCTCCACAGCACGGAAGGCAGATTCCACCTTCCCGAGGCCATGGAGCTCCCTCTCCACCTCCGCAGCACCCCACCAGCAGCAGGTGACAGCGGGGAAAAGGGCGAATTCTTCTGGCCTCTCTCTGTTCCAACAGAGGATAACCGACCTCTGCAGCGATGGCAACCTCGAGGACGCGCTGCTGCTTCTCCAGGATTCGCCTCCCAAGGGCCTCGAGCCCGACTCGTCGTGGCGTGCGGATGCCATCGGTGTCCTCCTGCAGGCCTGCGGCAAGAGAGAAGCGCTGGAGGTCGGGCGGAGGGTCCATGACATCATGTCCTCTTCGAAGGAACTCACGGGTGACACCGTGCTCACCACCCGCCTCCTCACCATGTACTCCATGTGTGGCTCGCCGGCCGATTCCCGCCGGGTGTTCGACGGCCTGCGGCGGAGGAACCTGTTCCAGTGGAACGCGCTCATCAGTGGGTACTCGCGCAACGAGCTCTGGGACGAGGCCGTTGATGTGTTCACCCGTTTGCTGTCGACGACTGACCTCAGACCTGATAATTTCACTATGCCCTGTGTTCTGAGGGCATGCTCTGGAATTCCTTCCGTGGAGATGGGAAGAGTAGTGCACGCGCTGGCTTTGAAGATGGGATCGGATTCTGACACTTTCATTTGCAATTCACTGATCTCCATGTACGGAAGGTGTGGATATATTGATGATGCATTCCAGTCCTTTGATTTAATGCCGGAGAGGAATATAGTTTCTTGGAACACTATCATCTGTGTTTTATCGGAGAATGGCTTTGTGGAAGAGTGTCTTGATCTGTTTAGGGCGATGCTGGTTGTTGAAGAAGATATAGAAGCGGATGATGCAACGTTAGTTATCATATTACCTGTTTGTGCAGCAGAAGGGTGGATTGAGATGGGGAGGTTAATTCATGGTCTGGCCGTGAAATTGGACCTGAGTCATCAGCTTAGAGTAAGTAACGCATTAATTGATATGTACTCAAAATGTGGGTCTCTGCTAGATGCACGATTGCTGTTCGATAAAGTACTTCAAAGGAATGTGGTGTCTTGGAATGCCGTGATCGGTGGATGTGCAAGGAATGGAGACATTCCTCAAGCCTTCAAGCTTTTACGGGAAATGCCCAGGCATGGACTAGAGGCAAATGAAATCACCATCTTGAATGTCTTGCCAGCTTGTATGGAGCAGACTCAGTTACTGATTTTGAAAGCACTTCATGGATATGTGGTCAGAAATGGGTATCATCTGAATGATTTGCTGGGTAATGCAATAATTGCAGCCTATGCAAAGTGTGGATCATTGAAGTCTGCATGCCTTGTTTTTTCTGGCATTGAGACCAAGACAGTGAGCTCATGGAATGCACTCATTGGCGGCTATGCACAGAATGATGATCCAAAGAAGGCCATTGATTTATATCTTGAAATGACTGCTTCAGGCCTTGAGCCTGACTTGTTTAGCATTGGCAGCCTCCTTTTGGCATGCACCAATCTGAGATATCTGCTGGGTGGCAGGTCGATTCATGCATTCATCCTGAGGAATAAATTTGAAAAGGATTCCTTCATATTAGTCTCACTGCTATCTCTTTACATTCAATGTGGGGAAACATTGGTTGCACGAATGTTGTTTGACAGGATGGAAGGAAGGAACCTAGTCTCTTGGAATGCCATGATTGCTGGGCTTGTTCAGAATAGGGTCCCCGACGAGGCACTTCAGCTCTTCCGCCAAATGCAACATGAAGGGTACCAAACTTCCGATATTGCAATCACAAGTGTCTTCATGGCATGTAGTCAGCTATCTGCTCTGAGACTAGGAAAGGAGATGCATTGTTTCTCTTTGAAGGCAGATCTCTGCAATGACACATTCATGGGTAGCTCAATCATGGATATGTATGCAAAATGTGGTTCCATGGAGTATTCCCGCAAGTTCTTTGATGGGTTGCGGGAAAAGGATGCAGTGTCATGGAATGTAATGATAATGGGGTATGGGATCCATGGCTGTGGATTTGAGGGTGTAAGACTGTTTGAGAGAATGCAGACAGAAGGAGTGATGCCTGATACATACACATTTGTTGGCATTCTAATGGCATGCAGCCATGCAGGTCTTGTGGAGGAGGGACTGGAGTTCTTTGAGGTGATGAAGACAAAGCATGCATTAGAGCCAAAAGTAGAGCACTACTCATGTGTGGTAGACATGCTTGGCCGAGCAGGACGATTGGATGATGCAGCAAATATTATAGAGGAGATGCCAGAGGAACCGGATGGCCGAATATGGAGTGCATTACTTGGTGCTTGCAGGATTCATGGTGATGTAGACTTGGGGCAGAAAGTTACCAAGAAATTGTTAGAATTGGAACCTCAAAAGGCAGAGCATTATGTGCTAGCAGCAAACTTGCTTGCTGGTTCTGGTAGATGGGAAGATATGACAAGTTTGAGAAAGCAGATGAAGGACATGGGCCTTCAGAAAGAAGTAGGATGCAGTTGGATTGACGTGGATGGTAAACTATATGAGTTTGCCGCAGGAGATAATAATTAAGTCTCGAGTTGCGTTCAATACTCACAAAGGAATAGTCTACACGCATGTGGCTCCAAAGGGACATGGTGCTTTTTGTGGCGACTGTTGCATTTTTGACAGTGATAAATCCTTTGCGATGATTGATGATGGAGTGTGCCATGTGTGAATGGCGTCTCAAATCCATGTGTATATGGACAGCTCCAAAAAACATGGACAGTGTTGGAGGTGAGGAGATCATGGAAGGCAGAATCGCCTGGGATCGGATCGGATCGCCCGATCCAATCGGATTTCGGGCGAAATGATCCGATCCCGCTCCCATTTAAACCGATCCAACCCGGGATCGGTGGGATCGGCCATTTTGCCATTTTTTAGATTTTCCTTAATTAGAATGCCCTCTCAAAACACTCTTTTATTATTTCTAGAATTTGGTCCAGAGCTCACGGTGCATCGACCCAGCCAGGGGTTGCGTTGACGCAGTCAACATAGAGGCCCTGATCTTCAATTAAAACTTAGGGGAACCTTACAAATGCACGTAACTTGTTGGAAAACTAGAAAAATAAACATAGTAGTCAATCTCGTATACCGTTAACCCTTCTTTAACGTATAGAAACTACTTTGAAATCGTGCTAATGCATCGTTGACCCCTAAGATTTGAGGATGGGTGCCTACCTTCAAAGTGTTAAACCGACGATCCGGTGATGAAATCCACACCCCAGATCCTCCCAAAGCTTTCCCCTTCATCCTAGGGCACTGCATGATCGTCCTCCATGCACCGGATCGTCCTCCCACGCTGAGCCAAGGTCTCTCACCCTTTCTCACTCAAGAAGGATAGTAGAAGGTGGAGAGATAGAAGAGAATGGTTGCTAAAGGCTTACCACCCATGAAACCCACCTCCTTATATGGTTTTCAAGCATCCCTTGGATTTTCCCATGTCCCACAAGGGTAAAACCCGCTCCCAAGGTTGTTGGTTGGAGAGAAGTTAAGGCCATGCACCTCTTTGGGTTTGAACAGGTGTGACCCTTTGTCCATTGGTCATAAATGCAGTTGGACATGCTTTTCCATCAAGATATGGGCTGGAACAAAAGAGTACTACGTAGACCCGAGAGTGAACTCCCACCTAGACTCCTGCCACATGGGGCATTACGTATCGTTGTCCCCCAGGTTCTGTGGTATTACATATCACAGTCCCACAGAATGAACTAGTTGAATCATAGGATTTTTAACCAGGGCATTATGTATCGTCATCCCCTGGGTTCTTTTACTTTCACGGTGTTACGTATCGTCGTCCCATAGAAGGGACCAAAGTCCAACCTCACAGAATGTTGCTATTCTCCATTCATAACATTCACATCGTATTCGCATTCACATTCATATTCATATCATAATATTCGTATCAGACTAAATCATAACTTAGCATAACATAAGCATGTTTCCATATAGTTTATGTGGGCTAATGATGCTCATATGCTGACTATTGTGGAACAGAACATGGTCAGGTTCCCAGCAAGGTTCTCGTATAAAGGAAAACAGGTTTATTTCTAGGTTACACATGCGTAGAAAATGATTCATAACTATAAGTGCAGAATTTCTGTGGGCATGAAATTTTTACAGTGAGTTTATAACTTAGTCTTCTATCATTTTTCAATTTTTTAGCAATGAAATCAGATTCACCGGCAAGAGGAATAACAATGTGTATACTATTGATCTTGATGAAGTTTCCGGTGATGATGTGTGCTTGGTAGCAAATAATCATGATAATGCATGGTTATGACATCGAAGACTGGGTCATGCTAGTTTTGGAGTAATCTCCAAGTTGTCTAAACATGACCTAGTGAATGGTTTGCCAAAATTAAAGTTTGAAAGTGATAAAATATGTGAGGCTTGGACAAAAGGCAAGCAAACACGTATATCTTTCAAAAATAAAAATATTATTTCTACCTCTCGGCCTCTAGAATTGTTGCATCCTGATCTTTTTGGCCCTACTAGAACATCTAGCCTAGGAGAAAAATATTTTAGATTTGTCATTGTTGATGATTACTCCAGATTTACATGGGTGTTATTTTTAGCAAATAAAGGTGATACCTTGACGGAGTTTCAAGTGTTTTGCAGGAAAATCTAAAATGATAGAGGCTACTTTATCACCACCATCCAAAGTGATCACGGTGGTGAGTTTGAGAATCATGAATTCAGCAATTTCTGTGAAGAGTAGGGATACACGCATAACTTCTCATCGCCAAGGATGCCACAACAAAATGGAGTGGTGGAGAGGAAGAACATAACTTTGATAGACATGGCACGGACCATGTTAAGTGAAAACTATCTACCAAAATATTTTGGGCTGAGACATTAAGTACAGCGTGTTACATCATCAACAGGGCGATGGCAAGGCCCAATTTGAAGAAAACTCCTTATGAGCTCTACAAGGGTAAGACATCGAATATTTCCTATCTTAAACCTTTTGAATGTCCATGCTTCATTCTGAACAATGGTAAGTCTAACCTAGGTATGTTTGATAAGAAAAGTGACAAAGGAACTTTCCTAGGTTATGCACTTAACACTAGAGCTTACAGATTGTTCAATAAGAGGACCTTGGTTGTTGAAGAAAGTCCTCATGTAATTTTTGATGAATCTGAATTAAAACTGACCAATCAATCTGTTTCAAGTGTGGATGCAGAGGAAGCCCCTAAACGCCCAAAGGATGCTAAGGCCAAGGATGAACCAAATGAAGGGATCCCCAACAAGAGTGAAGAGGATGAAGATTCTTCAATTGAGACACTTCAAGAACAACAAGTGTAGCACCTGGACTTGCCAAGTTCCACCACATTCTTGAAAGATCACCTCGCTGAAAACATCATAAGTAATCTTGGAGATGGAGTAAGAACTAGATCTTCATTAAGGCAAGTAGAAGAAGAGGATTTGATGGCCTTAATTTCACAAGAAGAGCCTAAGGACTCATTGTTTAGATTCTTGGAGGCCCTCTTTGTTTTCGGGTTAGGATAGGGAGAATAGTAAATCGATGTGAGAGAAAATTCTCAGAGTCCTGCTAACTGTGCATCGTCGCAGAGTCACGGAGTCAGTTACCAGAGTGGATTCCAAGAGTCTACGCTCCAAATCCAAGGACCTATGGTGACGCTCTCTTGGAGACAGATTAGAATTGTCATGTGACTAGGATAACTCATGACTACCACGGTAAGTGTAGTCGGCTCACCGATGTATTATCTTTGTCGTTCCATCTAACACCGAGAGAGAAGGGATGGGGAAAGAGAAACAGTACAGAGAGATCGAGAGATGGGACTACCGCAACAGAGAGATCGAGAGATGGGACTACCGCAACATCACCGGCACTGTGCTCTCATACTTCTTCTTCTCTCTCTCTCTACACACGTGAACTTACTCTCTCTCTCCCTTCAATCTGCCTCACGCGCACACATATCTTGACCAACGGAGGGAGCGAACATGAAGGGAAATCTCACGGCCAGAACTTTTATCGTCTAAGGATCTCATGCTCGATCGCCCGACATGGCGCATCGTCATGCACTCTCATGCTCGGATCTCCGACCATGTAATCCGACCGCATCCCGTCAATATGAACTCACCATGCAAAATCCCTTGAGGCTTATGTACGGAGGAGAGGGCGAGAGGGGACTTGGTGGCCAAAGTAAGACACGAGGAGACTTGTGGAGGAAGAAAGAAAGTGTGGAGAAAGAGACAGAAGAGATGAGAAGGGAGGAGGAGAAGAAAGAGGAGGGGCGCCCATGTGTCGCCCTCATGGATTCTTCCCGCACACGCGGGAGAAACGGAGGTGGTGGGAGCTCCCATGAGCTCCCACGCGGGGGTTGCCCATAAAGGGCACCCCCTTAACGGGTTCACACCGGTAACAAGAACCCTCCCCCTCTTTGCAGACGATTGGCGTTGCGTAGGTACAGTGGAGCCATCTGACCAAAAGGGCCAGGGGTGGACACATTTGATCGACCAACATGACACGCCAAGGCTTGTGCCTGCAAGCAACACACCGTTGCTTTGCGCCGCCGCCGGCAGTCTCGTACGTGGAGCTTGGAATATCATTGTTGAAACCAAGAAGCCTTATATGACTAATTAACTGGTATACATATCAACCCCTTTCGAATTCTCCGTGAGGGTTTATGTCCGGATACCCTTCACTGTACAGGTGGTGGAACCTCTCAGGTTAATCCTCTAATAAGAATTTGAAGTCTGCATGCATGTCCTGGGATTTTCTTTTTCTTCTTTTAATTGAAGCCTTGATTAAATTTAGAGCTCTAAGATTGTTAGCATTCTTAGATCCATGGTCATTTGTCCATTTAGACTTATCCTTGGATAATCTATGTGAACTTGGTGAAATTAGCTTCCATAGATCAGGATTAACAGACTGAACAAACTTGTGCATGTTGCGAAACCATGAATCGAAATTAGAACCATTGAAAATCGGTGGACGTGTCATGGAAGCAATTCAAAAATAATTCAAGCAATTGACTAAGCGTAATAATCCTCAGCCAAAAATAGCGCCCAAAAATTGCAAGATCCTCTGCAGATCGTTGGATCTGAAGAATCAGAGAATGCTCTGATACCAATTGTTAGGGTGCATGGCTGGGATCTAGATGGGGGGTGAATAGATCCCTTTTACAATTATGGCCCTAATCAAAATCTCTTGCTTACCAAATTAAACTACACTAGATTAGGATGAACATATACTCCAGATATGGGCAAAGCTCGACACAAGAGATCACCCAAGAACTGAATAAAGTTCACAATGATGAGATAAGCACTTAAAAAGACACACAACCTGTGATTTTACTAAGCACATTGACAAACATTTCACAGTAGTGGACATCAGGAGGAGAACACAAATTTAACCTTCGAAGTGAAGAATGCACAACTCATGAGCTAGTGTTGAATGGTAATGATCATTCACACACACAATTAAGCACTTCGCAATAAGATGGATCAAGCAAACACAATATCGAGCATACCGCACTTAACCAAACAGACAGTCAGCTCTGCGAAGGAGGTAGAAGATAAGGACAGACACACAAGGCAAACCACAGAGCACAAGAAGTTTTAGGTGGTTTGGCTAGACACCAGTCTGCCTACATCCACCCCTCACTCAAACCCGAGTGAGGCTTCCCTTGCTAAAGCAAGACGCAACCTTAGTCTGCAACAACTGCTTCCAAACAGCTTGAGATCGAGGGAGACAAATCCCTCTGACCTGATCTTGCAACCCACAAGACCAGCCCCCACTGCTACACGTAGTGACCAAAGAATCTAATTCTCCCTTCTTCTACAACCTAGAAGGAACGTGAATAGCAGCCCACTGCTCACAAGAATCCAGAGGATTAGATCCTCTCTTCCTCTACAACCACAAAGGGAACCCAAAGATCAGATCTCAGCTCTTCTGATCGCTCAGAAGGAACCGATCCCCAAACAGGGTATCGAAGGAACAAAGTGAAAATGAAAATTAACAAGAGAGAACACAAAATGAAAGGAAACAAAATGTAGCTCTTGAAGAGCAGATAAGCTCTGGATTTGATCTCCATGTGTAATTGCTCCCTTTCTTTTGAAATGGAAGCAAAGTGCCTTGTTAATTTGCTTGCATATCTTCACCTTGGGCTGGATATTTAGGACTTCAATGTCGAGATACTTCCAGTGAGATTTGGGGAGTCTCACATATTACATCTCTCTGGTGAAGTAGAGGAACCGTTGGGTTTCCTGGTGAGTAATGACTCATGACTGGCGCAGTGTCTGACATTGTTGCCTTATCTTCAAGTAGCCAATTAAGGAAGTGGCTTCTGTTACCTTATGGAGAGGCCACTTTCACCATAAATAGGGAGGCCAGTGAAGACGCCGAATATGCCAAGTCCTCTCCATTCTTTCTTCCTGGTTCATCTTCTTCATCTTAGGAAGTTCTCTTCTCTAGTGAATGGATGTCGTACTAGGGCTCTAAGTCATCTTCGAGCGAAAGTAGGGAGTCTTCCAAGCGTCCTCTCCTTCGAAAAGAACCCTTGCCTGGCTCGAGCTTGTCCTAAGCTGAGCAGAGCTTCGAGATGAAGGAGTCCTATGATGCCTATAGGAGAGGATAGTTGGCGGGTTGGCAAGGTACGTTGGTGAAGGTTCTCGTTTCTATGCCATCAAGGGGGTGCTAAATCTCTCCCTTGATCTGTATAGCCCTAAGGCTCATGATTAGGGCCTTCTTGTAACTCTTTTAAAGCAAATAGACATTCGGCCTTTGTTCCCCTCTCTCATGCTTATGCGTGTGGTCTGATTTCATTTTACAATAGAGCACACGAACCGTAGAAGTTGTGGGGGGACGAGATTCTAGCTCTCAGGATAGGAGGATCCAATTCTTCTTGCGGACATGTTAACTCCAAGAGCTTTGACTAGATGGAACCTGGATCATTCATTCTACTGAGTGGTCTATGGTCCATGGCCATGCTCGTGGCTAGATGAACCATGAATGACTCAGCTCAGATAGGTAATCAGTGGTCCATAGTCAATCTGTCATTCTGAGGGGCCTCTCGGCTCGTCGTAATTAGTGGCTAGTTGGCTGGCTCCTATAGATCGGTGCACTTGGCCTACCTGACGAACAAGGAGTCTGTTGTTGTAGGTAGTTAATTGGCCCCTTGGAAAGATCACGGGCAAGGCATCTTAGAAGTTCATCCTACGCAACATCATATGTTGATTTGGAATCCGCGCGTCCTCACAACCGACAATAACAGGTAGTTTGATAGCACTGTCTTCCGAGATAAGTGATCGAAACTTGGGATTTGGAGTCGCTATATCTCAGTAGTCCAGCCCTAGGCTAACGGTCTAGTGGAGAACACAAATAGGACTGTCCCCTCCTCTTATCATCAAAAGCTTAAAGTCCTCACCCCCCGGGGGGTAGGGGAGGTCCAAGGAGACCAAAGAGAGTCTAGGAGATGCTACCTCATCTCCACACGTGATCGACATCCTGAAGAAGCACCGCCTTAGAAGAAGGCGAGGACCCGAGATTCGGGCCCGAGCACAAGCTCCCCGGCGGAAGACTTGTACCTCATTCAGGTGGGAGAGGATCCGGACAGAACACTAAGGATTGGAGCGAACCTATCTGAGCACGACAGGCAAGCCTATGCGAGGTTTCTCGCTGCCAACCAAGATGTGTTTGCTTGGTCCAAGGATGAGCTTCCAGGAATCCCACCAGAGGTTATCATACACCAACTAAGGTTGGACCCTACTTGCCGCCCGACCCAGCAACGTCGAAGGCGTTACGATCCCGAGCGACAGGCGATCATCAGGGAGCAGGTGAGCGAGAAGCTACGCTCAGGACTACTCAGGCCTACTCAATACCCAGTCTAGGTAGCCAACGTAATCCTGGTCCCCAAAAGTAATGAAAAATGGCGGATGTGTGTCGACTACACCGACCTTAACAAAGCTACACCCAAGGATAGCTTCCCCATGCCACGGATCAACCAACTAGTCGACTCAACGGTCGGGCATGAAATGCTGAGCTTCTTAGATGCCTACTCTGGGTATCACCATATCAGCATGCACAAGCCCGACCAGGATAAGACTGTGTTCGTCACCGACCATGGCCTCTACTGCTACACTCGAATGTCATTTGGGTTGAAGAATGCGGGGGCAACCTACCAACGCCTCGTCAACCACATGTTCAACTCGGAGATCGGCCACAATATGGAGGTATACATTGACGACATGCTCGTTAAGAGCCTCCAAGCCGTCGAGCACCTGGATGACTTGGCGGAGACCTTCACGACGCTCAGAAGGTACAACATGAAACTCAACCCAGCTAAGTGCATGTTCTGAGTATAGTTGGGGAAGTTCTTAGGCTTTCTCATCACCCATCGGGGGATCGAGGCCAAGCCTGACCAAATCTGGGCGGTGCTGGAGATAAAGCGGCCGGGTCGAGTGAGGGACGTGCAGTGCCTCACCGGTCGCGTCGCCGCCTTGGCTGGATTCTTGTCCCGAGCCGCCGAACGATACTTCCCCTTCTTCCGGTTGATCAAGCAAGCCAATCAGACACCGGAGAAAAAAGTGCAAATCGATTGGGACCAGGTGTAACGACTCAAGATACGGATACCGGAAATACCCGATACCATTCGAATCCTGACCCGTCGCCCACGAGTTGGAGAGCGTTCCTCAAACTCCTTCCATGTAACTTGCTTGTCTCCGAGAGTAGCCTTTACCACCTCCCACCATGTTCTAGCATCTCATTCTAGTTGGAAGGTCATCAGAAGGACACATTCTTGATCACTGCACTGCATTACTTCAAAAATTCTCTCCATCTCTTTCAGCCAATGCTAGGCATCGTTAGGATCAGTTGAGCCACTAAATCGTGGGGGATTCATGTGGCGACCCAGGATCCAAGTACCGGAAAGGAACCGGCGCAACTCGAACCTCGGCCCGCCTCCCACCAGCCCGAAGACTCGGAAGGGAAGAAAGGATAGTGTGAGGGTGTGTAAGAAGCTAAAGTAACTACAGAGATAGCACACTATACAACTAAATAATAATGCAGAAATTAAATAAACTGCTACAAAGTCTAGTACATCTCATGTCCAACATAAAGTATAGTCAACTAAAAGAAAGTACAAGTACACGGGACATACCCCGGCTCTGGCAACTGGCACTAGCCTCGGCTATTGGAACCACGCTGGACGCTTGCCGCACCACCTGAAGTGCCGGCCTCGTTTGAAACGTGGTAAAAACACGTAGGGAATAAGTCTCATTTCACAGGCTCAGTAGGGATCTCTCGAACCCTACCTCGCAAGGAAAAACCCGGTGCTACCGTAGTAAAACTAACCCTATAAGCAGTAAAGCTACGCTAGCTAATAGGAGTACGGTGGAACCAACAAGTTGGAATAAATAAACGAAAAGACCGTCTAATCTAACAGTACCGTACTACTGAACCTCGGTCTAGCAACCTCAAGTTTGAAACCACTAGGAGACAGGAGTACTACCCACTAGAAGAACGACTGGATGCTTCCCCTGATGTCTTACACCGCGTCACAAGTGTCTAGCTACGGTGTCCCAGGCGTGAGACTCAAACATGCACAAGTACCACAACAAGGACTAGCTAGGGTCACGCTCGTCAGCGCATGTCCTAAGCCCCCAACTACGTGTGCACATACAGACCATCTGCTCTAGGTCAGGTCCTCTAGCTGGTTTTCCCCCCCACCACACTCTGGTGGCAAAGGCAAGGGGCCCATAGTGACTAGCCTAAAAACCGTCTAACTCAGGTCACGCTCTCCACCACTCCTAGGTGGGTCCGCACCCACGTGCGCAGGAAGCTACGACTAGTGGATAGGTCACTAGAAGGTAGACTCTCAGTCACGAAAATTGACTCCGAAAGTAAATGAGCACAAGGATCGCTCCTCATACAACACCGACTCATGGTGAAGTAAGCCGAAGATGCCACATCCCGGGACCCCTCACGTTGTATAACCTACTATATGATCTCCCTCCCCCCTGCACCCACATTACCACCATCACAAAATTTACATCCTTTAACTTCCCTCACTAGAAGTTCATCTCTGGTCTATGCAAATCCACCCGACATGGTTAAGCGTAAGTGCATAACATTGCGCGCGCGCGCGTGCGCGCTCTCGCTCTCTCTCTCGCGCGCGCTCTCGCTCTCTCTCTAATATGGAGATGGACTCTTTTGATATGACATTTGAATGGACGCTTTTCATCTCATCTGTCCAATTAAGTGAAATTTTAAAAATTAAAAATTTACAACTTTCTCAAAATGACAATGATTCATTTGAATAAATTGAGATCGAATAGATGAGAAGAAGGGCGTCAATTCAAACATCGTCTGATAAGTCAGATAAAACAATCTCCAAATATTGGCAAGGGAAACGTTCGTTGAACCCCCACCCCCATCAAATTAATAATAAGCCAACGAGCCCACTTTCTCTCTTCATGTGTCTTACACAGGACTCCCTCCTTGCCCTTAGCCTCCTGGACAAATGTGGATAAAGTTTATGTGAGATTGACACATTTTTGAGGGTTTTAGACATGTTGCACAGACAGAAGTTCATCCAAAGGGAAAATAAACAACTGATAGTTAAAGGATATGAATGAAGACTTTGGTGCCATAGTTTTCTATCACTTAACTTGTCACACTTTTACGGTGAGATGAGATCCATGTTAAATTTTGACGTTTTATAGTTAAAATCAAGATTCGTCGACTTGATGATTCGTACTGGATCATCTCTCTCCGATCCAATACGATATGTCTTAACTCGTATGTGACTCAATCTGACTCGAATCGAGTCGCTTTAACAGCTCATAGCAAAACTCCAGACCCTGCGTCCTACAGTGACCCTTATGTTGCTTCGATGGCCCTCCCCTCGTCGGATTTGAGCTGCTCAGGCGGCCCTCTCCCGAACATATCGAGATCATACTACTCTCCCCTAACCAGATCGAGCTGCTCTGAAGTCGGGTTGGGGCCTGTTTGGGGATTTATTTTATTATTGGTTTATTGGCGTGCCAGTCACCGAGGTGACAAATTTATTGTGCTCTCAACCTGATTTGCGTCGGGCGAAAGTGTAGTTCGGTCGGGACCAGCAGTCCGTCATACCATCAAGGCTATGACGTTAATTACATCCCTCACGAGGAGGGAACACCTTTGATTAATTACCGAAAAAAAAAGGGATGCTAAGGCCGAAGTAAAAGATGCGGATGGTCATACAAGTTATTGTAATCTACCATGCGCAGTTTATTACAGCAATTTAGATATATTGTAAAATGCATGCCCTCTCTAAGACTACAATAACTTAAGTTCAAATTAGCAAAATTGAGTGTAGATATGAAGTGATCAAGGATCTACATTAAGAGGATAAAGGTAGTTGAAAGAGGACATGTTCCTACGTAAACCGCTTAAGTAAAGATGGGAAAGACGTAAAAAATGAGGGAGAGAAGAAGCATGTGATTGTATTTTGTTTAAACTTAAACATAGAAATTACATGAATGGGACTTTCTAGTCCCAAGGCAAACTCACATTGATAGGGGAAGCGTTTGTTATATCAAAGGTGATGATGGTGATGGTGATGCCATTAGAGCACATAGAATTAGATCCCCTGTGAGTCACAATACTTGAACCTGTTGAGTCTCTCCAGGTGATTTTGATGATAACAAAACTCAGGACTTGGTTTCCCTCTCGTGCCGTCCATAACTGCTCAAGAGCAAGCATTAAACGTGATTAAGGCCAAGTTTCGTCATGTCAAATACTCAAATGTTTAAAGCTTTCAAAATGCATAAACTGATCTAAATGAACCCTAAATGAATGTTAACGTTGTTCAAACACAAGGCCTTGTTATTTGGACATGTTTTCCTGGACTAACTAGCTTGTTTTACAGAAGAAGCAGAGTTCGGTCGACCAAAAATTCCAGCAAGCCGAACACTGAGAAATTACAGAGTTCGGTCGACCGATGGGTCAATTTCGGTCGATCGAATTTTCCAGCGTTGAAAGTTTCAGGAATTCTCAGAGTTCGGTCGATCGAGTTCAGTTGACTGACGGGGGAAGATCGATCGACCAATTTTTTCATCAATGAAATTTCTCAGGAGTTACAGAGTTCGATCGATCGACTGGACATTTCGGTCGACCAAACCCCTCGAAGCCAGCAATTGTTGACTTTTATTTTCACAACGTGGGTAGCCATCTCTTTTGGACTTTTGAGTCCCAAAGCCCCCAAATCTGTCAAGAAATGTGGATCTATGTCTTGGCATGTCCCTTGACCAACCCAAGTGTTATAAAAACACATTTTTGGGGCAAGAAACCCTAATTTTACTCAAGAGGATTCAAGGGAGGCTATTGAGGGAGGAAGAAGGCTACTGCAACTATGTGAACAGTGATCCATCCAGCATTCCTTAATCAAAGATCAAGCATTTCAAGATCAATCTGAAGTCAATCAACTGGAAATCAAGTGGAGAAGCAAGTTTTGTTCAAGATCTGCATCACCTACTCAGGGGGAGCCTAAATCTAAAGTTTTTCATTCTGTTTCTTCTTCCAAATCTCTTGAGCTTCCTGTGCTGCGGGATGATCGAAGTTTTCTGCCCCGAATACAACACTTTCTATACTGCTGAAGGGGAGACTTCGTTGGACCTTTGGAGCCTTGCCCAACTGAGCGGCTTGCCCATAGACGGGGAGCCATATGAAAAGGTTTGCTTCCCGGACTGGATGAAGGACCAGACAGACGGCGAGGGCAAATATTTCACCGGCTTCGCCTACCGGTATTTGATGAAGGCTTATCACGCCATGGTGCGCCTGACACTTGACCTGAAGGAGGCGCGGAAGCCCGGAGAGAAGTGACGCGTGCGGATGGGCACGTGGCTTCAGTATTTCTTCAGCGGGGAGAAGATGTACGAAGACTTTCCCGCAGTGGCTCCAACAGCGATAAGGAAGAAGTCACGAGCCCGTCGCCAGATGACTCTTCCCCCGGTCACGCAGAGAGGTCGACAAGGGGGTCCGAACCCTACGGGAGTCGATGCCATCACACATTGTGCTGCGTACTTGACTTACTGGTTGTGCTCGTTCGCCCTTCCGCAAGGGGAAGAGACGGTGATCAGGCCGGAGGCCATCTACCCAGCGTGCTTGATGGCCTGGGGGATGAAGCTATCGTTATGCCCAATGGCCTTATGTTTGATATACAAAATGTTGGGGGATTTGCACAAGTCACGAATCCCCTGGAATTCGCGGACGGTCGGTCCGCTTCATTTCTTTAACGCGTCGGTCTACACCCTATTCCCAGAGGCAGCTCCGCGTTCTCTTCAGTCTGATCATCTGATACCGAGGATGGTCGAATTTGCAAGCGTCGAACCTCCTCCCTTGGCCGATCAGTTGTTCACCATTCGAGGGAAGCTGATGACGGTCCCCACGGACTCGCCAGGAGTTCTTCATTTCTGGAGCCTGGCATCCAGCTCCAGCCCTCTTGTAAATAGGATGCGGCAGTGCCGCTTGTACGAAACTGAAGAGTTCGTTCATTCCTTCATCGGCGCCAAGAGCACAAGGCCTATTTTAGAGCCGGAGCTGACTGACTGGGCTTTATCTATTCGCCCCAGTGTTTTGGTCTTCCGGAAGAGCGATCTGTTGTGGCTGGAGCCGTACTATCCCTTCCGCTTCAGTCAGAATTTTAGGTATGACCAGCAGATACCTCCTTCCTCGGCCCACTTCAGCATTCCCATCCGCCATCGGGCTGGCCAGATGTCTGTCGACGAAGCCCGGTTGTGGTGGGACTACTTCCACCGTCGTGAGGACGTGTCATTTAGGGTGTCGTCCCCTGCTCATCTGCCCCGGGTGATGCCGGAGTTTATCAAATGGTGGAATGCGTGGACCGGCTTCTACCGCACCTCCCGGAAGGATTGCTGGCGAGCCGCCGAACGCCGCTTCCTGGACGCCCAGTTGGAGCCGGTGTTAGATGTCAACCCTGACTATCTGAAGAAGCTGAAGGGGTGGTCTGGCCCCGAGGTAACGGCTTATCTGGAGGCGCGGAAGACCGCCAGGCGTAGTTCTTCAAAGGCTGACCTGAAGATGCTGCCAGTTCAAAAGGATGATTATGTCAAGACTCTTCAGGGGTTATGCCGAGTTGGCAGTGAGCGGGTGGCTCTTTAGGCAATTCCCATTCTAGTAGAGGAGTCACTCCCAACTGTGGCGGATTGGCGTCCAGAATCTGACCGTCTTCATCCGTACTGGACCTTCATCAGCAGGACGGATAGGCGGGAGGGAATGTACGCCAACATCCCGTGGATCTTCGCCATGTTGCAGTCGCATGGGCTGTCCGTGGCTGGCTCTTTGGAAGCCATTCGGGACCATCCGCTGTCGGTGTCCTTCAAATATGCCGACGGATGGGGCCTGGACCATCTGAGCTTGGCATGCCACCTATCTTCTCGCGGCTACAAAGATCTGGTGTCATTAGCCGAGAAGAGCGAGAAGATAGGGGACCTCCGCTGGCTTATTCGGGAGGCGGCCTCCCGGGACAAGGTGCCCCCGCTGTTGCATTGGCCGCTTTCTCCCTTATATACGGGACCGTCTGGTACATTCGGTTCCCGGCTTAACATTACACTACTTCCTTTTATGTCTGCCATGTGTTTTTTCTCATCCAGACGTCTTTTGCAATTCACCTCTCTCTGGAGGTGACTCGTCATTGCAGGGAGTTGATTTCCAAGGCACAGAAGCCTCCTTATTTTGAGATCCCGGAGCCGCCCCCGACTACGACGCCGCTGCCTCCTAGTGACTCTCGGAAGCAGAACCGGTCCCAGATCAGGGAAGCCGTTAGCGAGGCCAAGAAGGCCAAAAGAATGGAGACCCGGGCTGAGCGGGCGTGTCGGAGGAGGGCCACGAAGGGAGGATCAGATGTTGTGCCTCCTTCTATTCCCTCCTTTGCTAATTTTGAGGCTTCCCGGTCACAGGGGCCCACTGAAGAAGGTAACTCTTCTTCCTTCTTTACGGCTTATTCTACCTGCCTTAGTTGCCGTGCTGACCCTCCCTTTCTGTGAAAGCAGGCACTATTTCCGCCGTCATTGGACTAGCGGTAGTACCAAGTGATGTAGCCAGGGAGAGAGAGGAGGAAACTCCTTCGGCTCCGATTGAAGTTGATTTGCCTTCACCGACGCCCCACCAGGAATCGGGAGGTAACCCCAAGTTCCCCCACGGACTTGCATGTCCCCTTGCATCTTCAGCCAGGTCTTGACTGCTTCTTCATTCTTGCTTTCCAGTTGATATTCAACCCTCGGTGCTCTCTGAAGTTGGAGTCGTCGGGGAGGAGGTGGCTGCCGAACCGACAATCTCAAGGGACGAGCCTCAAGCTGCTTCCCAAGTTGATGTCCCCGTGACGGAGGTTGCTGACGAGCCCCCGACCGAAGGAGTCACCTCGGGTAGCAAAGTGCTGGCACGGGTGTTGGAAGTTTGGGAGCAAGCCGAAGAGTCTTCCTGCTCCAAGCAAGTTGACTACGGGGGCGGTTCCAACGATGACGAGCCCCTACATGTCGACTCGGAGACTGAAGACGCCGGGACTTCTTCAGCCTACGAGAGCGACTTCCTGACGTTCAGCCGTCCGAGGCTGTCTATAGCTGGGCCAGGGCCATCATACCTTGTGGCAGGAGGAGGACCGGAGCCGGCAGGGGCTCCTCTTGGCAGCTTGAACATAGTGCCGGTTGAGGTGGGAAGCATTTCTCAGCCCATCAGCAGCCTCTTTTGCCATTTTCAATTTAGCTGGCTGACATACATATCCATGATGCAAGCTGAGGTGGCGCCACTGACCATCACGATGCAGATACCCCTCCCGGAGTTGAGCGTGAACCAGCCTACTCCCTTGCCAGTTTTGCGGCCCATCGCTCAACGACCTTCGTAGACATACACAGCGGCAGCAGCGTCGGGCGATGTTGCAGCGATAGTAGCGGCTGGTGATTCGGCGGAGGTTGGGGTACCTCAGCCCCTGGCTGCTGACCAAGAATCGCTAGTGGAGCGGAGCAGTCTCCCGGAGATAGAAGCGAGAGAAATCATTGAAAAGGAGGCCGACGTTCCTGAGGTGCCAACCATTATCGCGAAATTCATTCCTGCAGAAGTCGGCGAAGCCGCAAGCAGGGAGCCAGGATATCCTGCTATTGAGACAACTAGCCCTGTTTGATATTTTTTTTCTTAACCCGGGTCGGATAGGGTTAAAGTGGATTAACTCATTCCTTGAAAATAGGTGGAATGAGTTAATCCACCCGGGTTAGGGTTAGGGGTGGGGTGGGCTAACCCGGGTAAACGACCCGCCTCTAACCTAACCCGTTACCAAAGTGGCCCTAAAGGAATTGTTCTAAGCCACTTCAGGAGAAATTTTGCAAGACGGAGACGAAAGATCAGGGGGCCTGGCATTGGGATCTCACGGAAAACCCTCTGATGCTTAAGTTAGTGTGGGCAAAAACAAGGTGCAAGGAGGTAAGAGAAATCATGGGTACGAGATCGCTCTTCACCAGTTGAGGGGTTGGGATCAGAACTTACCTCTTCGGGGGGAGGTCCCTGGGATTTAAATAGGTGCAGACTCTCTCTTCGGTTTCGCAGGAATTTCGGGGGCTGTTGGGCAGGGGGCATTACGTCCTCAGTACATAGTCTCACCGTTGTAGGACTCTTGCTCTCCCCTTATCTCCTCCGTCTTCTCCACTCTCAGACGTTGGTGTAAGATTCACCTTCAGTTATTAGGGATAAGTGTCCGGCCGTAATAAATTCACTCTGGGCCAAGAAGGGGGATCCCTGTTGTCGATTTATCCATCTTCGGATAAGGGATATCCACATCTCGAAGTTTGGGCTATCACGTATCACTTCGGTCCCGAGCATTCCCGAGGGAGGTGCCTTGGAGGCCTTTTACTAGCTCGGGCCAGTGGTGCATTAGGTTTCATCCCGAGCTTAAAGGAGTCCTTCGCGTGATCGACCGAGCCAAGACTAGATGACTCTCTTTGGGCCCTTGTCTCTCGGACTTCTCGCAAGTGGGCCCTTAGTGTAGAGCTGGGCTGTCACTTACTGGGCCAAGCATGTCTTAGTGGGCTTTTGGGCCATAAAACAATGGGTCGCGAATTTTCCTCTCTCCACTTGCCCCCTACTCTCGAGTCAAACGTAGGCTCGGAGAGTAAAGATCATTGCGGGTTTTCGGCAAGGGCGGGAATTGTGACCATGTCCCTTGGTGTGACGATTAGGTCCACAAGAGTGGTTGCCCTAACGCGTGTTGGCGGCGGGAGTGATGATTGCACCCCTTGGAACACGCGCCAGTTCGAGCTGTCGCTTTGGGCGTTTCGCCTTCCGAGATGCCTCGAGGTGATGCGACGGGACTTCTGCAGCCATCTGCGGTTATAAATACCACCTCTTAGGGGATACGGGCCCTCTTCTACCCTCGTTTCTGAACTTCCCACCTCCGTGCCTCTGAGCTCGCACCTCCATTCTTGCTCCGTTGTCCGGATAGTCTGCCCATGTCCCAGGAGGAGCTCCAGAGGGGTGAAGAGATCACCCCGGCCTTCGCGGATCTTGTTGCAGCCACCGTTGAGGCTATTCGGTCACTTCCTCCACCGGCTCCCTCTTCCAGTTCGCTCCTCGAGTTGTCTTCTTCTTCTTCCATGGCTGAGCAAGTGGAATTTCCAAACGGCGACGAGGCCGAACAATGCGCAGGGAGTGTCATGCCGACGTCTTGCCTTCATTCTCGCTGCAAGCTCATCGTCGAAGAGATTATAGAGCTCCAAAACCAGTACCGGTTGTCGTAACGGTACAATTTCTCTCTTTCCAAAGCTCACGAGTCGAGCTTTAGCACCCACTCTGACTCCTTCTGTAGCTATGCTTGGCCTGGAAGTTTGGTTTTCATATTCCCCTTCACATTTTTTGTTGTGAACTTGCTGAATCATTTTCGCCTAGCTCCCATCTAATTAGTCTCCAATTCCTTTGCCTTCATCTATTCCTTCATTGTTATCTGTGGGAAGTGCAAGATAGTTCCTACCATCGACCTCTTCAATGCCTTCTATGAGTTGAAGGAGCACGCACAGGCCAGGAAGGGGTTCTTTTTTCTCCAAGTCTGGAAGGGTAAGAGTTGCGTCACTCTCTCCCTTCGAGACTCTTCGCATAAGAAGTGGAAGACCCAGTATTTCTGGGTGAACTGTACCAAGGATGCCTCTTCCTGGCTTTTCCCAATTTTTCCAAACGATCACCCTGTTTTTACACCGAGGCCCTCATCAATCTCCCCGGAGCTCCAGGGCAACATTAGGGTCCTCCAGAATAACAAACAGTCAACTATCGAGCTCCTCGATGAGTCAAACCTGTAGTGTTATGCCCGTGCTCCTCTGTCTGCTGAAGATAAGGGCATGCCGAGCAGCCTTTCCCTTTAACTCGCCGATGCGCTTCACTAAATTTATGATTGTGCTGGTTGTAGACCTCCCTCGTGGCGAGGAAGGAAATTGATCGGATCGCTCGGCTGAGGCTGCTTTGGAAGCGGTGGAGATGCAGGAGGAACAAGAGATTGCAACAGACGTTCGGGAGATTACCCCTAAAGCGGAGGAGGTAGGGGGTTCTCCGGCTGCCCGTGATAAGGGCAAAAAGGTAGCAGTTGAAAGCGCCGAGGAGCGGAGGGGGTCCAAACGGAAGGATCCCGGCCAGAAGCTCCTGCCGGTCTCTTTGAAGGCAATGGCCGCCAAGGAGAGTCGGTGGAACAAGATGAGGACGCAGCCAGCAGCAGGCGCACTCCCGAGGGTTTTTGTCGCCCCGCTGACTATTTCAGATCTTCCTCCTAAGGTTCCAACGTCAGGGGATGCCGCCACTCTCGTCCTTCCCGAAGATGCAACGCGTCGATCGGGTGGGAAAGGTTGAGGCGGCACAGTCGAAGGAGTGTGTGCCAAGCTTGACCGAAGATGCAGCTAGCTTTCCTCGGAGACCAGAGTTCTCTGCAAGGAAGTCGAGATGCTTTGTACCCAGTCCCGGGCCGATCAGGAGACAATTTGCTCCCTGACCGACTCGCTAGAAAAGGCGCAATACATGGCCAACCTTAAGGGCAGACTTCTTGATGAAGAGTGCCAAACTCATGAAGCTAACTCAAAGAAGTGGGAGGATGAGAAGGAGTTTCTCGGGCGTCTCCAGACAAGCAAACGGGAAAAGGCAGAAGTCGTGGCAAAGGGGGCAGAAGTCGAGACAAAGCTGGCAGAGGCCGAGGCGAAGGCGGTGGAAAAATACCTCAGGTCCGAGGAATGCGGATAGGCCTTGAAAAAGAGTGCCTTCACCTTCTATAGGCCAGGCTTTAGGCGAGGGCTGAGGAAGAGCTTCGCTCAGGGCTTTGATCGAGTCGTTCGGTTAGCCCAATCGCAAGTCGTGGAGGAGCTGGTGTTCGGACCCGGGTAGCAATATGACTTGGGTGAGGAAACCACGACCCCTCTATCTACTCCAGAGCCCAACGCCTTAGGCGCTTCCCCAAGCTCGGACAAAGAAGGTGATGACCCAACGGTTTCGACCGAAGAGGGGCCACCAACTACAACCACGTCAGGGGACCCCATGGTCCCGGAAATTCCCACACAGGTGGAGTCAGTTCCCAGACCAGAGGTCCCATTAGGGCTGAGCCTCTACACCTTCCCAGCGTAGTAGTCCCCCCGGGCACCGAACAAGAAGGACAAGCGGTCCCCCGAGCCTCTTCCCCCATCCAATAGATTAAGATTTGTCTTCACGGTTGTAACTTTTTTGTCCTTGTTTTTTTTTTGTAAGACAACTTTCAATCCTTTATAAGACAACTTTCAATCCACGTATCTTTGACCAAGATCTATTGCGTCATACCTATGCGTATCTCTTAGCCATATCCCCGTACGATTCACTTGCCGAAATCAGGGGCTTGTGTGTCGCGGCGATTCCGCCTGTGCATATCTTTAGGCCTTGCATAAAAGCGTCGTTCGCGTATTCCCCATGGCCGAGTCTTAAAATCTCCGCGGAAAAAATGGCTTCTCCGAAAGTCTGCAAGCGTCTCTTCGGGGAAGGCCTTAATGACGCGTCCCTCCGAGGAGGAGGAAGCATTCATGGCGAGTAACTCCGATGGGGGTACCCCGCCCTTTCCTCTGCTTATAAAAAGGTTGTAAGGGTGTTTGAACGGGGTGTTGGATTCTTCGCCACACTAGCTACTTCCCCTTCTTTTCTTCTTCAACACCTTCTCCTCCTCCCTCCTTTATTGCCGACAAAGGTATGGAGAACACCGACGAGGATGAAGATGTCGAGGCTCGCCGAGCCAGATTGGCTTAGCCTGACGTGACGAAACGAGAGTTAGAAGAATGGGCAACGTGATGAAACGGGGGTTAGAAGGCAATGGATCCTTCCCCCAGGTCGTCATGTTGCCTTGCTAGGAAGGGAGGGGCGAGCTCAGGCGTGTAGTGTCTCAACCAGCGACCCTTGAAAAGATAGTCTCGGGTCCACCTAGATGAGACATCGCCGCCCGTTTGCCCTACTAGGAAGAGGGGAGGGGAACCCGGAGGCGTGCCACCTCGCAGCTCTCGAAGAGGCGACGGAGGGCCTGCTCAAGAAAGGGGAGCTCGTCCTCCCTTCTCTTCTCTTTTTTGCTTTCTGCTTTCCCTGGGAGAGCATATCCTTCCTTCCCTTTCTTGTTTCTTTTTCCCTACACCATCTGACGCCCGAGGCATAGGCCAGAGTTTTCTCAGATGCTAAGCATGGACACAGCAAGGTTCAGAAACTCAGCATCCGAGTCAGTTTCCACACCGGTGGAGTCAATGCCTCAGAGTGAGGTTGCCAATGTTGCACGTGTCGAGCTATCTTGTATCGATTCCCATTTCAAAAATGTACAACTGATTACATGAATGTAATAAGCATTTGCTTTCTTCCTCTTACGTGCACGAAAAGCTACATGAGTGCACTTACATTAAACATAAAATTTCCTTAATGAGTTAGCGTTCCAGGTGCGCAGCATCGGTTTTCCTTCCAAAGTCGCTAGCCCGTACATTCCTTTGTCGAGTACCTCGACCACTTGGTAGGGACCCTCTCAGTTGGGGGCCAGTTTCCCCATCACTTCGAGTGGTCAAGAGGCTTCGGTCTTTCTTAGGACTAAGCCCCCAAGAAGAAACTGCCTGTCTCGAACCTGGGCATTGTAGTACCGGGCTATGCGCCTCTGATACTCTATCGCACGAATCCTCGCGGTTTCACGTGCCTCGTCTGCCATATCGAGGTTCTCCAGTAGCTTTTCATCGTTAAGCTCCGGTTGAAAATGATTGAAAGGAAGGGCTGCCAATCTCGAGCGGAATAACTGCTTCAGTACCATAAGCCAGTTGAAACAGAGTTTCACCCGTGACTGCTCGTGGAGTGGTTTGATAAGATCATAGCACGCTAGGCAATTCCTCGAGTCAGTTACCCTTCGTCTTACTTAGCCTGATCTTTAACCCCTTAAGAAGGGTTTTATTTGCATTCTCAACCAGGCCATTAGCTTGCGAGTGGGCTACCGAGGTGAAGTGGTTGCGAATGTGTAGGTCGGCGCACTTATTTTGGAAATAAGCGCAATTGAACTGTCGACCATTGTCGCTTGGTACTTGAGGGGTCTCGCTTCCCGAGGGTCAGGAGGATCCTGACCATCTCTCAGATAGAGTATGTAAAGCGTACTCAAGTTGTCGGGAAGCTCTTGGACGGCGCCAATAAGCTCGGAGTTCATGCTAGGATGCTCCAGTTCTTTCAGGAGAATAGATCGGGCTCTAGATGGGCTAGTGGAGGAGGAGGAGGCCATGCTAGAGAGCGTGTCTGCTCAGGAGTTCGCCTCCCGAGCGATCTTGATAACTTGGAAGCCCTCAAATTGCTGAGCCATCTCCCTAGCCAATTGGAGGTACTTAACCATTTGTGGCTCCCAGGCTTCATAGTCTCTGTTGATCTGGCTAGCGACCACCTGCGAGTCAGTGAAGATTTTGACCCTTTCTGCTCCTAGCCGCTTTGCCATGCGGGACCCTGGGATCAGGGCCTCATATTCAGAAGCATTGTTAGATGCCACAAACGTGAATTTGAGGGCGTACTGCAACTCTTCTCTCCGGGGAGGTTAGGATAACTCCCGTGCCACTGCCGATCGAGCACAATGATCTGTTGATGAAGAGCTCCCAAGTTGGGCCAGCAGTGCGTTGCAGAGGTTCCTCAGGTTGGGCAATATTTTCCATAATAAAGTCGGCGAGCGCTTGACCCTTGATGACAGTGCGGGGGTGATAAGAGATATCGAACACTCTCAACATGACCATCCATTGTACGAGGCGACCAGAAGCCTCAGGATGGGTTAGAATTTTCTTCAGGGGTTCACTGGTAAGAACAACAATACTGTGCCCTTGGAAATAGGGGCAGAGTCGCTTAGCCGAGGTTACCAACGCTAGCACGAGTTTCTCGGTTGCGAGGTACCGTCTTTCGGCATCTAGGAGCACCTTGCTAACGTAGTACACCAGCCTCTGAACCCCTTGATCCTCTCGAACCAACATTGAGCTGATGGTGGAAGGTGTGGCCGAGAGATAGAGGTATAAGGTTTTTTCCGGCATGGGCTTCGAGAGTACGGGTGGTTCCATCGGGAACTGCTTTAGCTCGATGAAGGCTTTCTCGCACTCGTCATCTCTGGTAAAGGTCGGGGCAGTAGTCTTGGGTCCTCTTAATAGTTTGAAGAACAGTAGGCAACGTTTCGCAGCTCGGGACATGAAGCGATTTAGCACGATGATTCGCGCAGTTAGGCATTGCATGTCCTTGACACTTTGAGGCTGCCGCATATCTAAGATGGCTTGGATCTTTTCAGGTTTCGCTTCAATCCCCCGATGGATAACTAGGAAGCCCAAAAAATTTTCTGACCTACCCCAAAGGCACACTAAGCGGGGTTAAGCTTCATGTTGTATTTCTAGAACGCTTCGAAAGTCTCTGCTAGATCAGCAAAGTGGTCTTCAATCTTTGGGGACTTGACCAACATATCATCGATGTAGACTTCCACGTTTCGGTCGATCTGTTTTTCGAATATTTGGTTCACCAGTCTTTAATACCTCGCTCCGGCGTTCTTCAACTCGAAAGGCATTCGGGTGTCGGAATATATGCCATAGTCCGAGGTAAAAGTTGTCTTTTCGGCATCCTCCCGATGCATTCGGATCTAGTAATATTCAAAATAATCGTCGAGGAAGTTGAGGAGCTTGTTACATGATGTCGAGTCGACCAGTTGATTGATGCTCGGGAGCGGGTAATAGTTTTTCAGAGTAGTCTTGTTAAGGTCAATGAAATCGACGCACATCCGAGACTTGCCGGAAGCCTTGGGCACCAGGACAACATTAGCCAACCAGGTTGGGTAAAGGACTGGGCAGAACAGCCCAGTTTTCTTACCCTTACCTATCTGCTCTTTCATAATCGCATGTTTTGTTAGAGCGTGCTTTCTCTTCCACTATTGAATGGGTTTGACGGAAGGATCGAGGTTGAGCCGGTGCATCACCGTCTCCTTGGGGATCCTGGGAAGATCATCATCAAACCATGCAAAGACATGGACGTACTCCGAAAGAAAATTCTTATATTGCTCTTGTAATTCTGATGACAAATCTGCCTCGTTTTGACTTTGAGGGTCGGATCATCTCATAGGTAGATCGACAGTAGCTCCCCTCCGGGCTTGCTTGTTGCTGCTCTCCTCGACGATCCCTTTCCCTCGGCTCTCTTCCTCGGGTCTTACAGCCTCGACAGAAATTACATAGCATCACCTAGCCATAGCCTGGCTACCCTGGACCTTCCCCACACCGAATTTGGTAGGGAACTTCATCTTTTGGTGGAAAGTGAAGGGCACTGCCTTTATTCGGCCGATAATACCTCTACCGAATGACCGAAAATGGCGTTATAGGCCGTCATCTCCTTTACCACGATGAAGTTGGCCATAAAAGTTACGGTTCTGGGGGGGAGTGTCGGGGGTAACAGGCAAGCTAAGGGCGTCCTCGGGATAGCCATAGGTAGCCTGACCATTGAATCCGCAAAGAGGGGTTTGTACTGGATGCAATTTTGATGGACTTTCGTCCATCTTTAAGAAACAACATCAAAACACAGGGACTCAACAATCTCCCCCTTTTTGATGATGGCAACACTATGAGTCATATGCAGCAATATGATCAAGTCAAGTTGACTAACAGACAAAGCAATGACTCACTAGGACTCCACATGGTCCAATGAGAGCCACTCAACCAGGATGAATGGATGAATATGGGCCGCTCATGACAGGAGAGACTACAGCCCAAAAACCAATATAGACAGGCCATATTGGGCCGCTCCAGAGATAAATGGTCCAATGCGATCCGCATAACTAATGGACAGTGCAAGATAGTCCACTCAACTAGGCCTAACCACTAGACTAGAAATTCACCCAAAGTGGGCTCCCGGGCTGCCATAAGTAGGGTGTAACTGAACAAGGGTCTAGCCTACTGTCTGTTGGTCAGCCTAGGGCTCATTGGCTCAATCACAACAGGATTGGGTCGATAGAAGAACAAGGTTAATCGACCACATGAGATGGCATTTGCCAGGGATGCACGGTCGATCATGGGAAGCCCACTGAGACATATGGCCCATCTCAGGCTGTTCATGACTCAGTTGGTCCATATTGAACCGTGACTCATAGTAATCCAAGCGGTTCGATCACGAGACAGGTTCTGGTCTTGTTAGTACAACCTGCCCGACATCCTAGTGGGAGTCCCAGGCTCACAGGGAATGACGGATGTCCCGTAATGGAGGTCCTAATCCGACAGAAGGAGTATCCGGTGGAGAGTCCCAACCATTACAAGGAATAAGGTTAGTAACACATTGAAAATCAATATAGTGGTCAGTCAATCCTACCAGAGTAGAACGACTGTCAAATAATCCTAATAACATGTTTCATATAATCATGGTTAAAATTAACTTATTGAAATGATAACCAAGGTCATGATGAAACTAACCAGCCATTGAAACGTTTAATCTTCCTTATGATCCATTTTCATGTTGGTTGCTAGTCTATCATTAAGATTAAGTAACTAGTGGTATAACATGCAAGATTTCGCATCAACACAGATCTGGGAAGATGAATGGTTCATCCAAGACGTTTCAAGAGGCTTATGCGGTCGCCCACAGGTCTTTCATGCCCTGTAGGAAGGTGCCCGACAAGAGATGGGCGGTCGGTCGAGGGCCGCATGGGTCTTTGAGCGGCTCTGATCTGGCCGCTTATCCCAACAAACATAATAACGCAATAACACAGGTGGTCATAATCTAGCCATTCGCATAAACGTGCGGTCTATCGAATGGCCGCACATATGATGAAAACATGACAACGCAAGGGACATATACGGTCATGGACTGGCTGCATGAATTAACCCTGCTAGCCTAAGTGGTGACTTTAAGCTAATGGTGACCAATAACCAAGCTAGACTCCATAATGGCCTTTTGGGCCTTATATGACCGGCCCAATAAGGCTTTACAGGACTCAAATAAAAAAATAAAATTGCTATCATGGAACTGAAAATAAAATTATGCCAATGCGGATCACTGCTGGAATCTCCGGAGGGGTAAGTCGCCTGATGTCCCCATCAGGGCCTCTATTGAGGAAGATGCTCCTCCCGCAGACTATCCAGTTGAAGAGCCGTTGGCTTCTAAGGGGAAGGGTTCGGCGCTAGAACAGAGCTCATCTTCGATGGAGCAGGTGGACTATAGCGGTGGCTCCAGTGATGAGGAATTTCCAATGGTGGAGATAGAGACTGAAGATGTCGCGAAGTCCTCGGCCTATGAAAGTGATTTCATAACCTTTAGTCCACCCCGACTGATGTGGAGTAGTTTCGGGCCACCTGGTCCCTCCGTAGGAGAGGGGGTTGGGATGATGGGGACAATGGTCCCTACTGCCGAAGACCTGAGTATGGTACCGACTGAGGTAAGAGACCCCCCTTTAATATCATGCTTCTTCTCATTGGCCATTATATCAAACCTCTGAGATATGTTATGTTTATCCTCTCCGAAGGCTCCTTCTATTCAAGCCAAAGTGACCCTGTCAGCTATGACTGTAAAGATATCTCTTCCACCTCTTGGTGTAGACCCACCGGTATGTCCACCTATTTTGAGTCCTATAGCCCTACGACATCCCAAGGATTATATTGCGGCAGTGGGCTTGGAAGTGCCAGGAGTGATTACCGGGTCTGACCCACCGACCGTGGCTCTGGAACGGCAGCAACTCAGCATTGGTGGAGAATCACTCCAGGGTGAAGAGGACATTCCCGCAATAGAAGTGGGACAGATTGTAGAAGAAGCAGATGGGGTCTCCACGACCCTAGCCCTTGCCACTGAGTCGGCATTGGTGGAAGTTGACCAAGCCAACGATGGATACCAACCACTCCTTATCGATGAAGCTCAAGCTGCGGGGCCCTTGCCGGAGGCTGGGGAAGAGGTTGCCGTTATTGAGACTTCCTCTGCTGCACTAATTGCCGGGACCGATTCCAGCATGGGTGCCTTGCAAGACATGCCGTCATCATCTTCAGAGTCGAACGACGATATCTGGGCCACGGTTGACAGTGGCGTAGAATTTCATCTTCCTGATACGCCATCACTCGGTCTGCAATCATCAAATGGCCTAGTATGACAATATTGGAGACACTGAGGCAGATCGTGACAGCTTCCCAAAGCCAACCACTTCTGTCTAGATTTCTGTCTAGCAAATGATTCCTCAGTTTGCATGGCTTTAAATTAATTTTCCTTGCATTCTCTTTCTTTAAGAATGAGGTTGCAATTCATGGGATCCAATTTTAATTCCTACTGAGCAAGTTCCAGCTCTCTGCTAGTCTTATGTATATTATCTTTCACATTGCCAAAGCAGCTTAGATTCCAAGTCTTGAGAGCTTGTTTTTGCATTCTGAGTTTCTCCCAGAGAATGAATTGTGGTGTCCCAATTAGTTGCTCATTCCAAACATCTTGCACCACTGTAAGAAACTGTGGGTGATGAATCCACATACTGAAAAATTTAAAAGGCTTCTTACCAGCCTTGGTTTCCCTTTCAGAAAAAATTCTCAACTGTGAATGGTCCGAAAAAAGCTCTGATGTGTATTCTGCAGGAGAATCTGGGAACTTACTCAACCATAAATCATTGATAAGGCATCTATCCAGTCTTGCCACTATCCGGTTTGGAGGGAGAGAACAATTGCTCCAAGAGAAAGAATTACCACAAGTTTTAATATCCAGAAGGTTTGCAGAGGATATCATATTGTTAAATTCCTCAAGAATAGCTGTTGGAATAGGATTTCCTCTGATTTTTTCAGAAGGATAGCGAATGGTGTTGAAGTCTCCCAGAACCATCCAAGGAAGACCATTGGTAAAGGCTGCCAACTGAATACTATCCTTCCAAAGCATTCTTCGGTGTGTTAAAAAATTGGATGCATAGACTGCAGTGAGGTGAAAAGATGAAGTTGTTGCAATTTCAGTAACAATGATATGGATCATCTGATCAGTCTCCTTTACCAGCTATATATTAAACTTAATCGGATCACTAAGGATCCAAATCCTACCTCTGGCATCTTGAGTATGAAGGAAATTGGCTTTAGGCCATATGCTCTACTTGTAAATAGCTGCTTTCCTTGGCTTGACTTTTGTCTCAACGAGGGCAGCCATATCACACTTAGTTTGATGTAGGATATTTTTTAACTGGGATCTTCTCCCTGCTTTATTAATTCCTCTAACATTCCAACTAACTATCTTCATTTAAACTATAAGAAAAGGTAATTGGAGATTAAGAAGGAAGACGAGGGGAGCGTCTTGGCTTAGTACCTGCTTTTCCTTTGCCCTTCGAAGAGTAAGACATCCACTGAGAGTTATCTTCCTCAACAGCAGGAGGGTTTGTTAGAGATAAATTAGAATTCTACTGGATATGAAATATTGCTCCCATTCCCAGAGGTCGCCAAGCATTCAAATTTGAATTGTCATACAACAAATATATATATCTAACCAAGCAAGTTCAGAGTTCGAGGACACATATCTCGCAGCAGGAATAAAACGTACACGCGTAATAACGGAAGTGAAAACAGAAACGTGTGTGTACTTTTGACATCTGGGTACAAGATTGGCTATCAAAGTCGATCCCTACCCGTGAATCGTCGTGGAATCACGGAGTCGGCTCCAAGAGTTCACACTCCAAATCTAGGGACTGTGGTGATGATTCTCCCAGAAACACAGACCACATTTATCACGGGACCAACCCGCGACAAATATTATGCAATCGACATACCGACACACTACTCTCGTCGCTATTCCATCTAACATATAGAGGAGAAGATGAGGAGAGAGAATAGACAGAGAGAATTAAGAGATGGGACTGCCGCAGCCAACACGAGCGCTATGCTCTCGAGTTCTCTCTCTACACATATATGCACACACCCTCTTTCTTATACACTTCTACGTCACCTCACAAACATACATTGGTCAATGGAGACAAACTCTCACCATGGTATATCTCCCGACATCCTCGTACTCAACGGACCAACTCAGACAACGTGACGGTGTCCACCGACACGTCATTTCTCATGCCTTACACACACAGTGCTCCCCTCTCTCCTTTTATCACTTTCTCCCATTACCTCTCCTATATTTTTCCCTTTATTGTTCACACCTTTTAATCAACCCCCTTAAGGGATATTTATAGAGGGGGAAGGAGAGGAGAGGGAGAGATGATAAGGGAGACAGGGAGGCGACGAGATGAGAGAGAGAGAGGCGACGAGGGAGACGAATAAGAAGGAAGAGGAGGGGGCCGCAGTGTCGTCCCGCAAGCATGCCACGCGGAGCGTGCGAGTGCTCGCCGGCTGGCGCACGCGGGCGCGCGCCCCGCGCACAGTCGGCCGTCGTGGCGGCGCACCCCACTGGCGGGCCCAATGGGCACCGCAGCCCATTAGCAACCGTTGCCACGATTTAAGAATCATCTTGATACTAAAATAATAAAAAGTACTCTCAAGCTGTGTTCTGTTCTGTATGGCAATGATGAGATCAACTGAGTTCTAGAAGCATTTTAAAATGTTTGTATTCATTAGGAATATTCTTTCAAAGTTGGCGAGACGTATAAGAAACCAAGAGTATACAACTACAACTGTTTGAAATTATTTAGAGACACACTTGACAATTCATGAAGATGAGAGACACATACACGTGCTAGCTAGATTAAAAGAGTATATATATACAAATAAAAATTACTCTAAAATTAAGAAGAAGAAGAAGAAGAAGAAGAAGATAAAGAATAAACAAATAGACATGTCGAAAAGTGCGTCCATAAGTCTGGCACTTCCGGTGGGACTTCAGCCACCCTTCATCTCTTCGCCAGGACTAAGGGCCTCATGGCCTCCTAATAAATGATGTTTACCTACTTTGATGAATTGCAGGTGCTGTCTCCGCCAGCCCTATGGGGAGAAAATTTAGACTAGATGCAACTGTCTATGTGGCCTCGAAGATGCTACTCCGAGGCACCCGCACCTTCCAAGAATCATGAAGGCTGCTGGTGGAAAAGAAAGAAAGAAGCAAGGAGGGGAAATCACCCCCCCCTTCCCTAAGAAGAAGAAAGAAAAGAAGAAAAGAAGAAAAAAAAAGAGAAAAAGAGAGAAAAGAGAGAGAATTGGCTAGAGAGGGTCATACGGCCATATCCGTTGAGACCCATGCTGAATAAAGATTACCACTCTGGGACTGGTGCGGTGAAGTGAACCAATCATCCCCTCCCTAAGGGGTTGAGCGCTCTCCTGCGCACCCACCTTGGTCTATTATACAAGAAAAATAAAAAGAAGAAGAAGAAAAGAAGGACAAAAAAAAGAAAGAAGAAATTTGGCAAGCATTGCCAACCAAAAGAACAAGGAGAAGGCCGACAACCCGCCCGACACTAGGAGGGTCTGAGTTCATGGCGCAATGCCCCGGCCCATTCTACCCTCCTGCTGTCCCTATCTGGCATAAGACAGCCCCTCGAGTGACTGTTGAAAGGTCAACTACCAACAAAAAAGGCAAACCCCGGCCATTGCAGGTATGTACGTAAAAAAAAAGAAAAAAAGTGAGGAGAGAATGGGGACACTTCCTCCCGCGGGTCATAAGCAACATTCGGGGGGCAAAGTTATCCCCAAACTCATGAGTCCGAAATTAGGATGCATAGAATAAACACAAGAAAAGCACAAGAAAAAGCCACCTTGCGAATTGGCACCGCTAGCCGGTGTGAAGTGATGTCGAGCAAGCCACGACTGAATAAACAAATATGGCCAATGCCAAGGCCGATAGCACCATGACGGGGTTGTTGAAGAAAGTCTCCAGGAGATGCTCTCTCTGAATAAAAGACCTAATAAGCCACAAGCTACGGCTCACCGAATTCCTACCTACTGCGGGGAGGTGCTTTATAGCAATGTGGCCAAGCACGGCCACAACTCCCAAGGAGAGTATGCATCTACTCTATCATGGGGGCATAAGAGGCAAGAAACTGCAACCTGACCTGGGGGCACGTGAAGAAAAATACACCCTAGCCTATGGGGGTAATTGAGAAAAGAGTACACCCCGCCACGGGCTCGCTGGGTTGTGCGCCTCAAAACAGAAACGAAGGTCTGTGGGCAGCAACTCCAAAGTTGGGAGATCGGAGCCGATCGGCCTCCGACCGGGGAACCAGCACGCCACCATCCCAGGGAATGCCCCTCCAAGCGTCCCCACTATAGCGGTGCTACCCCGGTCCCATACAGACCCACCGGCCAGCACGTGGGTCCCACGATCGCGAGAACGTGTGCCGCCGAAGCTACGCCAGAAGCCACCCGTCAACCCAAAACCGCTACTCCTGGGTCCCGTGTGTCACCCTTTACCTCCCTGCGTGGAGTAGGCCGTAATTCATTTGCTGTAATATTTGTCTAATAACTATTCCGGGAGTACCGATTCGGTCGGGGTCATCTTCCCCACGCCGAGAGCGTGGAGGTATCATGCCCTCTCCTTTGCTCGGTGATTTGCTTACTTCGTATATACTTATTTATGCCACTACTAGAGAGCATGACAGGGTAATCTAGCTCGTTATTTATTGTTATTCATTGCTGCGAGCGAGAGAGCGTGACCGTCTCGTGACCCGATCCGGACACAAGAGAGAGCCGACCACCCTAGCTCACTACCGGTTTCTCAACCGCGCACGTCTGTATGCTTCCCTCGTTAGGGGCGACCGCGAGCTTGCTTAGAGTCCAAGGTTCGTATATCCAATTGGAGTCGAGTTCGTGGTCCGTCCCGCATCAATAGGGTGTACCGGGCGAGGGGCAAGGAGGCCGTACCGGTGAGCGGGTGACCCAGGGGCGTGCCTTTGAAAGTGCATGGAGGGCGCACTGGCAAGGTCAGGTTGGGATTGAGGGCGTACCGGTCAGGGAGCGTACCGGTGATGGGCTGGCTAGAAGGTGTACCACTAAAGGAGTATACAGAGTGTGTCACTAGAGGGCACTCGACAGGGGGGGTACATCGTTGGAGGGCTAGAGAAGTTGGACTGAGGGCCAGCATGTAGTGTGGTGTTCCCGGACGGCCGGAGAGGGCTTAGGCTGCAGAGGGGGGAAATCATCGAAGAAGGAATGAAGGAAGCCATGAAATACTTTCTAGAACTCAAACAATCGGAGACAGTGAAGAAGGCCACAAGAAGGGGAACTTGCTCATAAAAAGACAAGGGTCATGACCGGCCATGCGTATTTCAAAACCGGAGGGGAGGATACAAGTGGTGGGAAGGAGAAGAAGAACGAAGGAAAGAAAAAAAAGGAAAGGTGGGGGCGCTGGGTCGAGCAGGGATGACTACTTCCTGCTTGCCCCCCATCTCCCCCGTTACATCTCTCTCCCTCTCTCTTACGCTCTTCTAATTTAATGTATTTTTATTTAATTAATCGTTGATTTAAAAGGGTAGAGTGGGCGGAGGATGACTCCCATCGGCTTTACCTATACCTACTGTTTCTCTTGAGAGGAGTAGGGCGTGATGTGATTCTCGTCCCCTAAGTCGTGGAACGAGGTCAATAGATTTACCGGGTATTTTCTTGGAAATAGTTGTCATGTGGATAAAATGAGGAAATAGTTTCCACGAGTTGTCGTGGCTACCGTAGTTCCGCTAAGGGTTATTCCCGCTTGGATTATGTGGCCTGGCAGTTGATGGTTTAGTGGTCTAGTTAGTTGTACTTGAGTGTGGTGATATTAAGCCGCTTTGCAACTCGTGACACCTACGATGGGTGCATGTGACCCTATAGTACTTCGACAGTTTATATCCTATCATGAGCTTTACCTTGAGTGACCCCCCATTAGTCGTAGCTTGTCTGGGCACGCATGTGCCGACCCACCTGGGAGTGGTGGAGAATTAGACCCGAGAGAGACAGTTTGGGGCTGATTTCCATAGGGCCTCCCACTGTGGTGGCTCGAGTCTGGGCCGGGAGGAAAACTAGCTAGAGGGCCTAGCGTAGCACAGTCAGTTAGTGTGTGCACACGTGGTCAGGGACTACGGATGCGTGCTGATGAGCACGATCCCAACTAGACTCTTGTTTTCTGTTACTTGTGTACAGTGTCTCAGTTTCCGCCTGGGGCGAGTAGGGGGACACCCAAGGGGCGGACTAAGACATCAGATGATGCATCTGGCCTTACTTCTAGTGGGCAATTCTCCTGTCACTTGAGATGTGATTTCTCCCTACGGTTGAGACTGTGGTTTGCAATGGAGAGGGCATGCTTCTCTCGGTGATCGAGGTTTTGGTTTCCCGACAGCAAGATCGTGACTTTATTTCAGATCGTGTAGTCTGGACTGTGACCTTCGTCAGTGAGGATGGACCTGCACAACAAATGTGTCGTGGTTCTTTATTGATTGAGACCGAGACTTTTCCCGATAGTGAGGTCGGGGTTCTTCCGACCATGGTGGTCGAGGTATTTGGTGTGTGTGGGTGATTCGCCGAGTAGTGTGGTTCGCGGTTAGTTTAGTTGTGCTTGCCTCCCTTTCCGCTTGTTACCCATTGTTGATATCATTGTTACTTGTTGTCGTTGCTTCTTGTTGTGTAGTGAGGATCCGCGGTGTAACGCCCGGTAATTTAAAATAGGAATAAATATATTTAGGTTTTGAAAAGAAAAAAAACTATACATAATCACAAATAAGTTTATAATGTTAAATAAATAAGAACTTAATGAATATGATAGAAGTCGCCAATACAAATTAGCGCCTTTTATATTAGATGCAATTTCCAGAAATATTCCAAAAAATAGAAAGACCCTCTTATTTAGCTCAAAATGAAATCCAGTTCGGGGTGTTACATTGTGACATGAGATTTACTAATCCTAGTGTCAATTTTAGCATGTCACAGCTGCCCCGCCTTGACATCTGCTTTACAAAGGAGTGAGATGGAATGAAGTGTAGTGAAAATGAGAATGGAGATGTGAGTGTAACGAAGTGGAATGAAGTAAGAACGGACTGAAAAGTAGATGTCAATGTGTGATCTGACACGCCTCTGACACTAAGCGTTAGAAATCTTTCCATGGTTCTGAATGAAACAATCTTTGATGATCTCAAGAAAGAAACTATTGCTTGGATGATAACTAAGCTAAGGAAAATGTGCATGTGGTGCACAAAGGATACCGTTGAAGAGCGATTATCAGTCAATGTGGACGTGCTACAACCAAGGTAAAAAAAAAGAAACTAGGGTAAGAATCCGATCAATAGTTCTTTCAAAGAATCAGCCTTAACAACTTCAAAGAGAACGTAGTACTTGATTTTGAATGGAATATCTCATGTCAACTGCAATTGAGAGCTAGTGAATTTCACCAATATTTAAATAATAAAGTTTTCTAGGACTGAAGCTCAAAATCCTACATGATGCATGTTGGGCTAAAAGAAAAACTTAAAACAAACTAAAAGTAGAAAATAATCAAAGTTAATGTTGCTAAGCCATCCAGACCTAGTCAAGAACCCAGATCTTTAAGTTGACACTAAGTCGAAGCTCGTTTATCCATGCATCAACTTAGAAATTAGAACCATCATCTCAAATCTTTAGATTATTTAGCGGCCTATCTATGTGATCAAGACTCTCCTGGAATTATCACTATTTTTGATAAAGGAGAACTCAAACTCCAAGTTCATCTAGACCACAAGGTCCTTGATATGCTATAATAATGTAAATAATGTATAGTAAAAATGCATACAGGGATGGAACGATGTTACCCACAGTGCTTCTTAGAGCGCCTCAAAATCTGTAGATATTTTGACCTTCCTGCGCTGACAAATGTCTGTGAAATAATAGATGCACAGGCATTGCAATAAGAAGATGACAAAATGTTCATGAAGAAATGGCATCAAGATAGATGGTCGCCTATTAAAATAGGCGTCTACATGCATGAACGCTACATCTTGACATTTTTCTAGCTAAATTAATTCCAAATTTAGACAAAACAAGAAATAGCATCCGTGATGATAGACGCTCATTCTCCAATGGGTTAAAAAAATCCAAGGTTGGCCACCAACCTTGGTCTTGGTCAAGGGGGCGCCCCCTCCTTTATGTATTATTTTTATTTTTTTTTATTTGATGGCCACATTAAATATAGGCCTTTCATTCCCCAGCCCTAGATCCAAGGGTGGAGATTGAATTTGGTGACTGGCCTATATAAACTTGTATTTTCCCATTTTGCTATAATTAATGTATAAATTTTAGTGAATTTCTTGGAGCAGCCCTTGGGTGCACCCCCTCTCTCTCCTCTCTCTCTCCCTTTTCAGCTGGGAAGGCTATATTCTGAGGTGTGAAGCCTCCCCTATCAGCTCCAGTGATCGCCATCGCCGCCACGTGCCGCCATCGCAACACCACCACCGTTGCCGATATTCTGTCCACCAGGGACAGAGCCCTCTTCTCAGAATTTTCGTGCTCAGCCCCGACCTCCTTTGGATCTGAAATTTTTATGGTAGTCTCCCCACGTCTCTCCCGCATCCCACAAAAATTTCATCCCCAGAAACCCTCGTTTGCCAATTTTCTATTTTCGTTCTTCACCCTTTCACAGATCTGTCAGCTTCCTGTTCACTATGACAGCAAGCCTGAGATCTGCCTCTTCAACCACCTTCTGAAATTTTTTGAGATTTTCCAATTTTACTGGGGGTTCTACCCATCCATCCCTCCACCCACGATTTTTCATGAATTTTGATCAGCTCTCCTTCCATTTTCTAAAAATCGTTTTCAGAGTCAGCTACAGTTCTGCTAGCCAGTTTCCAGATCCGACCACCTGGTAGGGTAAAAATCATAACAATTCGTAGTCACCTCCAATCCTTTCACAAAAAATATGTCCATTTTTCTAGCTCAAATCCCTACAACCTTGATGAAGAGCTCAAATGCTGAATCGGAGGTCTACCCCACAGTCAATGGCAGTTCTCAGGAAACCTTTCTGCAGATCTGAAGTTTTAGGCATAGTTCAACAGTAGGTTCCAAAATTGATAAAAGACAGATCCGCCCAGATCCATCTCTGATCTCTGGCCCTATGTTGAAGCCCTTCAAGAGAGCTTTCCAACGGTACCTCGTGGGAGTCGATCCGACATCGGGAGTGGTCACAGCGGTGATTCTCGCCGAGGTGCACGCCTAAAAACAGAAGCTCAAGTCCGTGGGCAGCAACTCCAAGCCTTGGAGTTCGGAGCCGATCGGCCTCCGACCGGTGACTCCCGCCCGACCGCCGTCCGTGGAGGTGCGCCACCAGGGGTCCCATCACCGTGGGATCCACCACAGCAGACCCGGAGGATAGAGTGGCTCGTGGGCCCCACGGCCCCCTTGATCGCGTTGTCCGGACAACACTGAAACGCGGGTTCGGCACTGACGGAGGCGACACCAAGATGCTGCCCGTCAACCTGATTCGCGTGATTCTCGGGCCCCACTTGTAACCTTTTACCTCCCTGCGTGGAGTGGATCAAACATTTGTACTGCTGTAAAATTATTTAACCAGGAGTCCGTAAATCGACCGGGGTTGTCTTCGCCACACCGGGTGCGTGGAGGTAACGGTCTCAACTCCTTGGCGTTCATTTGCTAATCTAGTATACGGTCGTATGCCATTGCGGGAGTGTAGGATACTAGCCCGTGTGTTCATGTCACCGTTGTAAGTGTGAGAGTGACCCATCCCGTGACTCGATCCGAGTCTGAAAGTTGAGTCAGACTACCCTTGAACTTTGCTGTTTCCTTAACCGTGCACGATCTGCGTTTCCCTCGCTAAAGGGACAATGAGTGAGCTTGCATTCTATTAGCGACGTATAGCCCTAGGATCACTTAGTGTCGGGCCTCACGCCCCTCATATCAGTGCGTTGCTGGTCGTGTCCATATGTAGAGTCCAAGGTCTACATCATATAGAGTCGGTCTCCCGTGTCCGTCCCGCATCAGGTCCCCTCTAGCTACAGACGGCGCGGGGCGATGGCGCGAGGACGTGGGTGATGGCTGGACGATCCCAGCGGCGCGCGGTGAGCGTAGGAAGCATGAAGGGACGGAGATCATAATGGCATTCTTCATGGTGTGTGGATGATCCAGCATGCCTCGACGTGAACCAAAGGTAGGGGGAAGATCCTTAGCCTCTTGCATTCCTTCCCCGTGAGTTTTAGCCCGAGGCGAGGTCGAGAGTGGTTGTTTTCGCGCCCAGAAGGGTCATCCATGCCACGGGGAGAGTTCACCCAATCCGCCATTTTACGCCCCGATTCCACGTTTCAAGGGTGTAGAAGCATGCTAGGGGGCTTGGGGGTTGATTTCCTTGCGTTTACCCCTCCGTGGGGCTTGTATGGGGCCGAAAATGGAGTTTTTCAGCCGATTCGGCATTTTTGCACCAGCAAGAGATAAACGGTCAAACCAGGGCCCGTTCATCCCTTGTGCGACACTAGCGCGACCGCCCTTCTACTTGGCGCGCAGTGGGCACCCCCTTGTACGGCCATGGTCTGACCGCCCAATGACTTGGCGCGCATTGGGTATGTGTGGCCAGTCGTGGGACCACACATCCTATGTGCGGCCCCAAGGCAACCGTCCATCCCGTGAGTTTTTGACTGTTGCTTGTGACCGTTGCATAGTGCACTGGGGTGTGTGGCCAGGGTATGGCCGTATGACCCTTCGTGCGGTCAGGGGCAGGCCGCACGTCATCTGGTGGCGTTGGCATTGGTGCGGCCAGAGTTGGACCGCACATGCCTTATGCGGTGAGCTCCTAGCCACCCTTCCCTTGTGTGGCCAGGGTCCAACTGCACATGTGTTTTTGCTGTTGGAGGATGGACGGCTGTGCTGGACCGCCCATCCCCCATGTGCGGTTGAGAGTCAGCCATCGTTTCTTTGTGCGACCAGAGGTTGACCACATATGCCCCATTTCAACCAGGAGAAGGACGGTCTGTGGATGGCTGTATATCCCCTAGTACGGCCCATGTTTGACCACATGTCCCTAAACGGCCCAGAGCAGACCGTCCAAGGGTACCAGCTTGACCGGTGTTTGATCTTGGCCGATTCGAGTCCCAGATGTGTGGACCTCAGTCCGCGTGTTGACCCATGGTCTGACAGATGTTGGGCATCATGTCAAGGCTAGGTGTTGTGCTACTGTGTAGTCCCGGGAGGTGTGTTTTCAGCTCATGTCACTGTGCGACGGTGCTGGTACGAGGAGCATTCCTTGTGCTATCGGTTCTGACGTTGTTTTTCGTAGCTTGAGAGTCTACTCCTTCAGAGACACTGCACTAGTCATAGCCTACCAGTACGCGTGTGCTGGTATCCACCTGGGAGTGGTGGGATGGCTGCCGTGAGGATGATTTTTAACCTAGTTTTCGTCGGGCCCCACGCCGTCGGCCAGAGTCTGACTGAGGAGAAAACCAGTTAGAGGCCAGACCTAGGACGCATGGTTTGTGTGTGCACACGTGGTTGGGGACGGTGGACGAACGCTGACGAGCGTGACCCCAGCTAGTCACTTGCTTTGTGGTTACTTGAGCGTGTCTGAGTCTCGCGCCCGGGATGTGGTAGATAGACACTTGTGACGCGGTATAAGACGTCAGTGGATGCATCCGGTCGTTCTTCTAGTAGGAGGTACTTCTGTTCTGGATTTTATCAGCTTCCGGCTTCCAAGTTGACTTTCGACCCATTTAGGCCGGCTTCCATCAAGCATTCGGCTCCTTTCACTATGCAGTCTCGAACATGACCCTTTTTCATCCCATTCCTTTCCTCTATTCAAAATGCTCCCTTCACTAAAGTTGTTTAGTTTTTCAAGATCTATAATTTCTTCTTCTACGCCATTAGCCAGTTCTACACTGATTTTGAGTTATTCGCATTTTTCCAGTAGGTTATGCTGTTCACTAGCAAATCTAACGTTTCTCCTATCTTCCTGCCCCATTTTCTCCATCTTCTGATCATATTTTCATCTTTGTTTCTTCACAAAAGTTGTTCATCTCTTAGATATCTACAATTTCTTATTCTATCACTTTCACTAGTTCTGCACCGTTTGAGTGATATGCTTCACTCTCCAAAGTCACATGGAGCTTGCTCAGAAATTTCCTTCAGCAGCCAAGTTTGGTTGACCGCTAGGCCATAAGAAATGTTCCTTCACTAGACTGTTTGGCCCAAACTTGCCCAAAATCATCCTGTTCAACCCATGGAGCCTTGCGATCACTCCCTAGAACGTTTGGTGGTCCCATGCGGTCCTTCCTAGACCGTTTGGCTCCGTATGTGGCCATGCGATAGATTGTTTTCCAGACAGAGAGTCTTGAACTTCCTGAACTCTAATTTCTTCATCGCAGGACTCTTTGGAGACCTTGTTTGATCTATTTTCTCTGAGAGGAAGGTTCCAGATTGACTCTAATTGATCAAAGACTCTTATCCCCATGTTTATCTGGAGATTTGTGCATCTAAATCCCCTATTTTGGGTGTTCATCTTGGATTTAAACTTAAAGGCTTTTCTACTTCTATAAATAGATGTCCAGTTCACTGAACACAAAGGGGGGCTCTTTTTGGACATGGGGCGAAGCCATGCTGCATATCCAACTCACAACTTTGACCGCATCTTGAAGAGGAAAGTATTAGCTTTCAATTCCACGCTCAAGGACTCAATTTCATTGTCTATACTCTTAGTTATCCTTCCTCCAATTTCACAAATCATCACAACTACATTTTTTTGCACTCTGTCTGGATTTTTCTTTGTATTGCATGCATGTTTCCCACAGTTCTACTACATGTTTTTCTTCTCTTCTTATTCTATTCTCATCACAATGCACACACCTATCTTTTGCACCCTTCCACAGGGATTAAAAAACCTCCCCCCGGTACATTCTCCCTCAATTTTTACTCTTATTTTATCACTCCAGGATTCATACTACACATGCATGTTTCTAATAGGTTTTTATCTTGGTCAACTATTGACCGATGCGGTCAACTATTGACTATTATGGTCAATTGTTATCCATGTGGTCAACAGTTGACCGCCTCTTCCCCTCTTCTGCCTTGAGAGTCCAAGTGTTCTGGACTCTGTTTCTGTGCGTTTTTGGCTCTGGGGCCTCCTTCTAAGGACCATATCTTCTACAATTCTCCATCAAATTGAGTCCCGTTTATTTCTCTCTCTTCCCCTTTATGTCATATCGAGTTTGTGCTATAGAACCTAAATTTTGGTGGAGTATTTTGCTTGAAAATATGGAGGAAACTTCTGGGTTTATGCAGTCCCAGTCCAAGTCAAACTCTTCTAGATTAGGCTCGGGGCCCTTCTTGTAGTGGACATATCTTCCAAATCCTTCCTCCAAATTGGGTTCCACTTGTTCCTACCTCTTATCCTTTGTGTTATATCGAGGTTTATCCATAGCTCTTGATATGTGGTGGACTCTAGCCTCTAAAAACGTGGAAGAACTTTCTAGGTTTTCTGCAGTTTCTATATAAAGAGCCATGTGTAAACCTTACGACGGGGACGTGTTTCCAAGGCAACGGCGAAGCCATTCCGGACTGTCTTCATCCTCCTTTCACCTTAGACTGAAGAGGGAAGTATTAAATTCGTTTTGGTTCCTTATTTGCTCAATTTCATCAACGTTGGCCATCTCAACTTCGCCCCGACTTTTGGCAAATCATCGCAGTTTACTAGTTTCTGCTACAAATTTGCAACGGGGGCATGTTCATCAAGCCTTAGCGGAGTCATGCTTCATCCTCTTCGTTTTCCTTCAACTCCATCTTGAAGAGGGGAGTATTGGCTTTGTTTTGATTATATATGTGCCTTATTTCTTATAACTTTCCTTCCTATTCCAAGCCCCAACTTTTGAGGTTTCACCACGCTGTTCTGCACTTTTTTGAAACCCAGATTTCTTGCGATGGGGGCACGTTTGCATCGCCGGAGCGAGGCCATGGTGCACTTGTGATCCATCCTTCCAACTCCAGGCTCTTAAGAAAAGTATAATATTCATTTTTCACCGTTCTGGACTCATTATGTTGTCATCTTCATGCATATTTTTCTTCATGATTTTTGTACTTTCATTCTATTTTCACACTGTTCTGCCATGTTCTGCACCCCATTATTTTCTTGTATTTTTCACCCCCTTTTTCACTGCTTTCTTCCTCGTTTAAACTCTCCTTTTCACTCTAGTTTCACCACAATATTATTACCTTTCGATAGCATCCTTTTCTTTCCTTTTTGGTGTCTTCTTTTGTAAGATATTCATCATTCTTTAAGTAAAAATTACATGATATGACTCCAAATTAATGTAAGGACTTATGACACTCTAAGACTTCTCTCGGGCCTTCAATCATCACTCTCGGATCCATCATTGGTATACTCGGAATTTGATCCACTAGAGTTTCCTAGAAAGATTTGAAAAGTAGGGTAATGAGCACACTTGCCTAGTAAGTATCTTCGTATCAACATGAAGACATAGTTTAAGTAATTAACAATTTAGCTCTAGAATATAAGGTAAAAGAAATGAGGTAAAGTATACGATATAAAGCCAAAGTAACAACACAATGTATCAAGACATAACAGATGTGAGTATCCTTGTAGAACGAGAGCATGATCGAGAAGAGATATACCATGAATGTAACTTGGCCTTTCATGAACGAGAATGTATTTTTCATAACCATAAAGGCTATGTACTAGAATGTCATGTAACAAGAATGTACTAGCAAGCATGTAATTTCACAAGATAGCCTCGTGGATTTTCACCCATTTATAAAAAAAGTACTCCCGACGCAATGTGACACCAGTGTTCATCATACCCTATGATTTATAGTATGTTTTCGGCTATCTACTGAGGGGGCTAGCATCAAGCCCTTAGACACTGTCCGTGCCCGCTCTTGCATCTTCAAGTTATAAATCAAGCTACTTCCATAAGATATAAATAAAGTTTCGGCCAATAATGTAAAGTTCAATAACAAGCTCCATAATAACAAACATCAAGGTGAGAATGCACCAAATATGAAACATGAGAATTCAAGGAATCAGTTAAGGACAAGGTCATGCCATGGGAGGAATCCGACAGTATAACAGTGCATTTATTTACTTTCATAATTAATTAGACAACTTTTGAACAAAGTGTTAGGTTCTAGATAATCAATAGATCATCTAGGAACAAAGAAAAATCAACCCGTGGGTCAAACCTCAGGTTAAGAACACTTGAGATAGAAACGGTCACTCCAGGGCCGTTTCTTGAAATAGTGGTCACGGCATGGCTGCAACTCGAAGGTGGCGGTCACGGGACGACCGCAACTTGACTGAGTCGACACCAGAAAGAGGAAAGAGTCGGCACTGGAAATTCTGGCAGAACGTAGTCGTGGGAGGGTCGCTACTTGACAGTGGCAGTCTCTTGATGGCTACTATCTATCCAGAGCACAGAAAACTTCAGTCAAGTGCGTGCTTTCTAGACAAATGGGCTTTGAGGGTACAACCTACTCGACGTCCTAGTGAGAATCCCTAGCTCGCGGAGACTTACGGAGGCCTTGAAATATGATCCCCTAGTCTGACAGAAGGAATATTATAGTGTAATTGAAGGAATTAATGAAAGATTTGTGAGAGAAATTTGCTGAAGTGAGTGATTCCTTCTTTCTCCCTTCAGTGTGATGCTCTAGGCCAAGTCCTGTAACGGGAAAGAACCTTAGGCGTGTGACTAATCCCATATCCCCCTCCTCTTCTTATGTTCTTTTGCAACAAAAATTTTCTATGATACCTCTACGAGTTAGGAAGATATCAGCGCTGATTTCGCATCGATCGGAGTTTGGAGTCACCGGCAACAATTCATTTTGTGAAGGCGCGTATATCTGTCTGAGCTGCTACACCAGATCTAGAGATGACTGTGTGTTAATTTCTCCAGCCCTACTCCAATGCCATCTGAATCTGGTTCTTAAAGAGTAATCGAAGTATTTCGAGTCCTCTTCGTTTTTCCATTGGTCTCGCCTCGATCGAAGTTACATGCTGTTTGTGGCGGCGATTCTCGTGAGATCGCGCAAGATATCTGAGCAGATCTGGCTTAGATCCAGAGTCAACTTCTAGAGTTTTCCCCGCCTCATCCGGTCAAGATCTGTGTGCGAGATCTTCAGATCACGTCTTCCTATCGACGTCACCAACAGTCTCCCATAAACGGTGCCTCGATCCAACATCAGAAACTATTTTTCCTATAATTCTTTCTGTTCATGTGCAGTATTATGCGAGCAGAACTAGGGACTAGGTGTTGTCACTACTGCGCCCAGATCTGAAAGGATCTGATCAGGCCCTTTAGAGCAGGAAGACTACGTCTAGTCGCCGACGTTCTCTAACCAACGGAACCTCGATCGGACATCGGATCTTGGCGTACCGGCCTTTGCAAGTTTGCTGCATAGGGTGACCAGCGCGGACAGAACCAGGTCGGTTCACCCTCAGCGTACCCGATCGGCCCCGACGCGTCTCCCTCGGCTCCGATCAGTGCTGCCTATCAACCCGCATCCTAGCAACCCCAAAATTAGCCATTGTAGCCCAATACCTCCCTGTGTGGAGTGGGCCCAGTTCTGAAATTGTAAACAAATTAAGTCGTTTGTGTATCAGGGTTGTTCAGAATTCGGACGGGAATTCTTCGCCACACCTAGGCGTGGAGGTACGCAATCTGTTCCTTTCTCACATTGCTGATTTAGTATATTTTCAATATTACTGCATTTGTGAGAATAGGACCATTAGCTATTTTCAAAAATCACCACGATTGTGAGTTGTGAGCGCCCGTTCCATAACTCCAATCGAGCACCGAGCGCGAATTAGCACCCTAGGCTACGGTGGTTTCTTAATCGCCGCGATCCCCACGTTTCCCACACAGTGAACCCTCTGTGAATTAACCCCTAAAATCTTACACAACAAACTCCTCCGAACAAATCACTTAAACCCCACTTCATTACTTATCTAATCCATCAATTAGATGAATAAAAGAATCATAAAATCCACCTACGATTGAAAGAAAAGAAACACATAGTCAATCCCTGTGAACTAAACCCTCGGGAGAGTTTATCCTGGCGCAGGCTAATCCGACGTGGTCACTATTCCACCGCACCGTTTTAACCCCTCATTCTCAAAACCCCATCTCCCTCTTTGAACCTTAGATCGGCGTGCACCCTCAACATCCTAATCCGGCGCGGCCTCAACCGGTGTGCCCATTTCCCATTTGCCACTGTTCACATTCTAATCTGGTGGGGCCTTAACTGGTGCACCCATTTCCCATGGCCCTTCCTGTTGCACGCTATTCCGGCACGGCCTTAACCGGCGCGCCCTCCTTTCTCTTCAAGGTCCTAATCCAGCGCGCATCAATTGGCTATTGCCCACTGTTCAAACCCTTAAACCAACACCGCCAATTCCAGCGCCCCCCCATCTTCTCTTACCTCCTGTGCATGCTAATCCGACGCCATCTAATACGGTGTGCCCCTCTTCACATCTTCCCCGACGTGCCTTCCTCATATATAAAAAGAAAGGAAATAATTAACTAAAAAGAGAAAGGTTCAAAAGAAAATGAATGAAAAGATCAATGTTAATAAAAAAAATGAAAGAAACACCATACCCCTGCCATAATTAAAATTTTGTTCCAGGGACGCTACCCCTAAAAACCCCCGCAAGGGGTGCTGCCCCCTTGATCCCCGCGACTTGACCGCACAGGTCGATCCACGTGCGAGGGCACACGATGGCGAGTTTGGGCTCCACACTTAACAATTCACACCCCCGGACTGGGTGCAAAGAGAAAATCAATGATGCCTTGTGGTATCAGACGCAGACCTCGGAACCCCCGATATGGTCATGATCCAAACACATCTCTGGCCAATAGTTCGTTAACTCAACCCGTATTAAACTTGCCATGTCTACGGCAGACATTTGCATGGTTTTATCGTCATTTTCGATGCTTCTAATGCGGACTCTCACCATAACAACAAATAGTCCGTTAGTGACCAACATACACCGGGATCTAATCTCGCAATTGCATTAAACTTGCCGTACTCACGGCAGACATTCGTACGGTTTCATCGCCGTCTCTTACGTCACTAATGCAGATTTCCATCCAAACAAAGAATGGTCTGTTAGTGACCAACGTGCTTGCAACGTTTACGCCCCAATGCGGGGTTCGCCGTGAAAACCCGTGGGCTTCGGATCCATTTGTTAACGGGTTTCGATCACCCAACCGAACCAGGTGTCGCGCCTAGGCGGTTTGGGCCGCTTAGGCCACTCAGGCGACGCCTGGGCTCGCTTTTTGGCGGCCCAACAAGGCGAACAAGCGCCTTTCCCTTGGGAAATTGCCTTCCCGCCTAGGCACCGCTTAAGCACTATGCGTGTGATGCTTCTAGTGTTGGCATAGGTGGAATATTCAGTCAGGAGAGCCACCCTGTTGCATACTTCAGTGAGAAATTGAATGATGCGAAGCTGAAGTACTCCACCAATGGTAAGGAGTTTTATCCGGTAATACAGGCTTTGAGGCATTGAAGACATCAAGTGGCTTTCAAATTTCTCCATGCGTAGAAGAAGCTCAACCCTCAGCCCAGTCGATGGGTAAAGTATCTAGAGGCCTATACATTCGTCCTCAAACATTTGGCGGGTGTAGAGAACCGTGTGGCAGACGCACCGAGTCATCAATCCTTCCTCCTATCTGTTGTCCACACGGAAGTCACGTGGTTTGAGAGGCTCCGAGAGGAGTACCCCGATTGCCCAGATTTTGGTTCGATCCACGCGGCGCTCCAGTCAGGACCCTCCCGAGAGTACAATGATTGCATCCTTCAGGAGGGTTATTATAGGTTATATGTTCTATGGACCTTTGTTTGCGAGTTTCTAATATGGGAGATTCATGCGGGAGGTCTAGCCAGCCACTTCAGCCAGAACAAGGCCATCGTGTTGGTGGAGTACCAATTCTTTTGGCCTAGCCTGAAGTGCGATGTGGCCCGCATTGTGGCTTAGTGCTACACCTGCGCTATATCTAAGCAACGAAAGCAGAACACCGATTTGTATACTCCCCTCCCTCTGTCAGATCGTCCATGGCAGGATGTCAGTATGGATTTTGTTCTTGGATTGCCACGTACTATCCACCAGCACGATTCTATCATGGTGGTTGTCCATACGCTCTCCAAGATGACTCACTTTCTCTCCTGCTCCAGGACATCCGATGTGTCGAAGGTAGCCCACCTCCTTCTAACTCAGATTGTTCATCTGCATGGACTCTTAAAGACTATTGTCTTCGACAGGGATGTGTGATTTGTGAGCTATTTTTGGAAGACCCTATGGCATATTAGGGACATGAAGCTCAAGTTCTCCATAGCTTGTCACCCCCGGATCGATGGGCAAACTGAGGTTATTAAAAGCATGGTTTGCCATATCGAATCTTGGCTTCGTCTCGGGAGGGTTGGAGAGAAGAGATCTCGAAAAAATCTTGGGAGATCGTCGGAGCATATCTTCTGAAATATTGCAAGCACGCAGGGTGCTTAATTGAACGGTTGGACAGTCACAGGTCATGGCGATACTCACGTCGTCCAACCGTTCCAATCTCAACAGCGCCCGGCCGCTCCAGTGATAAGTGGTTCCTACGTCATTCGGTCACCTCGGCCTTGGTGACGCCCTACTGCTCCAGCACAACGGTGCCTACGGCACCCCTAATGTCCAGACCTTGACACTGTCTCATGACGGGAAGACATTATGATGCCCCTCGGGCGACATCCTACTGAGTCACAGGTCCTCTGATGAACACTATGTATGGATACGGAGCTACCCATACAATAACGCAATGACCCAAGGACCGTCACGAATGACGGAATTGTCTCGTGACTTGCAAGCACATGTAATCGGGCTCTCATGCCCCCACATAAGTGCCTTTCACGGCATATAAGTCATGTGATCTAGTCAGGGAGCGGATCCCCCACCTCGTTGGAACCAGTCTCTCTGCCCCTAGTTATCCCTGTTGTGTTGCTGTTGCCCTATCGTTGTTGCATGGACTAAGCCCTCTCGACATCGCAGTGTCCAGGGTCCCTGACTCTCTTCTTTGGCAGTAGAAATAAAGGTGTTCGGGCTTCACCCGATGTAAAATAAACACCGATCGCTTGTGGTCGGTGGGGAAGATGTTCAGTACACGAGCCCCCACAATTGTCTACCCTCGTACCAGTGGAACCTCCTTCTCTCCACGTGATGCACAACGTTTCATGCTCACGTGTCGTGTCCTGACGGCACATCCCCAATTAAACATTTGGTTCCACTGGTGATCGTCGAGAAATCGACTGGCACGTCCGCATTCCATCTAGTCACCCCTGTTTCAGTCTTCTAGAATGATTAACCATATGCCACTCCCTCCAGTGCATTGCTATCGTTCTTTCCACCCTCCTTTCAATACCCTTGGAATCCCCGCATGCCAAATCGACCTATCTCGGCCTTCCGTAAACTGCATGTGTGCGTCCCCGCCGTGAGGGAAAGAACAAGAAGGGAATTCCCCCGCGCACGTAAACAACGAATGATGATGACAATGATACAAGTCAGACCTCGTCATCATCGACTTGCAGAAGGGCACACTCAATGCAGAAGAAGAACAAATCTTGATAATACCACTGCTCTGAAACCATGCAGAAAAGAAGAAATCAAACACAAGATAGACAAGATTTACGTCGTTCTTCTTCTTCAAGCAAATGCCCTGGGGGTATACTCATGTAAACTTCTCGTCAAGATCTCCATGAAGAAAAGCATTTTTAACATCCAACTCTTTAGAGTGATAGCCCCTCTCGGGGCCCACTAGCTTCAAGCCCAACAACTCACTCGAATCAAGTGCTTCCTAGGCGACCTACGGGTTCGAAAGTCCGAGCATCAGATCAATTGGGAGAGTCTCTCCGAGACCTTGCATCCTATCCAAGTCTGATGCCTATCACTCGGGAGACCCCCTTGAGCCAAGGCCCCATGCTCGGACCGACTGATGGAAGCTTATCTATGTGATCATTACGTGCACTTTATGAGTAGGAGAATCAAGGGGATAACAAAAATCAAGAGTCCTGGGTCATAAAGAACCCACGAAGAGGATGTAACCTCCCCTAAAACCCCTCGGCTCACAGGGCTCTTACGTTCCATAAGTCGCTATATAAGCCTGGGAAATCCTCCGGTGAAAGGTAGGCGCTACTAAGCGATATTAACCCTGAGCAAGAATCACTTCACCACTTGGTGGAGAGGAATCTCGCGCCCCCATCTTCTCCTCACCCCTCTCCTTCGAATCAGAGCTCTACCATATTTGCTGACTTAAGCATCGGAGGTTTTCCCTGGGGATCCATCCCTGGGTGCCCCTGATTCGTTTCCCTTCTTGCAATTCTCACAATTGTGCTCATCATCCTCAGCTCAGGGACAGCGCGGGATCAGCCCTCTTCATCTAGCGCCGTTTGTGGGAAACGGGCAAAGAGCCAACATGGTGTGAAGGAGCTCCAGCAGGAGGACCGCCAACGACAAGGGGAAAGCCATGGCAACAGAGGAAGGTGCACCTTCCCATCCCACGGGGAACACCCCATCTCACACCAGCGACCCAACCGACGAAGTGCCTCCACCCGTGGTGGAAGGGCAACCCCCCACTGGGAGCGCAGATGCTCTCCAAACCCTCAACGCAAAATTAGACAGCCTCATTGATCTAATGAGGATCCAGGCGGCCGGGGAGGAGAGGTCACGACTCCCCAGGGAAAGCCCTCCCCGTGGAGATGCATCCCTATAAACTGCAGGAGGCCGTTTCACCATCCGGGGGCGGCGGCTAATCCGCAACCAATCAGGAGGACCGTCGCATGCCCCTCCCCTGGAGCAAGAAGCCTCCTCCACCTGAGGAGAGAGAAGTTCGGAGCGCATCGGCTACTCCCAAAGATCGAGGCCCTCGAGGGGCGCCGAGGTAGCCTGCAAGAATGCCCCCGTAGCCCCTCAGCCCAGTGACAACCGGAGCTATCCCTCCGACTGCTAGACTTTAAGAGGCATTTCGCAGAGCAAGAGCATGTCCTTCGCGCCCTACAAAAGACCTCTACTGTGGAGGACCCTTAGTTGATGCAACCCATAACTAATATGCACTGACTTAAAATTAACATGCACCGGCCGTGCATATGCCTTAGACAAAACTAGCACCGACCTTGTGTGTGACTGGCAGTGATATGCACTGACTGCTACAGTGGTTGCATCGACCTTGATATGCATACTAACAAAGTATGCACCAACCTTATATGCAGGTGATAAGAAATGCGCTAACCTTACAGTGAACTGCACGGAGGTTATGTGTGGAAAGCTAGCAATGCACCAACCTTACAGTAACCTGCACCGACCCTTTATGTGCTAAGGGAAACGTTGCACTGACCTTGTCATAGCACCGACCTTCCTTTTATTAAGGAAAATGTTGCACTGACCTTGGTCTATGCACAGATATGCATAGTGGATATATCAACCTGCTCTTTCAGCTTTTCTGATTTCTTCATGACTGAACCTTTGACCCTTGCTCAATTGACTTTGACTTGTTCAGTTGACTTGTTGGCCGGATGCTCAATTCTTATTTTATTGACCTTTTTTGACTTATTTCATACTTTTATAAATGATGAGATCATCAATGAGTGCATCACAGTTACATGATCAAGGTTTTATATAATGAGACATAATATTGACATCATCAAAATCACAGAGACACAACAGACCATTAGTCCCACCGGGCGTGCCAGCCTGTGGGGGATGATATTTTATCAAATGTTTGTTAGGTTTATTACGTGGGCGTGCCAGTCACAAAGTGACAGGTTTATTGTGCGCTCGATCTGACTTAGTCAGATGAAAGTGAAATCCTTGTCGGGACCGACAGTCTGTCACACCGTAAATGTTATGACATTAATTACATCCTCCGGGGAAGGAGAAAAACCATTGATTAATTACCAAGATAAAGAGCCACCTGGGGCTATGTAGATATGTACATGAATACAAAGAGGATGCTTCCTATAGCCAGGCATGCAGAATAGTTATTCTTATTAACCTGACCCTTGGTACATGGCGGAGAACATAGGTCCAGAGACCATCATCACTCATAGTGAGAGCTTTCAGTCAGACGTAATCTAACTTTTCACAGATCACCATTTGATATACTGGGAATTTGGATAAACAGGCGTATGTAGAGGCAGACCGTATACGTAGGTATACATAGATATGCATATAAGTAGATATATGGAAAGAAGAAACAGACACCGCATACACTGGGCGTTAATTTCATTATTATTATTATTATTTTGTTTACTCAAAATGGAACCAAAAAGGGCAAGCATTTAAAGGATTTCTTTTTTTAAAATGGTTAACAAGGGGGGGGGGGAGCTTTCCAGAATATTGTTGCCTATAAGAGGTAGTGAGGGGCAACTGGGAGCTCAGTGCATCCATAAAAAGCCAAAGGGTCATACCAAACTTAATTTTGTATTCCTGCTATCTTGAATAATTATCAATAATCATGAACCAATGGATTCTTCGACCGGAATAATTGCACTCCAGGTAACAGAGCATCTAGGTGGGATTTGCATCGTATTACGTGTGATTTAACATTTTATGAGGTGTTTGGGAATAATTTTTTTAAAGAAATTATTTCTATCTTAAAACTTATGTTGTGTCAATTGTTAACTTAAATTTTAAAATTGAAAAAGATGATATTATCTGTTTGGTAAAAATATCTTAATTTTTAAAATTTATGTAAACTTGTTTGGGAGAGAGCGGGAGTGCCCTTGGGTCGGTTCTGGATCACAAGAGAGAGAGAGGGGGGGGAGGGCAGAGAGAGAACACGAGGGTAGGGAGAGGGAGACAGGGCCATGCCGGCGGAGGGCTCTGGCGCGACGGAGGGCGGAGGACACCGGTGTTGGTGGCTGGAAGGTGCTGTGGCGACAGAGGGGAAGGCCGACGGCTGCGGCAACTGCCGTGGCGATGCTGGAGACGGCAACAGCGCGGGGCTCGCGGACAGCGGGAGCAGGGGCTGTCGCCGCAGGCCTGTGTAGGGCAGGAAGGCCGGAGGGGTGGAGTGGATAGCGGCGGAGGTCCTAGTGGGTGGGCTGTTGCCGCATGGGCGGCGGTGGTCTGGTGGCCAGTCAGACGTGGCCGGTGGCGCGGACAGTTGCCTCGTTCGCGAAGGTATGGGCCCACGACGACTACGGCTAGCGGTGGCGTGACCTGCTCCGGTGAGGGAGGACTGTCGAGGTTGGCGCAGGGGCGGCGATGGCGACCGACGTTGATGCAGGGGCGGAGCAGTCCGTGCAGTTGAGAGCGACAGCGGCCCAGCCACGGATGGGGACGACGACCGATGTGGGGCGGAGTCGTGGCTGGCGTGTGGTGGCCGGCTGGTGCGGGGTGGGGCGATTGGGGGGTGTGGACACGGCGGGCCTGTTGGGGGGTGCGGTAGTGAGCAAGCGCGGCCAAGAGTGGGTGGTGGATAGAGATGGGTGGGTGGTCACGGTGGGGCGGGGACGACGGAGTTAGGGCAGCGGGGGGCAGGGAAGACAGTATGGTGGGAGGGCAGACGGCGACGGCGGTTCTCATCGCCCGGAGTTGCATGGTGGCGCTAGGCCTCGACGATGGGTTGCAGGCATGCGAAGATAGAAGAGCAGAGCAGGAGTGGGGGGGAGGGGGCGATGTCCACCTTCCTAGATCCCTTCGACCCTTTTGAGTGGAAGCTCAAAGGCCACCCCACCACCCCACACAAGGAAGACATCTTTCGAATGGGAATTCATGTGTCTTGGAACATCACACCACTTGGCATGATTAGTACGACGGGTCCACTCATTCATATCACCCACATGTCAAGTAGGAAGCATGGCTAGTCTACCTTCGGATGTGCCGGCCCTCCCCCATCCGTCGGCATCAACAAAATGGGTCTTGTGCATGAAGGATACACATTTGGTTACCCTGTGCCCCCAACATTTGCCACATCCACGCATGATAGTTTCACCTACGGATACCCCAATCCTCCTAGGTCCATCAAGGTTTATGTAATCGCATTGTATGATAAGTCCACTTATGGTTGCCCCGGTCCACTTTTGCATACCATACACTTCCCACCCACACCGCACCGTAGCGCATGGCATAATCATTCAAGCAAGCGTCTAGCAATGGGCGGTGAGGTTCATGATGCGCGGGCAAAAGCTTGCAAGTGCCACTTGGCATTCCAAGTAGGCAACCTAGTGATGGTGAGATTGGAGTGGCTCTATCCTAGGGTCATCTCCAAATCGAGGGCATGAGGACTTGGACCTTCCCAAGTTCTGAGTGGTTTTGGCAACCCAGCTTATAGGTTGAAGTCCCCATTGGATTTTCGAATACACCCCACTTTGCACGTGGTGGATCCAGCACCCTCTCTAGGCACCGCGGTGGAACCCAATGAGCACCTTAAGCCTACCCCCACCTTTGTGAGTGATACCCTCAGAGAGCCTCCACATATCAGCCTGAGAGTCTGATGTGTGCATACGGATGCAATACAAGGCAAGCAGGGTACCATCGCCAATAAGAGGGTGTGCCCGAGCCACCTTGAGTGGATGAAGAACCGTCCCCCGGCTAAGGACGCGAGGATGAGATTGGAGGCCGTGGCTCGCCCGAAGCAGCATTAGAGGACCACTTCCCCGGTGGACCCATACTTGACGGAGCTGAGTTCTTTGCACCCCGGGGGTATGATGGGGGCATCTCTAGCCCTTCATATTTTTTAACAGCTCTGATTGCTTGCCAGCATGGCTCCAGTGTGTCCGTCACATTTTTCTGAGTCGAGTCATGTAATTTTCATATTTTCTTTGAGTCATAATTATGTAATTTTCTTTTTATTTGAGTCCAGTACCTAGGTTAGGCTGTTATTCACCTAAGTTATGTGTCATTAGGTTGTTTAAGTCAGTTATTGAGGCCATTATAGTGGGCTTGGCCCAGGGGCACCACCTTCCCCCTTGGGCTATTACATGCTTGTTATATGACATTCTTGTGCATAGCCTTTATGGTTATGAAAAGTGAAAAGTGAAAGTGCATTCTCGTTACATGCAAGTACATTCTCGTTCATGAAAGGTCACATTACATTCTTGCTTGATCATGCTCACACTCTACATGAACATTCATATCTCTATGATCTACACCTTATTACTTGTGTTGTTATTATGGTTTTATCGCATGTTTACCACATTTCCTTTATCGTATCCTCTAGAGCTAAAATGTTAATGACCTAAATATTACCTTTATGTTGATACGAAGATACTTAATGGGCAAGTGTGCTCATTACCTTACTTTTCCACCCTTTTCAGGGAACACTAGCGGGTCGAATTCGGACAATACAAGTGGCAGATCCGAGAGCGAATGAAGATCGAGAGAAGCCGTAGTTATGAGTCCATGTAGTTAGTCATGAGTCAAGATTATGTGATTTTCTTTTTATTGAGTCGAGTTAGTCCTTAGAGTCAAAGTCAAATATTATGTAAACTTTGATTATTATTCAATAAATGGTAAATTTTTGAGTCTATATCCTTGTGTATTCCTCTTTATGTGGATGTTATGGCACTCTGATTATAATGCTAGCTTGAGGCGTATTGCCCACTACTCATGTCCCCGATTTGCTTCCGCTGTACACATATCTCGGGGCGTGACAAATTCTCTATCTAATAGGACGTCGCGCAAACGCATGAACATAGCGTGGTTTAGCCTGAACATGTTGTAACATCATTTTTCATGACCCCTTAATATGTTATGTACCCACACATGGCCTGTGTAGTGAGATGTATGCATAGGTCTGGGCACACGCACATCGTTAATTTTTTCATCCATCACATCTATTAATTCTTCCACTATAGCATTACTCATGTATTGGAAGACTATAATCCCCTCCCGCATTAGTTGTCATATAAAATTATTTGCATCCATAATAGCGTATCATACACATGCATGTGACATGACAAATATTAAATTACGATGGATGACATCAACTACAATTCTGGAAAATATTGGTACATCGACATCTTGAGCTATTCAAAGCAAGAGAAAATACATGAAAGTCATATCATAGACTAACTCACACATGAAACTCAATAGCTACGAATGAGAATGGCAAACATGCCAAGTAGTATGACAAAAAGGAAGAGAATGATAATGAAAAGGACAACAATGATAGGTAGGTGAAGCATAAAAATAGCGGTAGCCCTCAGGTGCAGGTTGATCGGAGGAGGGTTCTCTTCAGTTGTAATGCCCCGAAATGTTTATAAGTTATTTTTATTATTATTTATCTATTCATTTACTTATTTTATTCTTTTTACTATATTATCTTTTGATTTTTTTTTGTTCGAATCTTTCTTATCGCCGATTCACCTATTATCACATATTAGATGGGTTTTATATAAAGTACGTTACATGAGTTGTGGGTGTGTTGGTGTTAAATGTGTTTGGTTCCTTTTTGACACGGGGGAATGGGAAAGAGAAGTGTGAATGTTAACGTGTGTGTATGTGTTATATAAAAAGGTGTAGGTGTTGTTAGATTGAGGGTGTGCCAGTGGCATTCTTCTTATTAATTGGCTCATGCAACTTTTTACAGTTCGTGTGTTATCAATGCGATAGTTGTTCTGTTCGGTTCCGTCCTGTAATGATTTCATTTTTTTTTATTCGTATCCTCCACAGTTCTTTCGTCTTACGGGAGCATCTTATTGTTATTTACTACTATTATTATTTATTTATTTATCACTCCCATTTCTATATTATTACTCTTTTTATTATATTTTTTATTATATTAATTCTCGTAAAAATTCGACAACATCTCTCCCGAACCCGGATGTGGGAGGGGTAGAGCGGACACACGTCCACAAGGAGTGACGTGGCCCAAAATAAAAGGTGCCCACCGTAGTGGTAACACCTTGGTGAAAACCTCGCGAGGCACGGTGCGGGGTATGTAAGTTCACGGTAAAGCATTAAGAGGGAACGACTCCACCGGATGAGAAGGCAAGGGGGAAGCGCCACCGGATGGGGGCGCCACCGGATCGAAGAGTGGAAGATGCCACCGGATCGGAGGCAAAGGAGGGTGGCAGGCATGCCAACGGATCGAGCACACAAGCCACCATATCAAACGGCAGGCGTGTCACCGGATCAATGGATAGAAAGGTGCCACCGGATCGAGGGGGTAGCAAGGTGCCGCCGGATCGAAGGAGAATGTGAGCGCCGCCGGATCGGGGGCGCCGCCTGATCAATGGGGTAGAAAAGAAGGGGGGCCGCCGGATCGAAGGGGTGGTGAGTGCGGCCGGATCGAGGGGCGTTGAGTGTGGCCGGATCGAGGGGTTGGTGAGTGTGGCCGAATCAAGGGGGTATGGTGATTGTGGCCGGATCGAGGGGTGGACAATGCGGCCAGATCGAGGGGGGGAATGGTAAGTATGGCCGGATGGAGGGGTGGTGCATGCGGCCGGATCAAAGGGTGGTGCGCGTGGCCGGATCAAGGGTGGCAAGTGGAAGGCTCTCAGACGAAGGCCGGCAGAGATGAGAACCCGGTGCTAAGAGGGAGCGCACCTTCGAGCAGGGACCTTACCATTTACATTTCATATCATCATGTCACCATAATCATAAATGCATCAATAGGAAATACATCAAATGCATAAACATAACATACATACCATGGATGTCAGGAAGTCGCATAGCTCCCGTCGCACCGCCACCAGCTCGTAGGTGTGCGGGGCCCCCGTCGCGTAGGGAAGCCAGCGTCTAGCCAAGGGGACCGCCTCCGCATGGAAGACAGCGACTCGCCCCATCGGAATGTACATGTGGCACCAGACCTACATCCACAAATCATTAGCATATCAAAGCATAAATAGAAGTATATAACATAGGCATAAATTTAAATTTGCATACATGAAGGAATGATGCGAAGCCGCTGACGGTTATCTCTCTCCCTATCCCGGTGGACAGGTCAGCGATGAGGTGGGCCAGTAGGGCCGCACCCCAGGCGTACCTCCCCACTTGGCTCAGGTCCTCCAGAGCACTCAGGAAACAATAGTTCATGTCATCTCCCTTCGTGCCCAGCAACAACCTCCCCATCATCAGGAAAAGAAACCTCCTAAGGTCTAAGTCTGCTCTCTCTCTCTCTGAGAAGGGTCTGTACAGAAGGTGGCCCTAGCTCTATCGGCCATCCTGGAAGTAAAATCCTCACGGGACTCTCTTGTCCTCGGCTGCCCCTCTCCCAATCCCAGGGACTCTATCAGCTCTGCCCTATTTACCATCCTATAGTTCCTCAGTCCCTCTGCCATAGTAGAAAGGTCCAAGAGTTGGCGAGCCCGCTCCTGGTAGTTGGGGTCGGTCACCCCACTCACCGCCTCCCTGTCTACCCATAGCCCGATGATCCTAGCTACGTCCTCTAGAGTGGGGACCATGTGCCCCCACGGCATCAGGAAAGCCCTACTAACCCTGTCCCATCTCTCCCTCAACACCTGGATAAGAATGAGGTCTAGGCGTACTGGCTCAATGGAAAGGAACGGCCCGAACCCCATCTCTCTAAGCCGCTCCCTCTGAAACTCCGGAAGCCCTTGGTACGCGGCATGGACGAGGACCCAGGAGATGCAAGTCCTCATCACCCCCTGCAAAACACAAACACAAAACTTGTCAATAAGCATATATCATAAAAAAAAATGTTTTGGCATCCAACACCCTGGCCGCCATTTCTTTTTAGCGTCTATCCCACTGGGCGCTGTTTCTTTTTCTCTAATTTTTCAACAAAAAAGAAAAAAAGAAGAAAAAATGGTTTTAGCGCCCACTGAACTGGCCGCTATTTCCTTTTAGCATCAACCCTGGTGGTCGCTGTTTTATTTTCCTATCTTTCTCAGAAAATACAAATTAAATTGGGAGGAGGTAACAACAAGGGGGATGATATACCTAAATTTGAAGATCATCAGATAATCGGATTTGGAGTACCAACCTTTTCTTTAAGGTTCTCTCTTGGATCTCAAAATCTTAGACAACAGGGTAAAGAAATGGTTGTGGCGACGCGATGGTGTCACGAATGGAGGCGGTGGTAGCGGTGGCTGGAAGTCGCATCAGCAGAGGTGATAGAGGTGAGAATCACTCCCAAAGAAGGGGCTTCACACCCAGATTTGCTACAACTCTCACAGCTACAAGAAGGGGGAGAGAGGAAAGAGGGGTGCCCTTGGGCTCTTGGAGATTTTTCAACTTTTTCTTCAATTAATCTATCAAAATAATAAAAATACATGAGTTTTATACCCCTAAGTAAATGACCATTACTAACCTCAGATCTAGGGTTAGGGAGGGACAATGAGGGGATGAGGATTCTAATTTCTCACTCATGTGGTCAAATGAAATAAAAAAAAATAGGAGAGAATGGGGGGCGCCCTCCTCTAGTGGCCACGTTGGAATTCTCCACTTGGTCAACATTCTCCCATGGACCAAAGACCTACATTATAGGCCCTAGAAGCTAGGTGGCCCAATGACAGAGAGGGTGGGGGTCCCGCTAGGCCTACGTAGCCTTTTACGTAGAAACCCACTAATTCCTAATGACTAACCCATTGGGTTATAATGCCTTACAATTGTAAAACCCAATTGACTCAACGATACAAATGCAAACTAAAAAAATGTTAGATGTCTGGTGTTGATTCCCATCAATTCTCCCCGGGTGGGAAGAACTCGACCCCGTCGAGTAAGGGGTGCGACTACTCATGTGTCGCTCCTGCGAATCTGTGTCTCTGCTCTAATGATCCATGTGTCATCAGATGTGGGCCGTACTCTACACTGTACAAGGTAGCACGGGCACTCTCCACTCCTAGTAATCGTCACCTGCTCATCCCGTATATGTTCTATATGGTTATGCTGTTGTGGGAATGAGGCTAGGGGTGGACACTCAGGGGCGGGGTCACTCGCAAAGGGAGAAGACGACTCAAAGACTCACTAGGAATCACTGCTGGGTCCCTATAGGTGACTAGATCTGAGATGCTGGAAGTAGAGCTGATCCCAAATTCCATGGGCAAGTCCACAACGTACGCATTGGACCCGACTTGCCTCATACTCGAAAGGAACTGGCACCTGCGAGCTTGCATTAGACTGACTCGACTCGATGTATGCAGATTCCCTATGCACTCAACACATGCATGTACAAACTGTAATACCCCGAAATATTTATTGACAAAACAAGGACCATCACGGCCAACAACAGGACTATAATGCACCAGCATAAGGGCATTACCTGCTATAACGGACCACAGAAGGGGCATTATGGCAGACAGATCCAAAACTCCAACACAGACAATATAACGCACCAAGACAGGGGTGCTATATCAGCATAATGCACCAGGACAGGAGCATTATAGCCAACTGACCCAAAACATTAATACAGACAAGAAGCATATAATGGACCGCAATGAATCTGCCATAGCCACATAGCGTGCAGGGTTAGGCGCGTTATATCAACCGCCATATCTAGTCAAACATTGGTCAAACATACCATAACGAATCCACACAAGTGCGTCACTGGAGCCATAATGCACGGGGAATGATCTATTAAATGAACCGACTGACACGGTCTTCGAGGAAGCACGGTCGTCGAGGGATTTGACAATGGCAAACGGCCTCAAAAATAACCCGAATATAACACGCCTAGCCTAGGGCGTTATATCCAAATAACGGACCAGGCCTGATGCGTTATGCTCCATGACCTCGAAAGATGAAAAATAATGAACGAACCATAACGGTCTATCGAGGGACCGTTATGCCTATAACGGTCTCTGGTAGGACCGCTAAGTCAGTCCGACGGGTAAAATGGTAGAACGGTCGAATCGACCCATTCCACGCCCCATGCACGCCGTAGCGTAGAGGAAACACATCCAATCGATGAGAAACGACTCCAGAAGGTCAAAAATGTCACATGCATCCATCGAAACGCATTAAAACGTGAGATCGAGGCAATTTTAACGAATTGACCCAAATCGAGTCACCGAGGTTCCCAAACTCCTACCGGCCCCAAATGACGAGCAATCGACATGAAACTGGTGGGGTTGGGATCGTGACATCCCAGTGGTCAATTTGACACTAATTTTACCACGAATGGTTGTCGCTTTTCGATGAACCCTACAAATCCCAAAAATTATGACTTTCACTAAACTGGCTTGATCTCCCCCGATCGAGCACCAATCTGCGCAAAATTATAGTGAAAACGTAGAGGATGAAGTGGCGATCCATCTCCCTACCTCCACCGATGAAACCGAGCATCGAGGCGACTAAACCACGTCGAAAACTACCACGCGAACCGAACCGTCGACTTTGAACCCACCGTTCGGGATCACGCCAGAACTGCACCGATTCTCACTCCACCATGCGTCTCAACAGCCTCCCGACGTCGCCACCTTACCCACGATCCCCTCCGTGTGCAGTCGGAGGTGAAGAGTCAAGAGAACGAGAGAGAGAGAGAGTGAGATGGCGTGAGGACCAAAGCCGCCTCCCAGGCTTTTCTTGCCATAAAGGAGTTTATGACTAAAACCCCTGTCCTCCGCCTGTCAGACTTTTCCAAAGTCTTTGAGGTCGCCTATGATGCATCTGGCGTAGATATAGGAGGAGTGCTTAGCCAAGAGAGCCACCCTGTGGCTTATTTAAGTGAGAAGCTTTCCGATGCAAAGCTTCGTTACTCCACCTACGATAAGGAGTTTTATGCCATGGTCCAAGCCCTCAAGCATTGGAGACACTATCTCTTACCACAAGAGTTTGTCTTATATTCAGACCACGAAGCATTGAAATTCCTCAACTCTCAAAAGGGCTTGAACCCTAGGCATGGTCGGTGGATAGAATTCCTCCAGTCCTTCACTTTTGTCCTAAAACATAAGGCTGGAAAAGAGAATAAGGTGACCGACGCATTGAGTCGAAGGGTCTCCCTTCTTTCCACTGTTCGGGTAGAGGTCACTGGATTTGACCGCATGAAGGACCTCTATAGTGAGTGTCCAGATTTTGGCCCTGCCTATTCTGCTCTGTCTGCTGACTCCTCGACAACATTTTCTGACTATCTACTCCAAGATAGTTTTCTGTTTCGAGGGCAGCAACTCTGTGTCCTGAGGACTTCTGTTCGGGACTTTCTGGTCTGGGAAATGCATGCTGGAGGTCTTACCGGTCACTTTGGCCACAACAAGACCATCCATTCTATGGAGGAGCATTTTTATTGGCCTGGCCTTAAGAAAGATGTGACTAAAATTATAGCCCAATGTAGAACATGCACAATGGTCAAACAGGTCAAACAAAACACTGGTCTTTACACTCCTCTCCCCATTCCTGATCGACCATGGGTCGATATGAGCATGGATTTCATCCTGGGTTTACCTCGTACTGCTCGCAAGCATGACTCCATCCTCGTTGATCGGTTCTCTAAGATGGCTCATTTCATTGTATGTAGCAAAACATATGATGCATCTAGAGTAGCCCACCTATTCTTTGATGAAGTCGTGCGTCTGCATGGTCTTCCTCAAATCATAGTGTCTGACCGAGATGTACGATTCACTAGTTATTTTTGGAAGACACTTTGGCACCTAGTTGGCACAAAGCTCAACTTCTCCACTGCCTATCACCCACAAACTGACGGGCAAACAAAGGTTGTCAAAAGGAGTTTAGGGAATCTCTTGAGGTGTCTAGTAGGGGATCATTCTGGCACTTGGGACCTCCTCTTGCCCAGAGTTGAATTTGCATATAACAGTTCGATCAATAGGTCCATAGGTATGAGTCCATTTGAGGTCGTGCATGACGACCTAATCGTCCCGCAAACGACTTGAATCGGAATGAATCATGCGGGTTAGATCGACCCGCACCGAGTCTACGAATCATGCTCTTACGCACCCCGTAGACGTACACGTTGCTGACCACATTTTCAAACGGGATCCACGCGTGCGTGACAGCTTTTTTCAGACGTGGACCGTTGGACTACATTGATTCGGGGGGGGGGGGGGCCTGGTCGGACAAGTCAACATTTTCGCCAGAAAAGATTTCAACCACTTTCGAATGGGGGTCTTCATAAGAAAACTTCGGCGACACCGAATCTTATTACTTCGGAAAGATCTCTGACTTTGACGGAAGAAGACAAACAAGAGAGAGATTCAAAAGGCCATCCCCATCCAAGAACACGATATAACTATTGCACACGAAGAGGGAGATATGCAAAATGACAGGTAGCGAAGTGTTGGGCGAGGGACACGGATGATTGAAAACCTGCATGAAATTCGGACCCATCGCATCCGACGCCGCAACCTGTCAAAACCCAGCATCCAAGGAGTGGGAGATTTTGATCGAAAACTTGCGTCAAATCTGGACTGAGACTGACCGGATCAGATGGTACAGATTTATCCCAGCCTCGCATCTAATCCAAAGATCCAGCGGCAATGGATATCTCTACAGCAGAAGTGGTGGCCCGTGGTTCAGAGAGACAGAGAGAAAGAGAGAGTCGTTTCCTCCAACGCAGTGAGATCAAATCTGACAAAAACGAGCTTTTCGTAATAATGCGTTGTTGCTCATATGCCAATCTGTAGTCACACCCAGAGGTTCAGCTGTTCCAATTCCACCGGAGACAGACTTCTTTCTTTCCACCGTCGGGTCCCCGATTGGGTTAAGTGCGCTGTGTAGTCTCTTTTACACAAGCAGACACCTCTCAGAGCCACCGGCATGGCTGCCGAGTTGTTACTGATGATGATCCTTATCAGCCACCGGCATAGAAAGCAGCAGCTTGTCCAACCTCTTGAGAAGCGCACGGCTGGTGACTGCCCGGAGACAAATCAGCCAGCAGAGGGCATGGGGGACAAAATCTGAGCTGAGCAGGAGGGCCGGGCTTCTGTGACGATGACCTGTGAGTCTGTTGTAATTATGCCCCTATAAAAAGAGTACAGTTGAATGTGATACTTCGTGACAAAACGGATGGTAAGGGCAGGCCATTGCAGTGGTAGCTAAACAAAGAAAACTTTGCATGGGCACAAATCCTGGATGAAACTGATGTGTAAACGAGCAAATACAAGTTAAAAAAAGAAAATTATATATAGGGGTTAATTTGCCATGTCGTCAGATACAAGGGGAATGAAATAGACTCCGCCAAAATCAAAGCTATTCAAGAGCTGCCTCCTCCCAGAAATCTGATAGAACTGTAGTCATTACAAGGTCAGCTGGCCTATATCTATAGATTCATCTCCAATCTATCTGGGCAGTGCCAGCCTTTCCACAGGCTAATGATGAAGGATGCCCTGTTCCATTAGGGTGAAGAATGTCAAAATGCTTTCAACCAGCTGAAAGAATACATGAAGACCCTGCCAGTGTTGGGGGCACCTGTTAAAGGACGTCTGATGATTCTTTACATAGCGGCCACCGAATGCTCTCTGGGGGCAATGCTGGCCTAAAATAATGAGGAAGAAAAAGAACAAGCTTTCTACTACCTCAGCCGGAGATTGGTTGGGGTTAAAGGAAAATATACACCTATAGACAAGGTCTGCCTCGCACTGGTCTTTGCAGCCAAGAAGATGAGGCATTACATGCTCAAGCTAATATCCAGGGCCGACCTAGTCAAATATATACTTTCTTAGTCGACTCTAAAAGGACGGCTAGGTAAATGGGTCGTCATCCTCACAGAGTTTGACATTATCTATGTGTCACAAGAGGCTATCAAAAGTTAGGCCACTGCAGATTTCTTTGCATCACACCCGGTGCCTGAAGATTCTCCGTTGATCACGGAGCTCCCCGAAGGTGACACTCTAGAAGTAGACCAAGTCCAATAGGCCACCTAGCAGCTATACTTTGATGGACCTTCAAGAACAGAAACACCCTTGTCGGGATGAACAAGAATAAGAGCAGGGGCAGGCGTCGTCCTTAAATCCCCTGAAGGAGAGGTGTTGCATACCTCTTGCTCAATCAACAAAGCCTGCACGAATAATGAGGCAGAATATGAAGCTCTAATTATCAGTCTTCAGGTTGCTCTCTATATGGAGATTCGGATGCTACAAGTGTTTGGGGATTCAATGTTAATTGTCAAACAGATCCAGGGATAGTTTGAAGTCTGAAAACCTAAATTACTTCCCTACCACCCTAAGGCAAAGAAACTCATGGGGCAATTCTACTTTATTGAAATAAGCCATGTCGACCGTGGTCAAAATGCACAGGCCGATGCATTAGCAAAGTTGGCAAACTCATTGGCAATCCTACGAATGAATCACTTGACATATGGGTGATAAACCGACGGTAGGTCCCCAGCATGATAGAAGAAGAGCCAAGTGAAGAAGAACTTGAAATAGCAACTACAGAAGTGATCGGCTCACCCAACTGGTGAGAGCCCCTCATACAATGGTTCAAACACTAGCAACTACCCGTCAGTTTGATGGGAACTTCTCTATAGAGGAAATCTACTGGAGGCAAATTGAGAGATAGATGGATCAAAGATGGAGACAAGAACACTGCTTACTTTCAGTGCATCGCTATAGGAAGGAGAGTTAATACCATTATTTGTATTAGGGTGGGTGAGCTCTCTACTTCTTTGGAGGAGCAGATCAAGGGTTTGGCGAGGGACTACTACGCCATGCTGTGTTCTGAGGATAATCATTTTAGGCTGAGCATTAATGATGATCAACTTCCCCGTCTTTCTCTTGAGGAGAGGGACGACATTTCTTAGAACTTTTTAGAGGGGGAGGTTCGCCAAGCAGCCTTCTCTCTTGCATGGGACAGAGTTCCAGGTTCGGATGGCATTCCTTTAGCCTTCTTCCAGCAGTGTTGGGCTATCATCAAATCTGACCTTATGGCAATAGTTAGGGAGTTTCAAGAGGGAGGGCCTACTGGGTAGGTATTAACAAAATTCTCTTTGTCTACATCTCTAAAAAACATGGAGCTCAAGATTTCTGGGACTTCAGGTCCATCGGTCTGTTGAATGGCACCTATAAGATCATCACCAAGTTGTTAGCAGGGAGATTGGATAGAGTTATGTATAGGGTGCTGAGTTGCTTCCATTGAGCCTTCATCAGGGAGAGACATATTTTGGATAACTTCTTGGTGGCCTATCAGTGTGTATTTGCCATGAAGACTCAGAGGAAGAAAGTGGTCGTCTTGAAGTTGGACTTTGAGAAGGCTTACGATGAGGTCAACTAGCTATGTTTGTTTGATGTGTTAGAGAAGTTGTGTTTTGGGGAAAAATAGATTGGCTTGATCCGGGCTTGTATTTCAGCTACATCGTTTACTGTTCTGGTCAAGGAGAAGTCAATTTCTTACTTCCACAGTGGCAGGGGGCTCTGGCAGGGAGATCCTATGTTTTCTCTCCTCTTTGTGCTTGTGGCTCATGTCCTTAGTAGGGTATGGTAGACAATAGAGGCTACAGATCTGATCGGGAGTTTCTAGGTCTGGGAGAGGGGGTCTTTCACTCTCCCACTTGCAGTTTGCTGATGATACTATTCTATTCTTGGTGGAGGATGAGCAACAACTTTATGTGGTTAGAGTGTTGCTGGAATTGCTAGAGGAGACCATTGGATTGAAGGTAAGCTTGAACAAGAGTTTGCTTGTTGGGGTTAATATGAAGGACATTGCTATCCTTAGGGCAACGCTCACTTTGGGATGTCGGACAGGTGTTTTTCCCATCTCCTACCTGGGACTCCCACTGACACTAGGTGCTCTTTGGTGTGCCAAAAACCCAAACAACCCAAGGGAATGACTCGATGGCTTATAAAGCCTTACAATTGCGTACATACTTTCCCAAGGATCTAAACATAAACTAAAAGGACATAAATGTAAAATAAACTATACATGCTCGGCATCGATTCCCATCATTACCTCAGTAGGGGTCCCGTGGAACCCCAATCGAAAACAACGGCGGTATAAAAAGTAACAACTATAACTAGAATAACAGTAACATCAGGAATAGTAAACTCGGTGGCCAATAAAACCTCGGCTCTACAGCTACTCCTACTGTACCAGAATGGAACTAACACCCCGATCCCATGGTCGGGGAACAACCAGATTACGACCGCCCTAGTCACACTACCAGGAAAATGACACGACGCCACTGTCGTGGAGGCCTATCCTCTCAGACAAGGGCCCATCGAAATCACGTGGTCAGGAAACACAGTCACGACCTCGCCGTCGTGAACTCTACGCCATCTAGGGAGAAGCCTTCGGTGACGCTCACTGGAAACCCTAGACCTCGGCTCCGAAAAAACACCCGAACTACACACGAAACTCCGCCTCGCAGATGGAAAATGAAAACCCGTGACATGGCAACTCACGTCACATGACGGGAGTACCGCCCACCAGAAGCAAGGCTGGATGCGTCCACTGATGACTTAATCTGCAGCCTCAAGTGTCTCGCTGCGATGCCCCAGGTGGAGACTGAGACACCATACTAGTAACACAGAACAAGGACTAGCTGAAGTCGCGCTCGTCAGCACGTGTGCTCTGCCCCCAGCTACGCGTGCACACACAGACCATCTACTCTAGGTCGGGTCCTCTAGCTGATTTTCCCTACAGCCGGACTCAGGCTGCAAGGGCAAGGGGCCCTACGGTAACCAGCTTAAAATCGTCTCACTCGGGTAAGCCGCTCCACCACTTCAGGGTGGGTCAGCACACGCGTGCCATAAGAAGGCTACAACCCGTGGGGGCTCACAGAATGTGGACACAGAAAATCATGCACGCACCCATCATGAGTAACACGAAATAATAGGTGGCTCGAAGTCACCAGACTCTGGACAGCCCACTAGGCCCACTAAACTCAACGGTCCTTCAGTCTCGAGACTAGGGTCAAGATCGCTGCACGTAATGGCACAATGCCATCGATCTCACCTAATCCCTAGGTCTGAAACCACAGTGAGACAATTCCCAATGTAGCTCACTAGCCGCCGCATGGATCTCTCATCCATGAGACACACAGAAAACCTCCAGCCCCAGGCTGGTTGACTGAACTCACAGTTCAAGGCCATACGCTTGGCTATGTATACTGAACTTTGTATAACCATGCATACGTATATGTACATACATACATAAATATGCCCACTCATTTAAACATGACATTGTAGTGTTCCTTAAACATAGATATATCAACTCTACTAACAGTCAATAATTCAATACCTTCAAATATAAGATCTCATCTTAATGAGATGTAACAAGTGGAAAAGAAGAAGGGTTATTAACTTATTATGATGTGCTTGTCGTCGGCGGCACAAATGGTCGCCTTCTCGATCGGGGGCGTTGCCTTGGCCCCGCACGGCAGGACAGGCAGCAGCGTGGCAAAGCAAAAAAAAAAAGGTGCCCGACAGCTAAGTGGGCCATTGAATGGTTGGGCATGGAGTGGCCCACCTCACGTTTGGGCTGTCGGCATCTGCTGGGAAGAATTGGATCTGATGAGTTTAACATCATGCCATTTTGGATTTTATTAATCTTAGTAGACATATGTATTGATATATGTCCATTGACACCTCTTTGCCTACGAGTAAGGTCATGGAGTTCGTGCTAGCATGTGCAAGAATTGGACCCAATTGGATTGGACCATGAGATCGGGTAGATCTGATCTGATGTACATTGGGGTTGCTTAGAATTGAGTTGAGGTCAGCTGGTTGCAGATCAAATCTCGGATAAAAGTAAAATTAAGAAGGATTTGGACCTTAAAAAGAAGCAATGTGTTATATATGTTGCCTGACATTTTGCCAACTTATTTGCCCAATCCAATAACTTTAAGACACTCAATCATTTCTTCAGAAGAAAAAAGAGTGGGCTTTAAATATTGGCGGCCCAGCATTTGAGATAACTAAACTAACATTGATCTCATCCTCATCGTCTCTCTTTCTGATCATTCGTTTGCTGCCCTCCTCTCCTGCTGCTGCTTCCTCCTACCATGATCCATCAAAACACGAATCACAGTCGGCGACCTGAACCACCTCATCTCCACCACCATGAGCGGCGTGACCTGCTGCCTGCGCTTCCCGGGGCAGCTCAACTCCGACCTCAGGAAGCTGGCCGTCAACCTGATCCCATTCCCGCGGCTGCACTTCTTCATGGTGGGCTTCGCCCCGCTCACCGCCCGGGGCTCCCAGCAGTACCGCGCTCTCACCATCCCGGAGCTGACCCAGCAGATGTGGGACGCGAAGAACATGATGTGCGCCGCCGACCCCCGCCACGGCCGCTACCTGACGGCCTCCGCCATGTTCCGGGGGAAGATGAGCACCAAGGAGGTGGACGAGCAGATGATCAACGTGCAGAACAAGAACTCGTCCTACTTCGTGGAGTGGATTGACTTGACCCAAAACAAAGGAGAAATTACATCATATAGACTCAATAAAAGAAGAAGAGTACACCAAGATGCCTCACAAGCTAGTCCATGTGATGGGGCGGACCCATCGAGTCGCCGAGCCGCACCCTACCCTTCTCTAGGAGGGAGAGATGTGCTGAGCCAGAGGGAACTATGGGTGATGTCCCCATCAAAGTGACTACTCCCTTGACCAGAGACTCAAGTGGACGTAGAGAGCCTCCCTCCCTGACTACATATTGCTGAAGAATTTGGCAGACCTTCACAGTCGATGTTGGATCTCCCCCTTTCCAAGCTTGGACTAGGGGTGCTATTTATAGACCCATGAAGTGTAACCCCAAAATTAGGGTTTTCCACTGAAAATTAGGGCATAATAATAAAAGAAAATCTGTAGATAATATCTCCCTCTTCCACCAGGATCAAGCGGCACCCCATTTGGTGGAGAAACCGCGAAGAAAATGGCGGGGGAAGGTAGAGGTTTAACCACGGATGGAGAGAGAAAATCTAATAAATCCACAGATCTCTGGTCTGTACGCGGTCAATCGATAGACCGCCTAGTCCTGTACGCAGTCTACTTTGAGACCGCCTACAGTTGTCGGTGGGACATAAATAAAACACTTACTTATCCAATTATCCACCGAACTGACCGGCAGACCCGGTGCTGGACTCTTTAGGATAAAACAGTCTACAACTAGACCACTCAATGATTGGCGCGGTCCAATGCCAGACCGTGTAAAACGTGTCGGTGATAAATCCCAAAAATTAGGATAAATAAATAATTATCTGAAAAACCAACAGGTTTAGGACTCTGGGAGATAGATGGTCTAAAGCCTGGCCGTTCAATGGGAGTAAACGGCTGAACTCAGACCGTGCAAAGGCTTGCCGGTGAAAAATCAAAAAATCAAATAAATATCTAATAAATCATCCTGAGCTTGTAAACTGTTCCAACCAGACTGCTCAGTAACTGAACAGCCCAGTGATAGACCGCGTACCGCCTGGACGCTTGAAATTAATAAAATGGGATAGATGAGCCCATTTACCTAAAAAATAAAGTGAAATTAAGGCCCATTAAGCCCAAACTCGAGAGCAAACCTAGCTAGGGAGGGAGATACCCATAGAATAAGCCCAAAGGCATGCCTGAAAATAGCCCAATGAGTAATGGACAACTTGAGGCATCAACAAAGGGTGGTAAGGGGAATGACCCAACTCATAGGTAAAAAATGGGTGTCAACAGATGCCTCTCCTTAACGTCCTCTTTGCAGAGGAGCGAGCGGAGGTGAAGCGATTTGTAGTTTCGAGTGACTTCTGACACATACCGAACTCATGTCAGATTTACTCAGGTTTTTCTCTGATTCAGTCATCGGCATAGTGGTTTGTATAACCAACTCAACTTTGCTGATATGCAGGATATCTTCATCGAGTGGACTATCTCTCGAAGTATTTTCACCTTGACTGGGCATCCTTTTGGCCAATTACAGACCTTTCTAGTTCAATGTGTACCCGGATCAGGTTACACAGGTTTTCCCATGATTTGGCCTTCGACACTGTGATTTGTACCGTCAACTCCAGTTTATGGATATGTGAAATATCTTCATCAAGCGGACTATCCCTCAAAGCATTTCCACCCTGACTAGGCATCCTTTTGCCCACTTACGGACCATTTCGACATTCCGCGTGTCTTGATCAGATCACTCAATTTTTTCGCTGGCATCACCTTCGACATTGCAAAATGTGCCCTCAAGCTTGCTCCTAGCCTGTGGGAAGCGTCTTCGTCAAGTGGGCAACCACTCAAACTGTTTTCACCCCCATAGGGTAGCTCTTCGGCCACTTACGGGCCATTTCGACATCCCACGTGTCCTAATTGGATCACGTGCGTTTTCCTCTAATATTGCTTTTGGCACCCCATTTTGGGAAACCAGGGACATTTCTTCATCTCGGGATGCTTCCTTGCCAGGTGATGGGCCACCCGGTGCATTTTCCTCATCATCAGACGAGATAAGGGGTTTGCTCGGCACAAACAAGTTGTTGCTGATTTGTTGAGTTTGTTGATCTTGGCCTGCCGTATGAGCTTCTTCTTGCTTCTTCGAGGGTGGTCTCGAATATTCCCCTAAGCTCTCAGGTCTCATTTTAGTAGCTATCCTCTGTAGCTGAGCAATTTTCCTTTCTTCTTCTATTCTCCTTTTTTTTTCTTTACTGGTATAGGGGCACTCGGTCAGAGCTCATGGCCTGCAAAAGCAAAGGTTAAGAAAAAATAGAAATATTTTCAATGTCAACAGCGATGTGGATCGATCAAAGGCCGATAATTGGAGAGGCCAATGACTCATTCAGGGGTGGGTGGAGGGCCACCCTAATTGGTGGGAAGGGATAGATTTTCTCATTATCTGCTCTGCCATCCTTTTGGGTTTTCGCCAGAGCCGACCCCCTTTAGCTTTTTCCAACGCGTCCTTGTGGGTTTTCACGTCGAGGGATTTCCCAATATTACCTGAGGCGTCCTTTCGGGTTTTCACCTCAGCCGGGTTGTTGGCCTTTTTGCCCCCAATTGCCTCCTTGTGACAAGGGCGAGTGGGTCCACTGAGGTATCCCCTTGAGGGAGAAAATGCATAACTTCCTCTTCCGAGATCCAAATGAAGCTCTGTCTTCGGCTGCTGAAAGCTGACTTGGGAAGGAAGAAGTTTGTAGAAGAAGACCAAGGCTGATTCCGCCGGGGTTCGTCGGGGCAGCGCTCTGTAGCACGATCTGGAAGCAATCTGCGCAGTCGCCAGAGAAAATTGCTAACATGAATCTCTGAAAGGTGACAGGTGCATTACATAATCCAAAGGGCATTCTCCTGAAAGCAAGGTTCCAAAGGGACATGCAAATGTTGTCTTTTCCTAATCATTTGGGTATATAGCCACCTGATTGTACCCAAAATATCCATCTAGAAAGTAGAAATACTTTTCCTCTGCCAGCTTTTCCAAAATCTGATCAATGAAAAGGAGTGGGAAGTGATCTTTCTTGGCCATGGAATTGAGTTTTTATATTCAATGCATACCCTCCATCGTGTAGCTAGTTTGGTAGGTGTCAAATCTCCTTGATCATTATTTGCCACAGTCAGTCTGGATTTCTTGGGAACTATTTGAGTTGGACTGACCCACCTGCTGTCGGAGATTGGGTAGACGATCCCGGCATCTAACTACTTGACCACCTCCTTCATGTGTGGGTTCAATCTCCTTTGCATTTCTCGGCTAGGTTTTGCATTCTCCTCCAAATAAATGTGATGTTGACAAACAAATGAACTTATCCCTTTAAGATCGACAACAGACCAACCTATAGCACCCTTATGAGCTTTAAGGACCTCGATTAGTTTCTTCGAATGATCAGGCTCAAGGTCACTGGCAGTTTCAATTCAACTTGTGGAGGAGATTGTAAGGATGACAGAGTTGGTTCGGACTTGAGTTGTGGTAGAGGATCAACTGGCGGCCACATCCTAAGGGGAGTAGACAGGATATTAGCTTCTTCTCTCATGTTTGTCTTGCTTTCCTTTTTTATTTCCATCAATTCCTCAATGATGTCGACAACAAAACAGTCTCTTGATCATGAAATTTGGATGCCTTGAAGATGTTGGTGCTGATTTTTTGATCCCCAAAAGATGTCCATAATTCCTGTTGCACAGTCTATGTTGGTCCTAGTAGTGGCTAAGAATGGTCTGCCCACAATGATGGGTGTGCGGTTGATTTCCTGGGGCGAAACCATGTTTAATATGAGGAAGTCGGCAGGGAAGTAGCAGTCATTTACCTTAACAATGACATCCTCAATCAGTTCTCTAGGAGTTTTGATTGATCTATTGGCGAACTGGAGAATAATGGGTGTAGGTTTGAGCTTATCGATGTCAAACTTCTCATAGATTGATGTGGGGAGTAGATTTACACTTGCCCCTAAATCTAGGAGAGCTTTATCAAAGGTCACACCCCTTATATTGCAAGAAATGAGAGGGGTTCTAGGGTCCTTCAACTTCCTTGGAAGTTGGTCGAGTACCACGGCACTAACATTCTCGGGAAGCCTAATTCTTTCTGGGGTCACCCGTGGTTCCTGTCTAGGGGTGCACATTTCTTTTAAAAATTTTGCATAAGTTGAGATTTGTTTGATTGCATCGAGGAGGGGGATGTCGATGTGGACGGACTTAAATAGTTCCATCATCTCCTCATTATGGTCCAGCTGTTTCTTTTTGGGCTTCAGAGTGCTAGGGAATGACACGGTTGATAAGTGCTCGAGCCTTCCTCCATTTTCTTCTTCCCCTTTACATTATCTTCCTGAATGTGCTCTTCCTCACTGTCGCTGTTAACCTTTGGGGCTTGGTTTGATGAAACATTAGTGGGCTCATGAGGATCTTGAAGGATTTTACCATTTCTCAAGGTTGAAATTACTTTTGCATTTTCAATATGTGGGTCTTTTTGTAGCATTGGGCCTGGTGGGTGTTGAAGGATGGGAAGATTTGGTTGGTTAACGAGAAGGTTTGGTTGATGGAAGCCCGAAGGGTTGTTTCTTGGGTTTACAATGGACTGACTAGGCAATTGGCCCATTTCCCTTCTCATGGTGGCTTCGGCCAGTTGACCCAATTGGGCCTCTATCTTTGAGATGAATTGTTGCTGGGCTTGGATGGATTGCTGTTGGGCTTGGATGGATTGTTGTTAGGCCAAAATCAGTTGTTGCAACTGATTGAACCTTTCATTAGTTTGAGGTTCTTGATGTTGCTGCAGAGGAGGTTGATAGGTTAGCTGAGAGTTGGAAGATTGCCCGTAACTGGGTTGCCATTGGTTAAGCACAACGTAAGGAGCATAACTGGAGCTAACGTAGGCAGGTTGTCCTTGATTGAAGGTTTGGTTTTGAAAATTATTTTGGTGTTGGCCTCTAATTTGGAAGTGTTGATTTGGGAGATTGTGGGTTAGAGCCTGTTGAGATTTTCAGGAGAAATTGGGATGATTTCTTCATCCTGGGTTGTATTTGTTGGAAAATGGGTCATTGTCTGACTTTTGGACCCTTGGGCCATGCCGACTTCTATCGCCAGTTTATCAAAGACTTCTCCAGAATTGCTAGACCCTTTACAAACCTCCTGGCCAAAGAAGTCCCATTCCACCTTGACAAGTTATGTTTAGAGGCATTTGAGTTCTTGAAGATGACTTTGACCGAGGCCCCAATCTACATACTCCTGATTGGTCATTACCTTTTGAGATCATGTGGCCCTCCGGAACTTCGGGACCTTTTACCAGGGCATCGCGCCCCTTTTTCCCTTTTCCATCCGGAACCTCCGGATCTTGGTCATTGGGCACCACGCCCCTCTACGTCTTCACGTCCAGATTTTCCGGGCATCTTGTCGATCTCTCTCGGGCATCGCGCCCCTTTCCATTTCATTTCTCCGGAACCTCCGGACCTTTCCTTTGGGCATCGCGCCCCTTTCCATCTTATTTCTCTGGAACCTCCGGACCTTTTCCCTGGGCATCGCGCCCCTTTCCATTTTATCCCTCCGGAACCTCCGGACCCTGCTCCCTTTTTTAATCAACTCCCCCTAGGGCATCGCGTCCCTCCAGATCTTCTATCCCCTTTTCCAGGGCATCACGCCCTTTTCTATCTTTCGCCTCCGGAACCTCCAGATTTTTCAGGGCAGCATGCCCCTCCACGTCTTATTCCTCCGGTCCCTCCGGATCCCTTCTCTTTATTCCAATCTTTCTTCCTTCTCCTCCAGGATATCGCATCCTTCATCATCCTCTTCATTTTAAATCATCTTTTTCCATACCTTTTCCCAGGGCATCGCGACCCTCGACATCTCATCCCTCCGGAGCCTCCGGATTCTGCTTTCAATCATGATTCTCCTCCTTCACCTCCGGATCCTCCAGACCCGCCTCTTTTCATCTATCAATTTCTCCTCATAATTCCTCCTGATCCTGGGTCCGACCCGACTTCTTCCACCTCCATCGTCTTGGGTATTTGCCCTTTCTCCCACTGTTTCCGAGGCTTCAGTCCTCACCTCTCCTCCTAACTCTTTGTTTCTTCTGTAGACTGTTCCATGTGATCAGGGTCTCCGCGCCTTAACGAGGGAGTTCTAGCCCTCACCTCTTTTCCTTTTCTCCTTATTCGTCTTAGTCTGGTCTTAGCACCACTCCTTCTTGTTAAGCCACTTTCAATCCTTTGCTTCCAAAGGCACACATTCCATGTGGTTGGATGCTAGTGGAAAGAATTGTTACACTGTCCACCAGAGATGGTTGAAGAAAGATCATAAATTTCGATTCATGTGTTGTTGGGTCCCAAGAGGTGAAATAGGATCTAGAAGGGGGGGTTGAATAGATCCTTTTACGAACTTTACCCAATTAGAAACTTGGCTACCAGAAGTAAAAACAACTCCTATAAAGTAAGGAAATCTCTTAGACACAAAGCACAACAGATTGAATAGGAATGGCTCAAATGACAATGGAAAGGCACGCTTAAGTGTGCGATGGAGATAGCCAAGATTACGCACAATGAAACACGCACATCAACCTGTGAATGGGGATAGAGAAGATGGAGCAATCCCAAAAGATACACAAATCACAACACAAGAGTTTTTAAGGTGGTTTTGTTGCAAACCCGCAACCTACGTCCACCCCTCACCAATCCCAGTGAGGTTTACCCTTGCAAAAGCAAGAACTGTTAAGAACCTCCACAACACACGCTAACTCACAGCTTGACACGGGGATAATCCCCACACGAGGAACAGACTCCTCACGAGGATGAAGTCCTCAACACACAAGCTGCAACTGTAGCAACGGGGACGAACCCCAACACACACAAGAGGAGCAAGCTCCTCACGTGGATGAAGTCCTTACCACACACGGGGACAAGCCCCAAACCCACAGAACGGAGAACCCTTCATCTGTCTTCCTACACGTAAATCAGTAGGGATGGTTTTAGATGAAAAAATGACAGGATAAAAACTCACTGTAAGTGCAGTGGGAAAAACCATAAAAATAAGAAGAAAAACTAGCTGAAACCTTAGTTGATGATTTGGAAGCTGGGGACTGTAGCTACAGATTTCAGATCTGAGGATCTGATTCTTCACGCTCAGGTAGACTGCAGGGTTTCTCTCACTCTCTCAAGGCTTCTCTTTCTCTCGCAAGGCTTCTCTTTCTCTCACAAGGTTTCTCTTTTGTTCTTCTTTTACAACACTGGACTGAGACCTAGTGCTGGGCTGCTCCCACGCAGTTCACAAGGATGCTCTTCATAGATGCTCAAGGGCGTAGCTCTCTCTCTTGGCAGCAGCAACTATTTCTTCAAGCATGGGGTCATTATTATAGGCGCAAGCAGTCCTTCCAGTAGGAGGTTCCAGGCTGTATGTGACTGGCTCCACATAATATATTATATGTCTTTCAAGGAGCTTTTGCCTCTAATAGGCCAGGGAGGCAGCAAAATAATTTTAAGCTAACTTGATACCTGGGTTGACCAGAGAGTATGTGAGTAGGGGTATCCAGAACTACTGTCTCGAGCTAGACTGGATAGCTGAGATACATACAAGGTCATGCGTCAACCACTGGGTCTTACCGGGTTGACCAGAACCTGACAACGACTCTACAGTAGTAAAGAGAATCCTAGTTCAAGTAAGAGAACTATTGGCTATCTTATAACTTGGTCATAGCCCTCATAGGATGTCGGGAGACATCCATGGGATAGCGGGTGAACCACGAGGTCAAGCCAAGATAATCAGAAAATTGAAACACGGACTCGGCAGTCTAGACAAGAACCGCCACACACACCGCCCTAAGACAGGGACCTAAGGCAAACAGATCACAACAACGGACTCAGCCCATAGTGAGGTCACCCAAGGGCCACTCAATGGGACTGAACGGTCTCCTAGAGGCCACTCAGAGGGGACTGAACGGTCTGGGACAAGCCGCTCAATCGAGCCGACCTACTACAGTAGCTTGGTCAAATCAAGTCAACTGTCAGAACGGTTTTAACCAAACTGCTCAAGAACATAGAACAGTTGGGGGAAATCCGCCCTACGAACCGCCTCGAGCCACTGAACGGTTAGCGACCGACCGTCCAATGACCAGAATGGCTAGGTTGGAGCCATTCAAAACAATGGGAAAAATAGAACGGCTAAGTACCAGCCGCTCAACTGGACTGGATGGCTCACACTTGGCCGTGCCATCCACTGGGCGGTCTATCGCGTAACCGCGCAGATGCCCAACGACCTACACTGAATGGTCGCACCCAGGCCACGCCAAGCCCTAAATGATTTCTATTAAACCGTGTAGGCGTCACGACGGGAGATTCGTGGGATCGGCCCGATCATGGCCTTTCCACGTCCCGTTCATTCCAAAACGAAGGGGAATACAACCACATCGACAACATACAACATTTAGACTCCGACGGGAGTCAGATCGGCTGAGAAATGGCGAGAAACAAGCGATTTTCTCAAATCGATCCAAATGGAACCACCAAACTTCTCGGGCTCCTAACAGTCCCGAATGACCGCCAAACGACACGAAATTAGCGACTATGGAACGCTGACGTTCCAGGAAGTCATTTGTGATGCGGGATGATGGACACGGATTCGACGCTGAGTCGGATATGCAGCCTGAGACTCTAGCAAGCTCGCGTTCGTCCCTAGCAAGGGAAGCGATCGGACGTGCACGGTTGAGAAACCGGCAATGAGCTAGGGTGGTCAACTCTCAACCTTGTGCCCGGGTCGGGTCACGGGATGGCTCGCTCTCTCTCGCAGCAGTGAAATAAATTGATCGAGCTAAGGACCCTAAAGAGAAGCCTTACTGGTATTTTTCTAAGATGTATTGACGATGATGAGGTCTAGAAGTGTGTCAGGGAGGCACACTTAGGCGCGTAGGGTGGCTATGTGAATAGCCAGATACTTCCTAAGAAGATCCTTCGATAAGACTTTTACTGGCCCACCATGGAAGAGGATTGTGCTGTTTATGTCCATAGGTGTGTTAAGTGTCAACTTCACACCGAAAAAATTCATTCTCTATCTTCCTCACTTCATCCAGTATCTTTCCATGGCCTTTCTCCATGTGGACTTTCTACATCATCGGTCCTCTTGGTGATCTCAACTCTCTCACCAAGCAAAAAATATTCATCCTTACTGCAACGGAGTACTTCACCAAATTGGCCGAAGCTGAAGCTTACATAGAGATCAAAGCATCAACAGTCTGCAAGTTCATTATGAAGAACATCATCGTCAAGTTCGGCATTCCAAGCATTATCATCACTGACAACGGGTCGCAATTCTTTTCCCAGGGCCTTCAGGACCTCTACAAAAGGTACAAAATTACATTGCATCATTCATCACCTTATTATCTATAAGGCAATGGCCAAGCAGAGGCCACCAATAAAACATTGATCAAAATCATGAAGAAGACTTGTGAGTCTAACAAGTTCTCAGATTGGCTAGAAAAGCTTATCGAAGCTCTATGGGCTTATCGCACTTCAATCCGTACTCCCACAAGGCAAACTCTATTTGCCCTCACTTATGGGATTGAGGCGGTAGTCCCATACAAGACTTTGATTCCTTCTCTCAGGGTACAATTGGACAAGAGACTTTTCCTCGACAAACGTCATGATTCCCTCCTTGCCTAACTGGAACTCTTAGATGAGAAGCGGCTAGTCGCTGCCGAGCATGCACGTGTTTATCAAAATAGACTCACACGTTTCTATCAAAAGAAGATCATTGAGAGAAAATTTAAAGTCAGTGAGATGGCCATGAAAAGAATTTTTGTGAAACCTGGTGGGCCGCGTTCTAAACTACAACCCAATTGGGAAGGGGCATACGTGACTCAGGCTGTGCATCCGAGCAACGTCTACAGGCTAGTCAATACTGAAGGGATTGAATTATCCCACCCGTGGAATGGGCTATATCTTAAGAAATACTACCCTTAGATAGGTGTAACAATCGGCATGGTACGGGGACTATCGGAGTTAGAAATTCATTCTTCGATCTTTGTGGTCTAACTCAGGGATAATTCACGCACACACTCACACTTTGCTCTCGAAATCAAACGGCGCGGAATCTGAAGGACGCTAAAGCTGGATCGAAGGTGTAGGACCCGAGTTGTGTGACTCAAGGATAGTTGTGTGTAGGTCTAGTTGACTATCCTGAGTCTTGCGGCAGTTCTGTGTATTGCCTTATGCTTCGTAGTTCGTGCGATAGGTGACTGCTTACCCTATCTGTACTTCGACATTTCTGTGTTGAGTCTCTATGTCTAGTGAGCCTCCACTAGTCATACCCTGACGACACTTCAGCGTGTCAACCCACCTGGGAGTGGTGGTGGGGCGAGTTCCTGAGAGATGATTTTTAGGCTAGTTTCCATAGACCCCCTTACTTTACAGTAGCGTTCTACTCGGGAGGAAAATTAGCTAGTGGCCTGGCTCAAGGCATTGGGCTTATGTGTGCACACGTGATCAGGGGTATTTGCACGAGCACCGACAGGCGTGACCCTGACTAGTCACTCATTACTGTTGTTACTTGTACTTGGTACAATTCCTCAGTCACCATGTTCGAGGTGAGTGCGAGACGCTTGAGGCACAATATAAGACGTCAGTGGATGCATCTAGCTTTGCTTCTAGTGAGGAGGTGCTTCTGTCACATGACACGTGACTTGTGGCTTTGTGATCGACTTTCCGTCATGGTTGACGTGGTGCTTCGGGTAGCATGTCTCTGGCTTCTCCGTCGCTTGTGTAGCGTACACGACGGTGAGGTCGTGTGTGCGCTGGTGTTTTGGGTAGTGTTTCCCATGTCTGAGAAGTCGTGATGTGGAGCCTACACGTCTATTGTAGCATGGCGTGTTCTGGCAATGTAATCGGATTTTCTTGTAATTAGTTTGGCAACTCTCTACTAGGTGTGTGAAAAGTTGTGCCTTCCTCGATTAGGAGCGGTTTAGAGGACCGAGGTCTTATCGATTGCCGTGATTTGTTGGGTATGACTTTCCTCTTTACTTTCGTTGTTGTTACTCATGCTTACTGCTGTTACTCTTGTTGTTGTTACTGTGATTACCACTTTGATTTTTTGGTGGGGATCTGCGGGACCCCTACTGAGCTAGTGACACGAGACTCACCCATGACTTTTTAGGTGTGGCTGCTCTTCTTCCTCGTGGTCTGGTGGTGCAGTTCGTGGTTCTTAATTGCCAGCTTTGCCAGTGTCATGCTTCTCTCGACTTGAGGGTACATTCCCTTCTCTATTGGACTGTACTTATCTTTACTTGGACTGGACTCTGTTAGTTGTTGTAGCTATTAGTTTTAATTTGTTATAGAAAATGTAATTTTATTTATGCTATTTTAACAATTCTGATCAAATATAGTAATTGTTTACTACCTTATCTGGAAGTTCAATGTATTCCTATATGTTGATTAAGAGATCAATGTCCCATCAAAAGGTTTTAATAGAATATCTTCAAAAGGTTATGGTGAATGAAGACCTCCCTCTAGAGAAGATCTTGGCAGTATTGGCACCGACGGACACACAGCCAGCTATCACGTTTCACGACCATGAGCTTGCCCCCAAGGAGGCTTGAAAATATGCACTGTGTGTTTCGATAAAAATCAATGGAGTGCCTATGGATCCATGTTTGGTGAACACGGGTGCATCTATAAACGTGATCTCTATGAGCACCCTCCAATTATGTAGGATTGACATGGAATAGATAAGGCCTTCGTCGATCATAGTCACGGCCTACGATAATAGCAAAAGACCACCAAAGGGGATGATTACCTTAAATGTGGAGTTGGGCTCTGCATCAGTCTCCACGGAATTCCATATCCTTGATATGGATCCCACATTCAAGGCCATGATAGGCCGCCCCTACATTGAAGCCCTGAATGTTGTGCCATCCACCAACCACCAATGCTTGAAATTTTTGTACAATGGATAGATTATCAATGTGACCGATATGCCCATCCTTCATACGGTGGATGCTATTACTACCTCCATGCGCTCTATCTGGCTATCCCACAGGCCTATTTTCTAACTGCTAGATGTGTGTGACCCTCGACAGGCCCCGTCAATATAAGAAAAACCTATCCCCTCATCAATGCCACATCTCCCTTCCGGTTCTAAAGGATGAGAGATCATGAGAAATATCAGCTACCAACAGGGTAAAGGCTTGGGGGCACAATTACAAGGAAGGTCGAGACCGCCGAAGAAGACAAGGGTGATCCTCAAGGCTGGCCTAGGCTTTGAATGCCCACTCGAAGCAGATAGGAAACCCTTTACATGGACCTTGTATTCTCATTTCAAGAAGGTGCATGTCATTCAGATGGGGGATTACCCACAAGAAACACATGGGGAGTCACAAGTTGCTTACTTAGCCGAAAAATGTTCAAAGGCCACCGAGAGAAGCAAGGTCGATGACCCAGAGTGCGAATGAAACAAATGGTTTGATATACCTGATATTTCCATCATACTGCAGCAGATGTTCTCGCCTCCACAACTAGAAGGGCCACCTCTGATCTCCGAAATGCCAGGGGATACCCCCACTGTTGCTAGAATTCTGAACCATCCTCGCCAGGAGGACTTTGTCATCAACGGATCGACGCCCATCATCAACTTTTCCATCGATGGCTCATTAGCCATCATCTTCTCTATTCACTCATCTCAACCTTTGTTGTTGTCCTCTTCCTGGGCCAGACAGTTGTCTGATGATCTTTTCATACTGCATGGGTGTTGGCACTCAAAATATATTTAATGGCGATCAAGCCTCAAAGATGAATGATGCGGCCCACTGAAGCATAGAAGCCGAAGGAGATCAATATATTGAAGCCTTCCCAAGCTGCCAGAGCCTCAAGTCACCCAGTATGAATGCCGGGGACATCACCTCAAGAGAATCGAGATGAATTTACAACCAACCGGTAGTGTCAACAAGCCTGCCCAATGAATCGGCATCGACTCGGCCGTGCTGCATAAACCATATCCTTTGTTTGACCAAGGACAAAGGTACACCTGGTGGCCCTCCACCTGAATGAAAGATCCTCCTGAGGTGAAAGAATGCCCTTGGCCCTTCAGAACAAGGGACCGAAGGCTCTATCAGTAGAAGACCCTGATGACCCGACATGGGTACGACTTCTCAACATATTGGGTCCGTTAGTGACCAAATGATCGCCCAGTCAAGGCGAAAACACCCTAGGTGGTATTCTACCCCCCAAGAGAGCTTTGAGCATGAGTCAGGCCGAGCCAACAGCACAAACCATAGTGTCGAAGGCCTTATCAGCAGAAGACCCGCGTATTCAAGCTGAGGATGCACGAGGTTCCGAAGAAGGTCATATGTCAACCCGAAGGCTTTGTCAGGACTTCTCATCAAGGTTTTCCAAGACCACAACGAGATGAATGGTAACGGTGACTCCTGGATCTAGTCCAGGACCCACTGTCTAACCTGTGTCAAGCAAATGGCACTTATCGGACACGCCCTATTCCCCAACGCCCTCTTCACCGGCGTGCAAAAGGGTCCAGGAAGCCTCTTCCTGACGTGCCATTCTCCACGTCGGAATAGGGCTTCCTCTATAAAACTGTTGTGGGTTGGACCAATTGAAAAGAGAGAACAATTAGAGAGAAATTCAAAAAAAACAAGAGACGAATACGAAGAGAGAGAGGTAGAGTGATGGGGGCCTCTCGCCCTTCACTTTTTTTCACAGCTCCGGTTGCTCACCAGCATGGTTCCATTGTGTCCGTCACAATTTTCTGAGTCGACTTATGTAATTTTCATATTTTTCTTGAGTCATATCATTGTGATTTTTTATTTATTTGAGTCAAGTCCCTAGGTTAATGAGTCATCTACCTAAGTTTATTATCATTATGTTAGTTAGATTGGTTAATGGGCCCAGTTATATGGGCTTGGCCCAGGGGCGGCCCTTTCCCCCTTGGTTAGTTGTCATTAGTCCAAAAGTCAAGGACTTTTTGTAAATTATGGGATTCGTATAAATAAGACCCCATTCCCTCATTTGAGAGCTTCAGTCGGGACGAAGAATCTTTTTCGCGCGCCTGTTGACTTACTAACCACGCCCACGCTTCGCCCAAAGAATCACAATTGATAATATTCCACCGCAGACAAGAATGGCTAACAGGTCGCGAATACCAAAGACACCGCTATGTCTGACAAGGCGCACGGACAAAAGTTTTGCAATAAAAAAGAACGAAGCGTAACCCAAAATCTCCATGTTGATTTTCCCCATCGCTCGCCAAAAAGGCTCGGAGGCACGCATGGCGACCATCACCATGACGACCACATAGGACAAAGCAAACAAGAGAGCATGCCAAGCGAGAAGTAATGAGTTACCATAGACGAGATGGACCGCCAGATACATCAACCCGAGCGCACTGCTGGTAGCGGCCATAACAAGAAGGAATTGCCAGACGCAGCCCAGAAATGACAATCCCTTCTTCGTCGCTTCATGCATGACTATGCCTCCAAACTTCTAGGTCGCACATATTCTTGTTCTTAACACGATTTAAGCCAGTCGAAGACGGCAGCGACGAGAATAAACGTGAGGAACATGAGGGCCAGCTTATCATAGCGAGTGGAGACGCGCTTGTAGATGTTGATCCGTTGGAAGAAGTTTTCAATCTTGTGCCGCTGGCGATAAAAGCCTCTGTGATACCATGCCGGAGACCGCCGACCTGACCTTGGCGGGATGCAGGCCAAACAACCTTGAGCCCGCAATTTTTGGCGCAGGGCATCGACATCAAAACCCTTGTCCCCAACGAGCAGGATAGTTTTAAGGGTCTCGATCAGAGGGGCAGATGCCTCTACTTCATACATCTGGCCGGGGGCCAACACCGCTGCAATAGTCGTCCCTGACCTTCGACCAGAGCACAGAGCTTTGTATTCAATCCCCCTTGGTACGTCCAATGGCCCGAGCGCTCTGACCACCGGCAGGGTTGGTGCCAAACTGGTGGAGCTTGATGTGAGAACCATCAATGAACCGGACGCGCCCCACGGCACGTCGGGACAAAAGGCGAAGGATTTCCTGCCACAAGCCCAAGGCACACCAGCGACGCCACCGGGTATAAACAGAGTTCCACGGCCCAAAGCAGGCAGGCATGTCCCTCCATGCTATCGCCGTCCGAAGCACATAACAAATTGCTTCGACCATCAACCGATCATCCTTGGGAGGACGCCATCGGCGAAGATGAACTTGACCGCCTAGTAAACTATTTATCGCCCGCTTAACTTAATTTGTTTACCCGCCGCCAGCGCAGGTCCGACAAATGAAACCGACTACGTGATTTGAGCATCTTGGTTGTCCCGTGCTGGCATGGACTCGAGATAACTCACGAAAACACCATCCAAGGATCCAAAAATTCAAGATAAAAGTTTGAAGTCTACTCGGATGAGATCCGCGACCCGTGGATAGAAGATCCGAAAATCTCAGGGTGTTATAGTTGCTTACTGAGTGCGACACCTTTCAAACACATGGTCAGGAGTTGTTCCCAATGTGATGGTTTTTAAGTTGGTTACTGTAGGGCCCCTCTCCTTTGTAGCTTGAGTCCGACTGAGGGGAAAACTAGTTAGAGGGCATGGTCTGTGTGCACACACGTGGTTGGGGGCAGTGGACCCACGCCGACGGGCGTGACCCCAACTAGTCCTTATTTCGTTGCGACTCTGCCTCATTCTCTAGGAGAGGTAGGCATGCATGAAAGTAGTGGCTGGTGTAAGGCGTCTGGGGTGCATCTGACCCAGTCCCTTGCCTCACTGTCTAGGAGAGGTGGCCACATTAGGGATTGTCGACTTGGTGTAAGATATCAGTGGACACATCTAGTTGGTGCTAGTGTCAGAGTACTTTAGTCACCCATGAGTTTGGTTCCCAACCGTGAGCTATGATTCTCCAGAGTAGGGGTAGTGTGCTCTAACCGGGTGACCTTAGCATGACTTCTCACCTGCGAGGCCGAGGTTTCCCGATAGTGTGGTCTGGGTTCTCCTGGTAGCTTGGATAGTATGTTCCGGCTGTGTGGTTTATGAAGTGGCTCCCGTCCATGAGGACTTTTCCTACGTCAGAGGCTTCATAGGTTCTTCCGGTAGTGTGACGGAAACCTTCCTTAGATAGGTAGTTCCGAATCAAGATCGTGGTTCCCCGGTGAGGGTAGGAGTAGTATAGAGACTTTGTGGTTCTACCGTCTTACTATTCTATTGTTAAAGCCACTGCCGTTGTCATTGTTGCTATTTTATTTGTTTTGCCACTACAATTGCCTTTGTTATTATTGTTCTTACTACTTTCCTTCACTGTTGTTATTTCTACTGCTGTTACTTTTGTTATTGTGTTCGTTATGGTAGGGATCTGCGGGACCCCTACTAAGCCAATGAGATGAGGCTCACTCCTTACTTTTTCAGGTGCAACGCTTCTCCATAAGGTGGTGCATCTCGATCGGAGGTCTCTTAGAAGCTAGCTTGCCAGTGCAGGGGTAAGCTGTAGCGACCCAGGATCCGAGTACCAGAAAGGAACTGGCGCGACTCGAACTTTGGCCCGCCACCCATGAGCCCGAAGACTCGGAAGGACTAAAAGGAGTGGTGTGAGGGTACGCAAGAAGCTAAAATAATAATGTAAAAACAATTCATAATAGCAACCTTAAAAAGCAACTACCACTTCTCAGTAAATCTTAAAATGAGAAATGAAAACGCAATTCTGGAAAGCAAGACTCCTCAAAGTATCCTCATAACATACCAATGATATTTGGGATGAAAAGATAGACAGAGGCTGTGTTATCCGCCTGTGGGTCGGCCATTTCAGTGCCTTCTTCATGGACATCTGTAGTCGGACCAAAATCTGCAAGCTGCAAGTTCCTCCCGCTTCTCCTCCTCCTTTCATCAGAATCGGGGAATTGTCAAAACCAAAAGATGGCATCAGACGATTCAGACCTCATGCTGCTGCATTTATGGAGAAACTGTTGGTGCACCACTATTAACACAATCGTACCTTCACTCCCACGGTGCAGTTAGTGTGTGTTTCTAAAACACCTATTAACTCTCCGCATGAGCTCGCGCACATGCATCAGAATGCAACCAAATTTTGAACCATCCAATGACAGTAGATTGCCCACAACTACCATATTCATGTGGCAGCAGCAAGCGCACCCTCGGGAATTTCCCGGATTGCCTCCCCGCATACAAACGGACACATGGGCTGGAAAGCTCACAGCCGCAAGAAATGTCAAAGAACAGGAACACCGAACCTAGGCGATGGCAGAAGACGGACAGGGGCCGGCATACCGTACCTGGTTTGCGGCGAAGCCGTCAAATTGGAGAGCGGAGATATTGGCAGCCGCAAAGGCGGAACGGATCGAGGTTGGCGACCAGGTGTCAACCGCGGCCCCTGTAGTGGTGTAGCCACAGAGGCGCCATGTGTGTGGGTTGCTCCTTCTAGCGAGAGTGGAATCTCGTCAGACATCAACCAAGAACCAACAAGAAATAGGAAATGGATAGAAGGGAAGAAGAGAGAAGAAGCAAAGGGAAGTCCCCAGGAATGAATTAGAAGAAACCCAGAAGAGTTGCATCAAGTTCTTTAACTCTTAACTCGGCTGCTCCAAGCTCCGGAAAGCTCTGGAAGGCGCCCCAGGCGACGACGGCTCGGCAGGAAGCTGGAACCGCCGAGCTCCGAAGTAAGCTCCAATGTGGTGGCACCGCACTCTCATCTCCACTTCACTCCGGCATCGATCAGGAAGAAGCCCAAGATGTCGAGGAGGATATTGGAAGAACAGAACACGGATGCTAGGAGAATGCAGAGGGGGGACGAGAGAGGAGAGGGGAGAGGACTGGGCAATGGAAGAGGAGGTAGAGCCGCCGGCATAAAGGACGAGGAGTGGGCGGCAAAACCCAGAGAGAGAGAGACGGGCGGTAAAGACTAAAATTAGGCTTGTCAAAAAAATTGAAATTTCTTGAAGAAAAGTTAACCTTAAGCCACCTGCTAGCTAATGGAAATAAAGGTGATAAACTGCCTCATAAGGGTGACAAATGAGCCTTAGCAGTGACACGTAGCGCTCAAAGGTGACAAATAAAGCGCTAATGGTGACAAATAGGTAAAGGCGACGGGTCAAGACTAACAAAAAGTAGCTAAGGCGATAGCTCCTAGTGGCTAAGGGTGGAAAATAGTTGTTATCACTGACAAATGACGCATAAGGGTGACAAATAGATATACAAGGGTGAAAAATGACTTGTGGAGCTGAAATGAGCAAAATCAACATAGTGCGCTAACGTAGCGCCCCAGTGTGTCAACATAGTCGAGCAACTATAGCTATCACTCCTAGCACTCCTAGCACCCCGAGCACTCCGAGCACATGTGGCAAGCGCTCCGAGCACATGTGGTGAGCACTCCGAGCACTTTGAGCACTCTGAGCACTCCTAGCACATGTGTCGAGCACTCCGAGTACATGTGGCGAGCACTCCAGGCAACTGTAGCAAGCACTCCGAGCACATGTAGCTAGCTCTCTGAGCACTCCGAGCAACTATAGCAAGTTTGAATTCATGCTCGGGAGTCAAGCTGTGACAACAAGGCTCGAATATATTAAGGCCAAGGTAGAGAAGGAAATGCCCAAAGGTAATGGCTATTGAGGAATAAGGGTGGCAAATAGATGGTTAAGGCAGACAAATGGACTCTACGGGTAAAAAATGCCTTGTAAGGTTGACAAATAGCTCATAGAAGGAATATATGAGGAAATAACTACACAACCTTCTGCAACTTTCGAAGGTCATCCAGGAGATTAAAATATGGACTGTAAACCTTCAAAAACACATCTTTTGAGGTCTAAAGGTGGTTCCTAGGACTGACCAGTCTGTAGGAGATTCCTAGGACTGACTAGTGTCCTTGTCATCATGAGGCTACCAGATCAATCCTTTTGAATAAAAGATCTACCAACTTACCAATGTGGGAAAAGTCACCTTTCATGGCAACCTGCCTTTGGCATCCAGCTTTACTCCAGCCAATCAGATTACAAATCTTGGAGGGAAATTTCTATACCCTTTACGCCTATAAATAGGACCAGCCTGGTTTGCTTGGAGTTGCTGCTGGAGCTACTTAAAAATCTAGAGAACGCCTAAATGAGAGAGCCCAAGAGAGAAAAGAAAAGAGTGCAGTCCTGAGAGAAGAAAGAAAAGAAGAGAGTGTCCAACCAGCCACGATGCTTCTGGAGGAGTGATTCTTATTGATATTCATTTTTTTGAAATTTTAGTTTAGGCATTGCTAGTACAGCATCAAAGGATGTATAAACCACTAGCTAAGGATTTTCGTTCCGTCCCCTTCGTTAAGGAACTACTCAAAGTCGGGCGTGCATTTGAAGGGTGGCGCCATATAGTCGACTGCTCTTGATTAACGATGCCCCTACCAAGGCCATTCCTGAGAAACATTTAGCCTCAAAGGGAGAAGAGAAGAAATAGTGGAGATAAGTTTCATGCAGAATAGGAGATATCGAGACTTGAAATCCCTCCAAGGTAATACCCCTCAAAGAGGCGGTCTGTTGCGCCGGGGCTTTGTGTCTTTAGTTTTTTAGACCCTTGACATGCATACGACCAGGGTTTTTCCTGTGGGGACTTTGCAACTCTTGTCATGCCATAATTCACAATTTTGCATTTATCAAAATTTTGACTTGATTTTCATAATAGCCCTCTTGGCTAGATTTATCACGAAAAGCTCACTTTGTTCGGGTCAAGACTGCCCCTATTTGAGACTTCTTTCGTATTGGGGATTACCTTGGTTGGTCATCTTATCCGTCGACCTCTTGCCCCTGCAGGTGGCCGAGTAAAGAAGGAAAAAGACTTTCATGCATGCTCGTGGCATGGCCAAAATAGGAACGATGTTTACTCAGAGAGCCGGCTAAGGACGCCGTGTAGTGTGTGTGGTGCCCAGCTAAGTGTTGCCCTTAACAAGCGGGAAGAGGATGTCAAATTCCCAGCGTGAGATTCTTATAGCCAAAAGGTGCTGCAAAAGCAAGCCTAAAGACTCTTTCTGAATTTCAACGAAAATAAAGACCTAGGATAAAAGTCGTGACTACCATTCTTAATCGTGTTAAGAAGCACTTCATTTTGAAAACCATGCGTGAAGTAATGAGCAGCGTCATCATGAAAATGCGCACTTTCGCCTCCTTGTGAAATAGCTACTGCCGTCGGAGGTGAGCTTGGTGAACACGAGATTCGTCGTCAAGTGGCAGATAAAAGATTTGGAAGTAAAAAGTTTGAAGTGGCTTAACAAGAAGGAGTGGTATCAAGACCAGACTCAGACGAATAAGGAGAAAAGGAAGAGAGGCGAGGGCTAGAACTCCCTCGTTAAGGCGCGGAGGCCCTGATCACATGGAACATTTTACAGAAGAAGCAAAGACTTTAGAAGGAGAGGTGAGGACTAAAGCCTCGAAAGCAGTGGGAGAAAGGGCAAATACCCAAGGCAGTGGATGTGGAAGAGGTCGGGTCAGACCCGGGATCAGGAGGGGTTATAAGGAGAAATTGGTAGATGGAAAGAGGTGGATCCGGAGGGTCCGGAGGCGAAGGAGGAGAATCATGGTTGAAAGAGGAATCCGGAGGTTCCGGAGGGATAGAATACCGAGGGTCGCGATGCCCCGGGAAAAGGTATGGAAAAAGATGATTTAGAAGGAAGAAGAGGACAAAGGATGCGATGTCCTGAAGGAGAAGGAGGAAGAATCGGAATAAAGAGAAGGGATCCGGAGATTCTGGAAGAATAAGATTGGAAGGGACACGGTGCCCTGAAAGATCCGGAGGTTCCGGAAGCGGAGGATAGAAAAGGGCGCGATGCCCTGGAAGAGGGGATAGAAGATCTGGAGGTTCCAGGGAAATAGCAGGAAAGGGGGCGTGATGCCCCGAGAGAATTAGGGAGAGAAAATCGGGAGGGACGCGATGCCCTGAGGAGGGTAGGTTAGAAGAGGAAGCAGGGTCCGGAGGTTCCGGGGGAATGGAATCAGAAGGGGCATGGTGCCCAAGGCAAATCGGTGAGAAGCCCGGAGAATCCGGACATGAAGCTGTAGAGGGGCGTAGTGCCCAAAGAGGGGGGTCTAGAGGAAGAAGATAGAAAAGGGCGCGATGCCCTAGAAAGTCTGGAGGTTCCGGTGGAATGAAACACCATGAGGGGTGATGCCCTAAGAAGATAAGCGAGAAATCCGGAGAGTCCGGATGCAAGAGTTGGAAAGGGGCGCGATGCCCTGAGAGGAGATTGGAGGGGGCACAATGCCCAGGAAGTGTAAGGGGACCAGGAGAATCCGAGGATGAGGATGAATAAGATGGGAAGTGCGGAAGATCCAGAGGTCCCGGAAGGCGAGGAAGATACGGGTCAGGAAACCCGGGGAAGAGGGAGGGGCGCGCCGCGAAATGGCAGAACGATGGCATTCCTCGATGCTTGCCCTCTCGAAGGAAGTGGGTTTCTCGGTTTTTCCCATCGCAAAGTATCACGACGTGGCTCAACACAATAACTCGCTGCCTCCCACCTTTCAGGTCGAGGGTGACTGGATTAGGATGGAGACGCTAGTCAGCACCGCCTCCTTGGTCATCGCGATGACAAAGTGGTCTGCTACCGCGCCACTTCACGAGTGGGTACATACCTATAAGGGCCTACGCGCGGCGTCACTTCCGGGAATCACTCCAGAGATGGAGAGCACGGCCCTGGCTGCCGACTATGCGAAGGTGGCAAGCTATTGTCGCATCTTGCAGCCGCGTCTTGACGCCACTGAGTTTGCCTTCGTTGGATTCTCGACCGACGACGAACTGCGCCTTGATCTTCGGTGGCGGAAAGCTGAAATGGATGACGGATTGCTTCACCCAAAACACGCAGGAAAGGTAATAAATCTCCCCAGCGGAGAAGTCTTTTCTACCCTCTATGAGGGAGAGCGCAAAGAAGCAGATAGCCTCACGCGAGGGATACTGCCCGTTGTTTGGAATGGTTCCATTGTCCGCCTACTAATCGAGCACAACACCGTAACCGACATATTCGGCGAGAAGGATAATAGCCTGTGGAAATTTCTAGAAGAAGATGCCGCTAGGAGGAATATCGCCGAACTTGGTCTCGGTTGTAACCCCGCAGCTCGGGTTACGGGCAATATCTTGGAAGATGAAAAGGCTGGTCCTCATATTGCGTTGGGACGAAGCGATCATCTCGGCGGTACAATCGGACCTGCCAAGTTTCAATTAGAACCGTGGCATCAAGACTTCGCGTACACGCGGAATGGCCTTGTCTTCATGGAGTCATTGATTTTCACGCAAGGTGGTGGAGGGTCGGAAACAATCGTTTCACGGGGCCATTACTCCCGGCACCTCAACATTCCGATTTGAGCAAGCAGAATGCGCGCGCTGATAATCTCGGATATTCACAGTAATTTTGAAGCATTGGTCGCGGTCGCAAAAGCTCATGCCGTCGATCAGGTGTGGTGTTTGGGCGACTTGGTAGATTTCGGACCCGAGCCGGCAGAAGTTGTGCAGTGGGTTCGTCATCACGCCAAGTATTCCGTCCGAGGGAATCACGACAACGCGATGGTTTGTCGAGTGGATTGCCAAAGCTCGCCGAAGCTGCACGCGCTTTACGCCGAAGAGGCGATGACGCTCGATCAGCTCATGGCCTTCACCATCGCCGACGGCAAGGAATATGCGAAGCGCGCGATCGCGGCGGGGTTGGATATTCGCTTGCGGCGGTAGGGAAGGCGGCTTTACCCGATCGCCGCGACTTCCGACCATAGCGCGGCGGCGAGATTGCCTCGGCGGGCGACGGCGACGCGGTTGAGGCCCAGCCAGGCGGAAGCGTTGGCGAGCCTTTTGGTTAATTATATATTAATTTAATTATTTAAATCTTGTAGGAACATGGCCACCAAACGTGCTCAATGGCGCGACTTGCAATGCACTATCCAAGGCCTTACTCAGGCGTTGCAACATGTAGCGCAGGGTGGAATGAACCGTGGAGCTGGAGACCTCCACCGAAGCCTCTAGAATATGAACCCACCAAAATTAACTGGCTCGTCCGATCCTGATGATGATGAGAACCGGTTGAAGGAGATTGGGTGTATATTCCATGTCATGCAATGCATGGATGAAGAAAAGGTGCTATTAGCAACATTTCAACTAGAGTGGGATGCTCGTTTCTAGTGGGAGTCTGTGGAAGCAACCTTGCCACAAGAACATGTCACATGGGTTGAGTTTATTAAGTATTTCAATAACAAATATTTCTCCGATAGACTTCAAGGGAAGAAGCCTGTGAAATTTGCCACGTTAAAGCAATGGAATCTATCAGTAGCTGAATATGAGGCCCAATTCTCTAGATTGTCCCAATATGCACCACATCTGGTGAGTACGGACAAGATGAAGGCCCGTCGGTTCCTAAACGGGCTTAGGCCACAGTATATCACACAACTGGCGCTGATGGACATACAAGTCTATTTGGAGATGGTGAGAAGGGAACAATTACTAGAAGATGCCATGGAATTGTCTGACAAGATCCGTGGAAGAGATAAGAAGGAACAAGTTACCAGTTTAGGGACCTTCAATGCCCCATTCTCTAAAAAGTGACCCAGCAATGGAAGAGATAAGCCTTTCTTCATCACTACCACACCATCCAAGATCATCTGCAAACATTATGATAAGGCTGGACATAAGGCCGAAGAATGTTGGAGAAAATCGGGAGCTTGTCTCTGATGTGGGAGCCTAGATCACAAGATTCCTGACTGTCCTCTACTTAATGAGCGGGCTAAAGGAGAGAAGACTGAGAAGCATCTGGTCAAAAAGTAAGGCTGCCTGCAAGCACTCCAAGAGGTGGAGCCAAATGAAGGAGGAATAGTAGAGTGTATATTGAAATTTTGCTCTAAGACTGCTCATGTCTTATTTGATACCGGTGCAACTCATTCATTTGTTTCAAAAAGATTTACTGCTTCATTGTCCATGAAACCTACTTGGTTAGAAATGGATCTAGTTATTTTCACTCGTCTAGGAAGCAGATCCAAAATTACACACCATTACCTAGATAGTAAAATACTAATTAAAGGATAAAATCTACCTGCCAACCTAATATGCCTAGATATGGATGGATATGACATCATACTAAGTGCTGATTAGCTGTCGACCTTCCGTCCCTGTCGAGAAATAAACCTATCTTTGCTTTGGCATTTAGCCAACGCCGATGAATAAATCAACACTGACCCTTGTCATCATCAGCAAGATCGGTCGGTATCCCGTTAACCCGGACCCTTCATCCTCGTTAATGAATAAACCCATCTTTGCTTTGGCATTTAGCCAATGCTGATGAATAAACCAGCACTGACCCTTGTCATTATCGAAAAGATCGGTCAGTATCCCGTTAACTCAGACCCTTCATCCTCGTTAATGAATAAACCCATCATTGCTTCGGCATTAAGCCAATGCCGATGAATAAACCAACATTGACCCTTGTCATCATCGGTAAGATCGGTCGGTATCCTGTTAACCCGGACCCTTCATCCTCGTTAATGAATAAACCCATCCTTGCTTCGGTAGTTAGTCAATGCTGATGAATAAACCAACACTGACCCTTGTCATCATCGGCAAGATCGGTCAATATCCTGTTAACCCAGACCTTTCATCCTCGTTAATGAATAAACCCATCTTTGCTTCGACATTTAGCCAATGCCGATGAATAAACCAACAATGACCCTTGTCATCATCGGCAAGATCGGTCGGTAACCCGTTAACCCAGACCATTCATACTCGTTAATGAATAAACTCATCCTTGCTTTGGCATTTAGCCAATGTCGATGAATAAACTAACACTAACCCTTGTCATCATCGGCAAGATCGGTCGGTATCCCGTTAACCTGGACTTTTCATCCTCGTTAATGAATAAACCCATCCTTGCTTCGGCATTTAGCCAATTTCGATGAATAAACAACCACTGACCCTTGTCATCATCGACAAGCTCGGTCGGTATCCCGTTAACCCGGACCCTTCATCCTTGTTAATGAATAAACCCATCCTTGCTTCGGCAGTTAGCCAATGCCGATGAATAAAACCAACACTGACCCTTGTCATCATCGACAAGATTGGTCAGTATCCCGTTAACCCAGACCTTTCATCCTCGTTAATGAATAAACCCATCTTTACTGCGACATTTAGCCAATGCCGATGAATAAACCAACATTGACCCTTGTCATCATCGACAAGATCGGTCGGTATCCTGTTAACCCGGACCTTTCATCCTCGTTAATGAACAAACCCATCTTTGCTTTGGCATTTAGCCAATGCTGATGAAGAAACCAACATTGACCCTTGTCATCATCGGCAAGATTGGTGCGGACACCCGAGCACACGAGCGGTCCGGGTCAGCGAGCCACCGGTACCGTACACGGAGCACCACGCGAGCCACGACAGCTTCCATTTGGCTCGGAACCCCTTAATCCGGGCTAGGGTTTCAAGGGTCTATAAATAGAACCTTTAGCTCAAGTTTGCGAGGGGGGAAGAGTTTGGAGCACGTGTCGACGTGCTGCCCGTTTCCAGAGTGAGTTTCAACTGGGGAGAACCGGTGTCCCACGTCTTTCAAGCTTTCGGTTCAGGGAGTATCAGTTCATTGGTGTTTGTGCATTATCTCTTCCCCGTCTTGAGTCATTTCTTTGGTCATCATACCATGGTCCTTTCTTCTCTTTCTCCACATTTTTATCATTCTCATCGCATTTCTTACTCCTCCTACTATTTTTCCACGCCCTTTAGGGGTTTAAAAATCACCCCAGGTATCCCCCATTCCATTCATGCACTTTATTATTCATTTACATTTATAGATATTGCATGATCCCTGGGCTAATCTGGGTGTTTCTATGTGTTTTTCACATTATTTCGCAGGTCATAAGTGCTCCCTACACGAGGCCCATCCCTCCTGGCTGGCCGGAAGGGGTGGAGGATGAAGTTTCCACATTCAGATTTAAACACAGCTTGCGGCCTCCATCAGACCATCTTCTAGGTGAAGCGGCCTTTGTCAGACCATTTGTACCTGTTTGGTGGTCCATCGAAGACCGTTTCGGTTCGACGCCTGTGTCCACTGTGCATGCTACCTGGGTGATTGCAGCGGCCCCTCGATAGACCGTCTCCGTGCTTCCAGTGGTCCTCCTCCGACCGTCTTCTAACACTGTGCGGCCCATCCAGGACCGTTTCTATCCCAGCACTTGAGTTCCCATTGGCGGCGTCCGCGATCACTTCTTTTCCAAGGCATGTGGTGTATCCATTGCATTACTAGCCTTGGTGGCAATCACAAACCTCCGTGTTTTGATATTTGTTATTTCTTGCCTTATTCCATCTCCCACATCTCACCTTACTTCAATTAAAAGAAAAAAATATCAACACACGCTACTTTTTTGCGATCACGGTGGGACACCATATGCCATTCGTGTGTTTTTAGCACTGTTTGACCTGCCTCTGCATGTTTGTTTGGTTCATTTCTAGTCTCCCCAGATTTTTTGTTTCATTTCTTGCTATTTTTTGGTCTCTGGTTCTGTTGCGGTCCTCTATAGGCCGTCTGCGTCAGCCGACGGTTTGTTTCGAGACCGCATCCTTCATTCTTAGGTACATCTGCTGGTGTTAAATTCTATTCTATTTTGTTTTTTTCCTGTCTCTTGGTGTTTTGCGGTCCTATCAGAACCGTCTCTGCAGGTGTGCGGTCGTCTATTAGACTGTTCCTTTCTCAGGTGTGCGCTACCCACGCCAGGAGGTCAAGCCCCAAGACTTGCTGCAATCAAGGAAGACTAGTGTTGCTGCCCTGCGCACCTATCCCAATTGTCTGTCTGCAGATTTGAGTCCTGAAGATCAGGTTGGCACGCCCTTCTCCTGTCCTCTCCTCCCATCCATCCCTTCTTCAATATTTTTCCTCTACATGTCCACAACATCTCTTGAAAATACCATGCCCTAATTCATCCATTAGAAGAAGTTGTCTTCATAGCCACTTTTGCTGCGTAGGCTGCCTCTATGCAGACCTGTAGAAACCTGAACTCTGAATATCAGGCTGGTATCCCATATTCGTGTCCTCAAATCCCATTACTCTCTTCATGACTTTTCTTCCCCTCCATGTTCCCCAACCTCACCTAAAAATTCACTCGGGGAAAAAACTTATCTTCATAGCCCTTTTTGTTGCGCAGACTGGCCTTGTGCAGTGTCACGGGACAAAACCAATCATTTTCCCGACCCTCAAACCTTGCCCAGATGCTATAAAAAATGCTACACGTCCTCCTCACATCCTAAGCCTTCCACCATAAAATTTTCAAGTTGCTCAGAGCCCGTTTGCCCTGTGCACTATCGTCCTACTTTCCTAGTTCCTTGTTGGTCTACCCAGGCCTGCAGACTGAGCCCTGCATTCCAGTGCTTCCCATGCCCAGAACCCCCTCTGAATGCCACCCCGCCACTGCTACCCAATCATCCCATAACCCCCAACTATCCACCAGAGAAAACCCTGCCATGTTTGCCTCCCGGAAGCCCTGGTTCCAGCCCCATCTTTGGTCCACTGTCCTGCTGCCAGCACACAGTCCAGATTGCACAGGGTCTACTTCAAAATTTGCCCCCGCCTTCCACAGTGCTCCATTGCAGTCACCAATCGACCGGCATCCTTGGGATATCCCCTGCAGCATCCACGCCAAGTTTTGTGACCAGAAGACATGCCAAAGATCACGTTCTAGGCTTGTCTTCCTGCTATTCACCTGCGCTAGTGCAGATTGGCCAGCAGTCTGCCCATATTTTGGTGACTCCGATGAGGTGATTAGCCGGCTTCCCCGGCTGCCACCTTCACCGGCTGCCACCTTCCTCTTGAGTAGTCGCCATCCACATCCGCCCGTCACGTTGGACCATGGCCTCATCCACGACATCCGGGTCACACCGTCCTCCTGCTGGTTGCTGACCGGTTGAGGTGATTGTCCTGCGCACGCTGGTTCGTAGTCGTACGTAGAAGTCAAGCTTCACCGACCCGGTACTCGTCACCCCACTTCGCATGACCCTCGGATTCCGCTGGGGGATGGAACCACCTCCACGCTAGGATCATTTCCATACCACATGCACGCCCATCCACGGCCGTTTGGCCTAGTTATGTCCGTTTTTAGGTTTTTTCCTAAAATGTGGTAATTAGTGATTTTAATCATTTATGGGCATTGTAATTACGTTTTCTAGCTTCTGTGGGCTTGTATGAATGCATGGCATGGCAAGTTTTACGTTTTTATAGCTTTTTGAAAGCGAACCCGTCGATTTCAATCGACTGAAAAGTGGTTCGGTTTCAAACCGAACCCATTCGTCGCCCAGCTCACATGGCGGTCACACTAGTGACCGTTATGTGTTTAACGCACCGCCTCTGGCGCGTTATGCGTGTATAGTGGACCACCATCGGTCCGTTATGCTCATGCATACTGTAGATAGGTCGTTAGTATAACGCCCCTCTCCATGACCGTTATAGTCATGGGTTTTCTGTAGATTTTTCACGTTCAGGTGACCTTAACGGACCCCCATCGGACCGCTATAGTTTCTGAGTAGTTAAACTTAATAAAAATCACTCGGGTAGTCATAGCAGACCAGTGGAGGCGCGCCATGTTAACATAACACACCAACACCAATCTGCCATGACCGCTGAGTCTGGAATTACAGAAGATGAGGATGACGGACCAGGGGAGGCGCGCCATGTTAGCATAACGCACCCCACATGATCCGTTATGCTCTATGATAGGCCAGAACTGATTTGTTATATTCTATAACGGGGCAGCTCTGATCCGTTATATTCTCTGCTACCCTAAAAGTAATAAATTGTTATTTTAATGTATTCTCCGCCCTGGTTAAGTTATTTTATGAATGAAAATACATCTTTATGTCCCAATAGAGTTACTTTCTCTTTCCTCGTGATGGAGCCACTAGTCGTACCCCAGCAACCTTACTGTCGGCCCACCTGGGAGAGGTGGAGAGGTGTTCCCATCTAACGATTTTTAAGCTAGTTACCATGGGCCCCCGCGATTACCGTAGCGTCTACGGGGGGGAACTAGCTAGAGACCTGACCCTAGGCAGGGGTCAGTGTGTGCACACATGGTCGGAGGCTTGGACTGACACTAACGAGTGTTACTCTGACTAGTTCTTGTTCTGGTACTTTCTACGCCTCTCACACGTTGTGTCTGTCTAACTTGCGGGTTGCCTGAAATGCAGTGTAAGCCGTCCGTGGACGCTTCTGGTTTCTACCTTCTGGTGAGTTCTCTGTCTCTCATTTCACTTGGTTAGTTGAGGTTTATTCTATTGGTAGACTTAGCCTCTGTCGCTATTAAATTATATTAATTTTCAATGTTAGTATAATTTTGTCCTAGTTTCTAAAAATCAATTCCTTGGCCATCATTTTATGTTTTATTAGCATGTATGGGTGTGGAATGTTATTGTGGGCATGGCAGGTTAGCTTATTTCGTGAAACCCTGTCATTTTGAGCCGACTGGAAGGGGTTTTGGCCCAGGCCAACCCTTTTTCGCCGTCACGGTAGCATTACGGCCACCATGTGACCGTTCATGCTTGTGCGGCCCATTCTGGACCGCCTATGACCCTTGAGTGGTCCAACTCGGAGCGCTCAAGACCTGGACCTTTTCAAACTATAGGAAGGTTCACACTAGAACGACCCAGCCCCGACCGCTCAAGCCAGATGAACGACTTATCTGTTGACCGCCCATGGCACTCACCGCCCTTATAAGTGGCCGTCCCCTAACCGCCCATGCTGTGAGTGGCGCATCCCTTGCTGTTTATCCCTGAGGACCCTCAAGGATGAGCGGCCCTCCCATAACCACTCATCCCTTGTGCGGCAGTCCTCTTGCCATTAATACCCTGTAGATTAGTTTTAGTGTAACCCATGAGTGGCCTATCCTCCGCCGTTCATCCCTGAAAACCCATATGGCATTGGTGGAGGAGCGGCTAACTCTAACCCGTTCAACCCCATGAGCGGCACAGCCTTCACCGCTTATCCCTTAGGACCCGTAAGGATGAGCGGGCACCCTGTAGCCATCCATCACTTGGGCGGCGCGCCCTTAGCCGCACATCCCTTAGGTTTTGTTTGGTTCAGCGGCCAATCCACAGTCGCTCGTCCCTTGTGCAGCCAACATTCAACTACTTATCCCTGCAGAGTTTTAATTTATCCATTTTCATTCTAATTATGCTTTAATTGTAGCATTTATCACCATGTTTAAAGTATTTTATAAACTGTGGTAATATTTTATATCCTAATAGAGTAGCTTTCTCTTTCCTTGTGATGGAGTCACTAGTCATAGCCTAACGACATTTAGTGTCAGCCCACTGAGGAAAGGTGGCGGGGTAGTCCCAGTTTACGATTCTTAAGCTAGTTTTCGTGGGCCTCCTTACTTTGCAGTAACGTCCTACTGGGGGGGGACAACTAGCTAGAGGCCTGACTCAGGGTGATGAGTCAGTGTATGCACACGTGGTCAGAGGCTTGTACTGACAATGACGAGTATTACTCTGACTAGTTCTTGTTTCTGGTATTGTTACGCCTCTCACTTGGAGACTTTAGCCACGTGAGTTGCTTGAGACGTAGTATAAGCCGTCGGTGACGCATCTGGTCTCTACCTTCCAGTGGTCTTCCTTATGTATGTCCTCATCTTTGATTCTCAGTTGGTGATATCCTAACCTGAGATCAATCTTCGAGAAATACTTCGATCTAGATATCTGATCAAATAATTCATCGATCCTTGGTAGTGGATACTTGTTCTTGATAGTGAGGTGATTCAACTGCCAATAGTCGATGCATAGTCTCATGGTTCCATCTTTCTTCTTTACAAATAGTATGAACGCTCCCCATGGGGAAGTGCTTGGTCTAATAAATCCCTTCTTCAGAAGCTCCATCAGTTGCTCTTTTAACTCTTTGAGCTCAGCAGGGGACATCCTGTAAGGTGTCTTTAAAACTGGACCAGTCCTAGGGACTAGGTTGACGATGAAGGCCACTTCTCTCGGTGGGGGTAGTCCAGGCAGATCCTCTGAAAATACGTCAGGAAACTCCTGAGCTACTGGGATGTCTTCTATCTTGGACTCCTTAGTTTCTTTTATGGTGAGGAAAGTAAGGAAAGATACACACCCTTTCCTTATTAGCTTACTAGCTCAGAGAGCCAAAATAAGAGGTGACTTGCTTCGACTTTTAGAGCTAGTGTAGACAAGTTCCGGGAACTCCTTGAAAGTTACCTTGTCGTTACGGTAATCAACCGTTGCCAGGTATTTGGATAGCTAATTTGCTCCTGTGGATGCACTTTTTATTTAATTTATCTATTACTTTGCTCGATTATTGGGTTCATTTATTGGTTTATTAAGTGCGAGGGTGTGCCAGGTTTATTTGGGCTCCGAAGAGCCACGGGTGCACTCGATCTGACTTAGTCAGGTGATTGTGTGGTTCAGGTCAGGACCAAATCCCACCATGCCGTAAAGGTCACGACGTCATTTACATCTCCCATACGAGGGAACACCCTTGATTAATTGTCAGAATTAAGGGTCCTGCGGCCTAAAAGAATTAATACTAACTGCGAGGAGGTAGGGAGGAATAAATCACACTAAGAGACCACATCGGGATACGAGCAATCGAACATGTCGGTCACTCGCGGACCATTTTATGTCTGGACGGAGGTCCAAAACAAGGACGCGGTGAAGACCGAGACAAATTCGTTCAAATCTTTGCCGAGTTCATGGCAATTTTGATAATAGGTCGGAAAGGATCCGGCCTAGGAAACGGGTCTGGTTTGATCGCAATGTCGGCCCAGGGCGAGGTCGGGTCGTAGCCATGTCGGGATAATTCTCAAGACTCGGGCCTGGCATGTAAGGGCATCATTATTGTTCCTTTTACACCAGGTCACGGGGAGAGACGAAGCCGCAATGTGGGTTTACAAATTATTTATAACCATGGAAATTAAAGAATGGATGTTTGATGTCAATGGGTTGTAGGTATATATCATTTGGATTACGTAAAATGAGCATTTTAATGTATAGAGCAAGTCTGGGTTGACCCCCTTGCAAACTGGGTTGACCCCTATATTCAAAACTAGCCAAACAGAATGTTACTCTGAATTGGGATGACCCAGTTCTATAACTGGGTCGACCCAGTGATACGGGACACTATGCAAGCTAGGACTCTAGGTGATGACACGACACACGGATGACTAAAGCAGCAACGGTTCAATAATTCAAGTAGCGATCACTTGACACCTAACATTCTGAAGAGAGAAATTGTGCCCTCCAACAAGAAACTATAGCTCACAGGCATCCCAAGAGAGGGAAGCGCGCCGATCCGCATGGTTGATAAATCGGCAGGGTCTAGGGTGGTCACTCCACACTCGTGACTCGGACGAGTCGCGGGACGGTCACACTCTCTCACCGCAGTAGTGATATAAATAAATATGTGAGCTAGGCGCCTACGATCTCACAAGTAGTGGCGTCAAGAAACTATACTAAATGAGTAAGCTAAACCAAGGGAGGAGCAGACGCATAACTCCACGCTCGGGGCGTGGGGAAGAAGCCCGGCCAAGTCACACAACCACCCGGTGCAAGAGCTAAACAAGTACAACCCAAAAAAACCCACTCCTCGTAGGGAGGTAAAAGGCAACAAGTGAGATCCGAGGGGTCGTGCGAAGTGGGGGGACGGGCCACGAGTGGACGACGTGTCACGAAAGTCGAGGAAGACACCCATGTCCCTGGTAGCACGCTATCGTGGACGGTGATTCTCTTGGACGTAGAGGAAGTCGACGGCGCCGGCAGGAACCTCCGGAGTAGCCACAAGCGGTGGCCAGGCAGCTGGCCTATCTGCACATGCTTAGGGAAGCTGTAGGAAGACGAGCCCGGTACGTCACCTTCTGCACGTCCGCTGGTCATGAAACTTGGCGTGGACGCTGCGGGTGATGTCCCAGGGACGCCGATCGAGTGACGACTACAACGGAGCACTGTGGTAGTCTTGGCGATTTTCGAAGCAGACTCTACGCAATCTGGATAGTCTGCTGGTAGCTGGACAAGAGACCAAAGACGGGGATGGATCCGGGGCTTCCTAGAGGTGAACGTGGTGGGGTTTTCTCTAGTGGATATCTGATAGACGTGGGATGACTGGGTAGTAGAGGAGGGGTGGTTTGTAGTGGAAGTTTTGGGCATGGGAGGGGCAAACAAACTGGGCTTAGTTCTATAGTTCAGTGTAGTCAGAAGTGAGGGGCTTCAATCTCATTAATATTGTTAATTCCACTGAGTAGTGTTTTAATTTGCCATCTAGTGTGGGGGACAATTCAACCCTCCCTTTCTTGTCCGCTCGCCTACCCCGGGACCCAACAATTGGTATCAGAGCAAGGCTATGCTATTTGAAGATCTAATGATCTTCAGAGTGATCTTTGTAGGCGTGTTTGTTAAGCACCATGTCTGATAGTGTGTTGTCTTCTCTTCCTTGTTTTAGTGGTTCAAATTTTAATGAATGACTTTTGAACATAAGTCGTCATGTTAAATCTATTGATCCTTGTTTGCCCAGTAAGGAAAGCGATCGAAAGGGGGGGTGAATAGATTGCGCCCCCTTTTCAAAAACTAAATGCAGAGATGACAAGTGATGTCTAGATAGGTAAACAAGAATATTTAGATATGATGAAAATCAACAAAGCTCTCACAATTCTCTAGCGTAAATTGATGAACTACTCGGATGAAAAATAAGCAGCGGACAAATTGTATAAACTCTCAGCTCACCGCATCACACTCGTAACACAGAATGGATAGAGTAGAACAACATACCACAAGCAGCAAACCACAGCACAAGAGATTTTTAGGTGGTTTGGATGCACCCGAGTGTAGTCCTATGTCCACCCCTCTCAACCCGAGAGTATTCCACTAAGAAACACTGCACGACGGCAGCAAGACCACCACACACGGGCTCAACAGCCCCCATACACACACGTGTCCTCACACGACGATGAGAAGCAACGCACACGGAGACGACACTTCGATATCGTCAATGAAGAAAAATATATGGAAATACAATACCTTGTCCAAAGATAATAAGCTATGCTCAAATGGAACTAAGAAAACAAGATAACAAGATTTTCCCCCTTTAATCTTGAACACAACTCAGAGATAATGTGAAAGGGTGCATTAGAACATATAAACCATGAGTGGAAGAAATCGACCCCTTGAAGGGATGCGCCCAAGCACACAGCCCGTGGAGAGCAGCAACTGCTCGCCTCCAGATCCAGGCTTGGGGTCGTGAGAAGCTGCCCACGGCGGCACTTTCTTCCTCCTCCAGCAGCAAGATGCCCTCTCCCTCCGTTCCTGCAAGAAATTGAGAAGTTTAGCCCAAAAGATGTCTCTATATCTGAAAATCATGACTACTTATATGGGCATAAGGATGATGCATGATAGACCAAAAAGCCCTTGCCAAAACCCTCTCTTAACACCATACACATGCTCAGAGAAACCCTAAGGGTAATGGAGTAAAAGACCAAGCCAATCGGATCATAACTCATAGGGTTTGAACAAATTTCTTCCGTAGCATAACCTTGTTGTCAGATTGTCCTTGAACTCATGATCTCAATTTTGGTGCATTCTTGCCTTGATATTTGTCATCGTGAAGCTATAATTTGAACTGGTACATTATTGGCCTACTTTATTGACATTTCTCGTGAAAATAACTTGATTTATAACTTGAAGATGTAGATCAGACACTGATTGTGTCCAAAGGCTCGACTCTAGCCCCCTCAGCTGATTGTCAGAAACATGCTATAACCATGGGGCATGATGAACACTGGTGTCACATTGCGCAGGGAGTACTTTTTTTATAGACGAGTGAAATCCACGAGGCTCTACATAGAAATATACATTCTTGTTATATGACTTTCTAGTGCATGACCTTCGTGGTTGTGAAAAATACATTCTTAATACATGCTAGTGCATTCTTGTTACCTATAAGGTCACTATACTTTCTTGATCGACTATTCTCTCAAGCTATATGAAATCTCATACGTTCATACTCTGCTACTTGCATTGTTACTTTGTTTTATTCGTATGTTTTATCATATGCAATTAATTTCTCTGTAGAGCTAAAATGCTAATTACTTAAATATTACTTTCATGTTGATACGAAGATACCTACTGGGCAAGTGTGCTCATACCCTACTTTCTTAATTTTTTTAGGACATTCTGACGGGTCGGATTCAGATAATTCAAGGGATGGATCCGAGGGCGAATGAAGAAGGAGCGAAGCCATAGCTAGTCTAGTCAAGTGTCTATTATGTAATTTTCCATTTATTGAGTCTAGTGAGTCAAAGAGTCAACATTATGTACGTTTGATCATTATTCAATAAAAGCTAAGATTTTGTCCACTTATCGTGCATTCATTTTTATATGTGGATGTGATAGCGCTTTGATTATATTACTCGCTTGCAGCGTACTAGCCGGTTGTCCACGTTCCCGATTAGTTCTGCTGCATAAATCTCGGGATGTGATAGTTAAGTTGGTTTCAGAGCCTAGGCATAAGTAAGTCCTAGGAGAACGTCATAGGCTAAGTCTAAGGATTTAGGACCCATACCTATGAACCAAGGAAAGAAATTTCCCACCTATGAGTGATGGGGTAGAGACGGGGATGAGATAGCTACTTTGAATTTACTCCTAAATTTAACCCCCCATAAATTCATAGGGAATTAACTATTGATTACTTTTTCAGGTACTTTATTCTTAAAATGGCTCACTGTATCGACTGGGACGTGATGCAACAAACAGTTGCAGGTCTTACCTAGGCCCTGCACACCGTAGCCCAAGTTGGCGCAAGGGCTAGGGCGGGTAACTTGCACGGGAATTTTCGAAGCATGAACCCTCCAAGATTCTCGGGATCCTCCAACCCCGACGAGGTGGAGAATTGGATTGATGAAATGGACATAATATTTGATGTTATGCAATGCACTGATCAAGAAAAGGTCTGTCTCGCCACTTTCCAATTAAATAAAGATGCCCGTACTTGGTGGAAGACTATTCCAGCACCGCCTCCAAATGCACCACATACTTGGGAAGGTTTTCTCACACTCTTTCAAGGAAAATATTTCTCTGAACATGTTAAGGAGAGAAAGGCCGTGGAATTCTCCTCTCTTCGCCAAGGCATGATGTCCGTGGTGGAGTATGAACTCTAATTTTTTTGTCTAGGACCGTATGTCCCGTATCTGGCTAGCACTGATATTATAAAGGCCAATCGTTTTATGGATGATTTAAGGCCTGGCTTTATTCAACAACTTGGACCTTAGAATATTTGAACTTATGTGGAGATGGTCCAACAGGCTCATTTATGTGAAAGAACCTTGGAGAAGGTCGAGAAGTATAAAGGTAAGAGTGAGAGATCAAGTCACTAGTTTGACAAACGAGGGAGCAAAGAAGAAAAGTTCTGCATCACAAATACTTATACCTCTCGTGATAACAAGAAAAGGTCTCGCAATGGGAATGGAAGAAATAATCACAAGAACAAGAAGATAAAGGAGGAAGAAACGCAAGTCGTAACAGGTTACACATTCTATGAGAAATTTGGCCACTCGGCCGAGGAATGTTGGAAGCGCCTCAGTGCTTGTTTGTGTTGTGAAAGTCTAGAGCATCGTATACCCGATTGCCCTCTTCTGAAGGAACAACTCTCTAATGGTGGATGCAAGCGGCAAGCGCGTCTTAATGCAGTTCTGGACGATGATGAAGGGCCCAATGATGATGGGCTGATGGAAGGTACCATTCATATTTATTCACATCCTGCATTTGTACTATTCAAGATTGGTGCCTCCCACTCTTTTATATCCACTGTCTTTGCAAAAATCTTACCAGTTGCACCTGTTCCTCTACCATCAGACCTAGCAATCACAATACCTTTAGGTCCTGAAACCAAACTTACAACCTATTACCCCGATAATAAGGTAATGATAGAAGGCCACAATCTTTCGGCAAACCTCGTATGCCTTGATATGGAAGACTACGATGCCATTCTGGGTGTAGACTGGCTGGTTGACCATGATGCTTACATAAATTATCACAACAGGAGAATTCTTTTTCTAAAATTAGGTCTCCCTCGTTTCTCTTTCCTTGGCATCAAGTATAAGAAGCTCCCTACTATTATCTCTTCTTTTCACACTTGCAAGCTCATGTCGCAAGGATGTGAAGCCTTTCTTGCTTTCGTAATTGTCACCAAGTCCAAGGAAATTCGCATAGAAGAAATCTCTATTGTCAAAGAGTTTCCTGATGTCTTTCCATCGGAGTTACCTAGTTTATCACCTGAAAGAGAAGTAAATTTCTCCATTGAACTCATCCCAGGAGTAGCACCTGTTTCAATAGTCCCCTACAAGATGTCCCCCACAAAACTCAAGGAACTGAAAAGGCAACTTCAAGAGTTACTAGACAAGGGATTTATTCGACCCAGCACATCCCCTTTGGGTGCGCCGGTTCTATTTGTCAAGAAGAAAGATGGGTCTCTCAGGTTATGTATCAACTACCGGTGACTCAATCAACTCACCATCAAGAACAAATATCCATTGCCGCATATGGATGAGTTATTCAATCAACTTTTGGGGGCAGAATATTTTTCCAAGATCGACCTCAGGTCAGGTTATCATCAACCGAGGATCAAAGATGAAGATATCTACAAGTCTACTTTCCAAAGCAGATATGGGCATTATAAGTTCGTAGTAATATCGTTTGGGTTAACCAATGTCCCTACAGCATTTATACAACACATGAGCAATGTTTTAAGGCCGTATCTCGACCGATTTATGGTCGTATTTATTGATGATATTCTTGTTTATTCCAAAACAAAGGAAGAACATGAAGAATATTTGAGGGTAACTTTGCAAACTCTAAGAGAGCACCAACTCTACGCAAAACTTAGCAAGTGCAAGTTCTGGCTAAATGAGGTTTCTTTCCTTGGCCATATTATTTGAAAGGAAGGTATCACTGTCGATCCTTCAAAAGTAGAACCTGTCAAGAATTGAAATCGGCCAACGACCATCTCTGAAGTTAGAAGCTTTATCGGTTTGCCTGGCTACTATAGGCGATTCATTAGACTTCTCCAAAATTGCCACCCCTTTGACTAGACTTAAAGTATAGAAAGGGATTTTTAGGAGCTGACTGATTATACTTGTACACCCCATTTTCTTTTTACAATTAACACAATTGTGGTACCATCTGCTTCTCAAAAAAAAAAACTTCATCATTCGAGAATAGTTTTAAGAATGTTTTATAATGAGTACACTGTTTGAAGGTCCTCACGTGAAGCAAGGGACTGAAGATGGGGTCTATTCAAGAGACAAAAATTGATAATGGGATATGCAGCTAGTGCAAGCAGTTTCTGCTATCCATGACATTGACATGGTCACAGGAAGAATTTTGTTGTTTGAGAATTCTGTCATATGAACTGGATGGTTATTACAGATTGAAGAACACTCAGTTTCTGTGCAATTATCATGCCGTCTCACTGACAAACCTTGGATGCTGTCTGGGGTTTATGCACCTACTGTGTATGTAGAGGAGAATTTTGTGGAAAGAACTGAAATCATGTTAGTGGAATTGATTGTCTTTCTGAGAGAAACATCTTTAACTACGATGTTCGAGAATAGCTTTAAGAATGTTTTATAATGACTACACTGTTTGAAGGATTTCACCTGAACAAGGGAGTGGAGATGGGTGTATTGAAGAGACAAAAATTGAATAATGGGACATGCAGCTGGTTCAGGCAGTTTCTGGTATCCATGGCCAGGAAGAATATTGCTGTTTTGGGGTTCTATCAAACGGACTGGATGGTTATTGGAGATTGGAGAACACTCAGTTTCTGTGCAATTAACATGCCATCTTACCACAAACCGTGGATGCTATCTGGGGTTTATGCACCTACAGTGTACATAGTGGAGAATTCTGTGGGAAGAACTGAAAGCTTGTCAGTGGAATTTTAACGTACAGTGGTGTACTTGGGTATTTTAATGAAGTACGGAATCTGCCTGAAAGAAATAGGGGCCCCAAGTCTTCTATTGACATGAAGGAGTTCAACAGTTGGACCAGGGTCTGATTAATCTCCCTATTCCAAATCATAAGTTTACTTGGACTAGTGGTAGGAGTATGCCTACTGCATTTAAGTTAGATAAGTTCCTCATGGATGAGAGATGGAAGTCCTTGTTCCCTCTCTCACAGGTTTCTGCTCGATCATTCCCCTTTATTGTCGAATTGCAGTTCAAGTGGCAGGAAAAATAAACTCTTCAGATTAGGGAAGGTTTGGCTGTTGAATGAGCACTTTATTGCAAGCTGGCCTGTTGAGGATCATCACAGTTTGGGTGTTGAAAATTTGGCACTTAAGCTCAAACAATTGAATGGGGTTATCAGAAATGGGCTATTTGTTGGCACAAGGAAAGAGATCGCTGATTGAGGCAAGGGAGGTACCGTTGGAAAGGTCGTGTCGTGTAGGTCGCGGTGACATCCTTCTTCCCTCGATTCGCCGAGCGTGGAGGCGGGTCGGGCCGAGTGGAGCCGCAACGACCCTTCGTCTATTCGTGCCTCGAACGTCGTTCACATCGTGTAAGAGGTAGGGGGATGGAATCTTCCCCTCACTAGGAACCCGCCGATACAACATGCGCCGTGGTCCGACACCAATTTCCTCAATTTTTGTGTAATCTTCCATCCTAGTGTTAATTAGCCTTAAATTCATAAAATTGACTCCATGGCCATCATTTTTAAGTTTGATTGGCATGTTTAGTTATGGAATGTTGATATGGCAGGGTAGTTTAGCTTGAGTTCCCGTTGATTTCGGTCGACCGGGAGGGGGTTCGATTTCTAACTGCGTAAGTTCGCAACCTAGACGGTGTAACGCACCACCCTAGGTGCGTTACAATCCCCTGACGCACCGTCACTGGCGCGTTACCTGAATTGTAACGGGCCACCCCTGGTCTGTTACTTGACCATTGACCATTCCTTTGACCATTGACTGAGATAGGCAGTTAGTCTGATGGCCCAGCCCTGGTCCGTCGTAGTCGCATAATGTGCCATCTTTAGTGCGATACGTTCTGTTCAAAAATTGTAGATTTTAGGTGTTCGGGTGCCTTTAACGGACCTGACCCTGTGGGTTAGAGTCATGTAGCACACCTGCCTTAGTGCGTTACATTTCTTGTTTAAAACTATGAATTTCCTGGCATTCTGGTAAGTGTAACGGCCCCTAGGAGGCGCGTTACATGAGTGTAACATCTCGTGCTTGGTGCATTATAGTCTGTGTGACTGTCTTTGTATTTTCTACATTGTTCGGGTGAGTTTAACAGACCGATGGAGGCACGTCACAAGCAATGTAACGCCCCTACCCTAATCCGTCACACCTTGTAATGGGGTGATCTTAGTCCATTACGTTCCCTGACATTCTAAAATATGTAAGCTTAGTTCCTAATGCATTCCATTATGCATGTACGCCATGTTTAAGCTATTTTATAAAACTATGGCATCATTTTACATCCCGATAGAGTAACTTTCTCTTTCTGTGTGATGGAGCCACTAGTCATAGCCCAACGACCGAAGTGTTGGCCCACCTGGGAAAGGTGGAGGGGTAGTTCCCGCTAAATGGTTTTTAAGCTAGTTCCGTGGGCTCCCAGCCAGCAGTAACGTCCTACTGAGGGAGAAAACTAGCTAGAGGGCCTGGCTCAGGTAGGAGTCAGTGTGTGCACACGTGGTTAGGAAAAATCATGAATCCGTGTTCAGCTAGAGTTAGTTGATTGATTAGAGTAATAGTTTGTGCGAGCGTGCAACACTTATTTCTTTTGAATTTTTTAGTTGCTCTCACACAAAATTAATTTGATCTGTCAATCACGTCATCAGGTGATGTGACATGAGAGCATAGGCCATATAAAAAAAATTTATTTATCTATGAATAGTAACAATAGGATAATGACGTGGCGTGGGAGCACAGGCCACGTAAAAATAAAAAATTGCTCCCCTATGAATAGTAAAAATGGGGCATTTTCACTATGCACATGGTTGAGGTTTTATTCTTATGTGGTTTCACGTCGCATCACTTGATGACGTGAATGATACACCAAACTAGCTTGGCGTGAGAGTCACTTTAAAAAAATAAGTGTAAAGAGGCGCGATCTTGTGCTGAAGCCTGAGCCGTCCGATCTTTGACGAATGCTGGTTGTAGCCATGCAAGGTTTAAACTCTACAATATGGGAAAACGAATCAAGAAGTCCAGGGTAATGACACTAGGAAAAACCCTCCGATGCTTAAGTCAGCAAGGTAGTAGAAATATATGCGGAGAAGAAAAAGAAGGAAGCAGGAGGTGGGCACGAGATCGCTCTCCACCAATAGAAGTGGCTAGAAGTGCTCAGATTGGCTTACCTTTCTGGAGGGCTTCTCTTGATTTATATAGTGGTTCATTACCTTTTGGGGGCAGGGGAAGAGGGAGTGTTTAGGGGGCATTACTCTTTCAATGTGGGCTTTCTCCCTTTCGAGGGCACATACTCTTCCTTCCACTTGACCCCCGGGTTCCCCTTGGTCGGTTACATTCGGTCACCGCTTGAACTTTCCCCAAGCGACCGTTACTCGGAATCCTGGGTCCGGAGGTCGCCTAGGTTATATCAGTCTGATTGAGTTGGACTTCTTGATGAGTGAGCCCAATAATGGAGATGTCACTTGTTGGGCTTTGCAGGTCCAGATGAGTTGCATTGGGCCACATATATTTTGGGCCACTAATTTTCCACTCTCCACTTGCCCCCTACTCCCGAGCCAAGAGACGGGCTCAGAGAGTAGAGCGTATGTAGGCCGTATTTGTGGCTCGGATGGGGATTGGCTGTTGCGAGTTATCCCTGCTTTGAGGTTTAGGGGCCATTAATACGGCTGTCCTAGCATATGGGGACTCGAGCATGATGATGATATATCAGCATTGGTTCGGGGGCGCCCTTTGTAATGCCCCAGAAATTTTATAAAAATATTTCTGAATAATTAGAATTTTTTTTGAAATTTTTTAAGAATTAATACACGCGTTCACCATTAGAGTTAACTTTCCACAGATTAAGTGACAAGAGAACGAACAACCACTAGAAGAAAGACCAGACGCATCCACTGATGACTTACACTGCACCTCAGGTGTCTCCCACTCGCCTCGAACACGGTAACTGAGACACCGTAACTGTAACCAAAGACAAGGACTAGTCAGGGTCACGCTCGTCAGCGCAAGTCCACACCCCTGACCACCTGTGCACATATAAGTTTAATGTCTTGAGTCAGGCCTCTAGTTAGTTTTCCCCCCCAGTCGGATGCTACTGCAAAGTAAGGGGGCTCACGGAAACTAGCCTACAAACCGTACATCGGGACTGCCCCGCCACCGCTTCTCGATGGGCCGACTCTAAGGGTCGTCGGGCTACGACCAATGGGTCAGTCACATAGGAAAGAGAAGACAACTCAAATGGGACATAAATATACATTTCAAATCTTTATAGCATGTAAAGATACTAAGGGTACGACCCCAAACACACGGCCGAACAAACACGGCTGAAAAATCGGCTGGAGAACAGTAGCGGTCCTCATTGGGCCGCCAAAGGACATTAGCGGTCCTCATTGGGCCGCTAAAGGACAGTGGCGGTCATTCGCTTGACCGCTACCTGTCCACCGCCTCAGCTCACAAAAGGTTGTCTCCTTGGAGGTCCCTAAACCACTGTAGCGGTCCAGTGGAGGCCGCTAAACCATAGTAGTGGTCCGGTGGTGACCGCTACTATTCCGGACGGTGTGAAAAATGGCGTATTCATTTTAAACCCCTCCCAACTCGTTCAAAACGAGGGGATTGCATGAAATCTACCTGTTTTAACCTGTCATACAACATTTTTACATGGTTTAAGCACCCAAAACATAAAGAACAATACTCATGAGCATCAATTCATAAGGGTTTAAAAGAAATACAACCCACATGCAGTCTTTTGATCAAACTAGCCATTCTAGCATGCATATAATCACTCTAAAGCATTGAAAAGCATGAAAAGGCGAAGTAGAATCCATCCCCCTACTTGGAATCGCGAAAGAACGCCGTTCCTCGCGTTAAAACCGCCTGCCCAATCGGAGAAACGCCACCCACCGCACGAGCCCGCCTTCATGGCTTCACGAACACACCACTGTCGCCCCGAGCTCGCCGGAGTCTCCTCCTCCAAGCCACCTGCGGCCGCGTGGAGCCACACGTCGAGAGAACAAAGAGGGAGAGAGGGGCGGTGCGTGAGGTGGGAGAGGGAACCGTGGGGTTCCTTTTACGTGGGTGAAAAAAAGGGGTTTGATATATATTTTTTTGTGTCCCTTGGGACGATGGATACTCCCTTTGATTTGGACCTCGCGTCCACATCATCGAATGAACAAACTTTCGCCTCCATCCCCTTCGAGCGCCCGAGTGAGGTCGGTTGGTAGTCTACTTCGCACGGTGGAGTGGTCCCCTCGTCCTTCCCCTGGGAGGGCGCGCACTATCCTGTGCGCTAACACGGACGCCTACCCGATTCTCCCTGGGTGAGCTACCGCAAAGACTTACACCCCGTCGACGCATTTCAAGCGAGGCACAAAGAAAAAGGAGAAGAAAAAAAGGAAAGAAGGACTGCCGAGGCTACACACAAGAGATATACACAACAAGGTTGTTCTATTCCTTTCAATTAAAAGGGGATACAGGTGCTTCGGGACATACCCCTGGTTACATGTCAAAAAAAGAAGAAAAAGAGAGAGAAGCAGAACACAAGAGGAGGGTCGAGGAGAGCAGCGCTCAGTCGATGCCCCGAAAGATATCCTTGAGAGGGAGAATCCTGACGCAAGGAAAGTCTGCCATGTCGCACAATCGGCCCCTTGGCTCTTCAAGGTGCGCCACCTCCGTTTCTACGGACACCACCTTGGCCCTGGCAACGGCGAGTGCCTCGCTCTCCCTCTTAACGGTCTCCTCGGTCTCGGCCAGCTCAGACCAGGCTGCAGAGAGATAGCCCTCCAGTTTCTCGATTATATTCCTGAGGGCGTGGACATCACGGTGACCTCCTTCCAAGGCCTTCTCGTGATGCTCCTCGCTGCTTCGACGCACCCCCAAAGCTTGTAGATATTCACCCTCTTGGGCCTTGATGGCGGCCAGCTCGTTGGGGGCCCGAGTCTCAAGGAATTCGCGACGGTTCACATATTTCAACAATAGTAGGACTCGTCGCGACCACTCCTCCAGTGGGCAACCCAACACTTGTAGTGCCCCGATTAGCTACATCACTATCGTGTGCGCCCCTCGGTACGTAAGGGAGGGGTTGGCAAGCATCGTCGACCATAGCATCAATAGCATCTGCCGAACCGGTGCGTCCGAAGTGGCGTGGCTGATTGAAGGTACCGTCGGAAGATTAAACTCCACTGCACTGTCCACGGCAGCCCATATCTCTGCATCCACCATGGTCGAGGAAGAAGGAAGTGCCATAGCCAAATCACTAGGCCCTCCGGCTTCAAAAGATAACTCCCGACCGGCCACCGCCAGAGGAGTAGGCGAAACCATCGCCAGATCACTTGACACCATCGCTTCGCGGCCTGGCAAGGCAGGAGTCTTGCTCTCGGTCGGAGGAGGGACGTCAAAGGAAGCGGGACAGTTAACTCTACAGTCAACTATGTCAACTTTACTATTACCAATCATTCAAAACACAATCAACACATACAATAGTCTCCACACTACTGATTGACTTTAGAGGAGACCCAACAACCTTTATGAGGGCCTTAGTTCAGCATCTCTCGGGGGGCCTCTCTTCAGGTCTATATTTGTCCTTGAATGTTGGATGGGGACTAGATTGAAGTTCCTACCCAAAGAGGCTGTTCCAACAGCGAGCCGCATATATGGGAGCCACCCACTCTTCTTCATTGGAGGTGCATCCGAGTTTTCTAAACAAGTTCAATGCCGAACCACGGATAAGAAGACAAGGGATGATTGGTGCCTCTTCCTCAACACTTTGCCACTTGACAAGTTCGTGATGCGACCATGGGCTCTTCAAGGCACTATACTTTGACTACCCCGAAGATTGGGATAGGACCTCCAGCTAGTCGGGAACACTACCTTGACACTCTACAACCCTCACCGGTGCTACTTGAAACTTGGGCTTCCCCACACTATGGTTCTAGCACTATCACACTTCCCTCCCTTTCAAGCTAGAAAGATCGAGACCGAGGCGGATGAATAGGCCATTTGGAGAGCTCTGACCATGTGGGAGATCAGCTGAGTCCATTCCTTGCAGGTAGAAGTGATAGAGAATGAAGAGAATTACCGAGCTTATGTGAAGGCATTACGCAAGATCCAGCCTCGCGCAGATGGGAAATTGAATGTACTTCGAAGTTCATGACCATGTTGTACTGAGATTTATTGAGTGAATGATGTATCTTGAACTTTGACTTGAATGAACAAAAGAATTGATTGAAAGATTTGTTTTGAAAGTGTTCCCTTGGGCTTGAATGTTCAGATGTAGCAGACCTCTCTATTTGGAAAATGATCCACCAAAGGACCACCAGGACGGCCAAACAGTCTGGTGACAGATTGCAAGGAGGAAGAGCACAGGAAAACTATGTGTTTTCACTCTCGGGTGAGACATGAAGTCACTGCTTAACCACTAGGAAGAGACTAACAGTCTAGCAAAAGACCGCAAAGGTAAAGGAACCGAGAAACTGAGAGTTCTGGTTCTCGAGGAAGGGATGCGGTCACCACTTGACCGCTAGACAAGCCTAACGATCTATCAGAAGACTGCAAGGGAGAAGAGTAGGGAAACTTGAGAATTTTGATTCTCGGATGAGGGATGCGGTCGCCACTTGACCGCTAAATGAGCCTAACGGTCTGGGAGAAGATCGCAAGGAAGAGAGAGCAAGGAAATCATGAGTTTTGAATTCTGGGGCATTGTAACCTGAAAATGAGGAGATTGTTGTCTCCCTAGTTTGATGATGACACACTATGATTCATTGATGAATGTATGAAGCCTACATGAAGAAACATACTTCATTAACATTAACTCTCAATTGTAATGAATGGGTATGATAGGTACTCAACTGGGAAGAAGAAGCATTTCATGGCGTCGATGCAGGGCTTTCATAGCATCGACGCAGGAGTTCAAATCCAACAGAAAATTGGTTCTGTCAAGCTACAGTGCGTTGACTCAGGATTGGACCCACGTTGACGCATCCTTTAACAGAAGGCTAGAGCTTGATTCTGTGCAATAGCCTACATTGACGTAGAGTCCCTATGGCATCGATGCATGAGTTAAACAAAGTAAGCCTTCCTATCAGCACTAGTGGACTGCATCAACGTAGCGTTCGATGGGGTTGACTCAATTCAAATATACGCACTAGATCTGACGTGGGATCCAAGAATGACTCATGATCTAAGGCCCAACGACCAGGAAAAGACATGTACGAGGTTCCCAGGTTCTAGAAGGGTTCATGCAGCAAGATTATCACGTATCATAACAAAAAGTGAATGGGCACCCCAAGAAAGGAATATTCAAAGAGAAAAGGTGACTTTTATCTGATTGAAGGTAGAAAGCATGGAGAACACACCCAGTGAGTATGAAGGTGTTTTGTTGCTTGTGTGAGAAGTAGAGCCTTACCACGGAGAGAGACGAAGCTCTAAAGGAAGGAGGAAGAGCCGTTCCACCTCTCCACCCGACTGATTGCATTGTAGAAATCTCACTATTCATTGAGCACTGAAACTGTCATCAGAGGAAGTAGGAGTTTGTTATGTCCCTATGGTTTTAATGATGTCACACACTATGACTCATTAAACTGTGTTTTGATGATGTCATACACAATAAGTCATTAATAGACTCCTTGATAAATTCATGTCATGCTTTGACAATGTCTTGCATTATGACTCATTGAACACTGGTTTTTGATGATGTCAAGACTCATCCTTGAGCTTCACGTGTTTATTCATCCTTGAATTTCATGCCCTTTTTAATTCTTGAGCTTCATATGTTTTTGATGCTGTCAATATTATTTGATACTGTTAATACATGAATATCCATGAGCTTTGTAAAGACAGGTTCGAATTTGATCAAAGAAATGGCCAAATGCATGAAAAATAAGAAGAAGAGTCGACTCCGCCAAAGCAAATAGCACCGCCAGGTCAAGGTGTCAAATGGACCCATATCGGTGACAAATAAGTCAGTATCGATGAAAAAGAGCTTAGTATCAGTGAAAAATGGCTGGCCTAAGTTTCTAGAAGTGTCATTAGAACCCGTGACCTTGGCAAAGCCTTGGATCCAACCCAATGAGATGGGGTAGAGACTTGGGTTAAGTTAACTAAAAAACCCTAAAGGAAATTTCAGTAAAATGTTCTTAATTATTCTCTTCATGTTGTAGGAATTCTTTACGATGGTAGCTAAACACGTGTAGTTGCAAGATATGCAACGCATGGTTCAGGGCCTGACCCAGGCCTTACAACAAGTAGCTCAAGGAGCCGTGCATCATGGAGCCGGTGATCTCCACCAAAATTTTTTAGGATTGAATCCCCCACAGTTCGGTAGTTCGTCAAATCCTAATGGGGTAAAGCATTGGCTTAAGGAAATGGAGCAGATTTTTCTAGTGATGCAGTGTAGCAACCAAGAGCGAGTTTTGCTGGCAACATTTCAATTGGAATGTGACGCTCGTGCATGGTGGGAATCTGTAGAGCCCATGCTTGGCAATGCTCAAGCAACCTGGGAAGAGTTTCGAGAATACTTTAATAGCAAGTATTTCTCAGATCGTGTGCAGGAAAAGAAGGCGGTGGAGTTTGCTTCACTGAGATAGAGGAATTCATCAGTTGCTGAGTATGAGGCACGGTTCGCTAGATTGATCCACTATGCGCCGCATCTGGTGTCCACCGAGAAAATGAAGGCCAAGCAATTTTTAAATGGGTTGAAGCTTCAATATATTAACCAGCTGGCACCGATGGAGATCCACACTTATGTCAAAATTGTGAGAAAAGCCCAAGTTCTCGAAGATACTATGGAGATGACAGAACGGATTTGAGGGAGAGATAAGAAGAGAGAACAGACAACTAGCTCTGGAAACTTCAAGCCCACTAATGGCAAGAAGAGGCCCAATGGCGGGCCAAGTTTGTCGAAAGACAAGAAGCCGAGAGAAGGAGATAAGAAGGCAGCAAGTTCGACTACCCAATCCAAAGCAGTTTGCAAGTATTGTGACCAGTCGGGTCACAAGATGGAGGAGTGCTGGCGCAAGCTTGGTGCTTGTTTACGTTGTGGTAGCAGGGACTACCGGATCCCTAAGTGTGCCCTTATCTTCGATCAACTACATTAGATAAGCCACATGGGAATCAAAAGTGGCAAGGCAAGCTCCAAGCTCTCCAAGAAACTGAAACGGAAGCCACCGAGGAGGGTGGACTGATCAAAGGTACTCTTACTGTTCTTTGTAAGTCGACATTCGTTCTTTTTGATACCGGAGCAACTCATTCATTTATTTCTCAAAATTTTGCTAAGTTTGTATCTGTGAAACCTATGTTGATGGATTGAATGACACTTCCTTGAGCCAGAAATCACATTTATTGAGCTTCGCATAGAGTTTATGTTCTCTGAGTGTTTACAAAGTTATCTTCAGGTGTTCTTCATGTTCTTCTTTCATCTTGGAGTATATCAAAATGTCATTGATGAAGACGATGATGAACTGGTCCAGATATGGCTGGAAAATACCGTTCATATCATTGCTCTCTCCCTCCTCTCCCGTGACTCTTGGCCTCCCTTGGCGATTCTGCTCTCCCTCCGGCCTTGGCCTCACTGACCATGGCAGGCCATGGTGGGGGGCCTCCGCCCTACCCCCCAGGCCTGGTGGAGCCTCCACGTGGTGGTTCTCTTGCTGGTGACCAGGGGGATTTGCCCCCCCTTGCTGTGGATGGTCCTGCTCCATGCACCTTGCATGGCCTGCCTGTCCTTCATGTTGCTAATGTTGCCCATGGTCCACCTCCCATTGATGCTGATGCAGCTGCCCATGGAGCCTTGCTCTCAGTGGATCCCACTGCCGATGGCCTATTGCTGGGTGTTGCGTCCTGCCAGGGGCAGGCTGCTGGCGTCCCTTCGTCTCCTGTAGGCATCCCTTCGTCTGCGAATGGTGCCTCCTAATCTCCCCCGCTTTCTGCTTCGGTGATACCTGCTGTCCTTGGTGGGGATGTAGCCCCTCAACGGTCTGGCCCCCCCTTGGATGGAGAAGCCACCCTCTTGCCCACCCCCTCACCCCCGGCCTCCCTTGACGCTGCTATGACTGGTGTGTGTACTGGCCATGAGCATACGTCCCCACCTGTCCCCAACGGGGTGGCAGATGGTCGTGGGAAGGGCCCTGCCAAGGCCCCTGTCCTGGCTCGTGCGTCTGGAGTTTCACATGCTAGATCTGCTGCAGCCGCGAATCCTCCTCCACGTGCAGATGTTCCTGGCCCCCGTGGAAGACCTCCTGTTGGTGGCTCCTAGGTTGCCCCTCCGAAGAGCAAGGTTTCTAACCCATGGCCCTCCCTTCCCTTGGCATCTTCTGTAGGGGACTCCAGCGCGGGTCCTTCGCCTAGCCAACCCTCATTCGCACAGGTATTACTTCAGTCAGGCCATCCTCCCCCATAGCAATCCATGGCCCTACATTCACTGACTTGGGGGAGCCCGCTGCGTTCTTCACTGTTGATGAGATCAATCTATCCTGCAAGCTTTTGGACTTTGCTATTGTGGCCAAAACTCCCTTGGGCAGACCTGCTTATCAAGACATTAGGCTCCATTTATCCCAATATTTCCAACTTAACCAAGATTTTATTCTAAGTGCATTGGATGGTCGTCCAAGGTAAGCTCTGAAAGTGTTATCTCAGTGAAGCCTTTGTCTTGTGTCTACTTATGTGTAGACTGTGTTAATTCTGAACCTGATCTGCTCTTGTTTCAATGGTGACCTGACTTTGGACCCAGTTTGTGTGTTAGAGGCCGTTGTGCATAGTGTTTGACGTGCCGTGTTTGGCAGCTGTTGTGCTGTGAAGGTTTAGTAATCATTTTAGGATGCGAGGATAAGTTGAGATTGGTATTCTTGGTGGCTTGTGTTGCGGCTCTTAGCACGATGATTTGCACTATGGCGACTTGTAATCGACTGTTAGCACGATCGGTACTCAAGGCGTGGAACATTACAGTTCGTGAGTTGCAATGGGGTCGAGAGGTGTTCTGAGATACGGATGCTGGATTGTTTATTTTGCCTTTGTGAGTTGTGTAGAGTGTGCAGTGGAAGCGTGTGGGCTTATTACCCTTTGGTCGAGGATCGTTGGTTGGAAGATTCTGGCCGACCGAGAGGATTGTTGCCTCGATGTCTCTTCATCTTGGCTGTATGTGCCTTGATGTTGTTGGTTGTCGTGTCATTGGTTGTGGCATTGTGGTTGTTGGCACTGGTAGTTTCGAGAATTGGGGAAATTTTTTGAAAAATATGCTGATTGAGTACCCTTTCTTTGTCTGCATTTCTTGGATGGTGTGCTCTCGGGACGTGATCGTGGTCCTAGAGATGCATTATTCTAAGAGTTGTTGTGGGTCCTTGTTGGTAAGCTGTGCGTGGCTAGTCTCTTTTTAGCAGTGTGCTCAGCTATAATTGTGCCTTGATGTGACCCAGCTTGCAGTTGTGTCCCATGATTCTGTGTTGAGAACGGAGTCGGGATTCTACAGATGTTGTTGAGGTTGTTTGTTGGTTTGTTGCTATGTTCAGCTTGGGAGAAGTTCCCTATGAGTCTGAATTTGGCAATGTGTGGACCGTGATCTTGTCGATTGGTTGTGCTGTACTCTTCTGTCGTGGTAGAGTTGGCATGCGACTCGAATCAGATGTAATGTCTGAGTGAGGACTGACTTGATTGTGTTTGTGGTCCAGTGCTGTCGTCGGCGTCCTGTGTGTCAGGTTTTATTGTTGTTTTTGGCACTGAAGTCGATGATGTGGAGCTATTAGCTGAGAGGACTATGCTTCCTTGTTTAAGCTGATGCTTGTTGCGTCTGTCGTTTGTTTTATCAGTAGCCGTTTTCGTGGCATGGGTCGTGTCTCCTTTCCCGTGAGACGTAAGCGACGTTGCCTTGTTTCGGAGGTGTCAGACTTGTGTTCACTCGTGTGCCATGCTTCGGTCGACCGTTCCCGACGAACCTGGCCGACCGAACCCCCGACCGAACCTTATTTTACGGGTTTCTTTCACCCCATTTCCTCATTCTACCACAACCACTCTCTCTCCCATACTCTTACCTAACCCTACACCACCAAACCTCCTCTCCTTAATCCCTAAAACCTCATCGTTCTTCCATCCGCATAAGATCCGACGGATTCATCATGTTTTCGGGATGAAATCTCCACAGTTGCTCATGCACTTGTGCAGCTATGCCCTAGTTTCCAAAGTGTAGAGAAGGTCATTTCCAGCCTTCAGCGTGTCCTTTGGTCCATCTTCATCACCAGGGTTGGGATCTATCCCTCACAACGAGTTTTCTATCCTAAGATGTCCTCTAGAAAGAGCTCTCGGCATTCTACCCATGGGGACTCTAGTGCTCGGAGATGTGAGGCTCTGGAACCTCCACCACGGAAGGCTCTTGCACCGCCTCGTGGACCTCGGTTGCCTTCACGGCCCATTATCGACCCTCGACTTGTTGACTTCAATGAGGTGAACGAGATCCTACCTGATTTATGTGCTGTCTTTGAGATTCAACTAGGTTGGATAGATTTTGTCACTAGATATACCAGATATTACCCATATCTAGTGCAAAAATTTTATGGGAATTTGGTTGACAGAAATGAAGAGTTGTATATGGTGGTTCAAGGTACTGAGATTCATATCACTCCTGATCTTTTTGAACGTGCCTTAGGAGTTTCAGCCAGGGTTGCCAATATGACCTTTGGACATAGTGAAGTTGAGGCTACTTTTGTTGCTATGACGAGCTGTGATTATGTGCGTAGAGTTAGTGATTTGATTCAGTTGAATGCCAATTATTTTCCACCACTACAGCAGATTCTACACCACATGTTTACATCACTTATCTACCCAAAAAGTGTGAGTAGAAATGAGGTGACAGAGGTTCACATATTCCTATTTTATCATGCTATGAATGGAAATGTAATCAACATAGGTAGGCTCATGACAGATTGATAGGAATGTGCCGAACCCAAATGAGGAGATCACTGCCTTATGCTTCACAACTGATAGGTGTGTTTGTATATGCTGGAATTCATTTTGGAGATGAAACATTTGTTCAAGTTAGATAAGATGATATCTACAACGCCCATAAAATTTTCTCAGATTTTGGATATTACTGGGGTCCCAATGGAGAGCTGTGTCGCTATGTACCAACTTATGGGGACAAATCAAAAAGTGAAGAAGAGCAGGAGCAACGGTAAGGTCAAGGGGAAGCCCCTCCTCCAGTTCAAGCAGAGGACTGAACTTGAAACTACACTCTGTGTGTGTCACCGTCTGCGTACGGTAGTGGATTCATTGTGCTGTGGTTGTTGCAGCGTGTGTGTATGTGTTTTGATCGGTGGTTGGATCGTGTGGGAGACTCCGTTTCCGTGTGTGTGTGTGTTGGGGCATGTCCCTGTGTGTGTTTGGAGCATTGCCTTCGTTTTGGAGATTCATTCCTGTGTGAAGCCTCACCGGTTCGGTGAGGGGTGGACGTAAGGAGCCCGTCGTGATCCCGAACCACCTTAAAAATCCCGTGTCTTGTGGTTTGCCTTTATGGTTGTGTGCTTAATCATTTAAATTGTTTGTATGTTCATGTGAGATCGGAGAGATTGAGAGAATTTAGTTACATTATTTAGTTAATTCTTCAATCTCGTTAAAAGTTGTCAATTCCGCTGCGTAGGCATCTTAATTAGCCATCTAGGATGGGGGACAATTCAACCCCCCCTTCTTGTCTGCTCGCCTACCCCGGGACCAACAAACATAACAAATGCAAGACTAGCTGACATGCTCTAACTAGCTAACACATACTATGTACATTAAGAAAAAAGAAATGTTGTTTGTCTCTAAACAACACAGCACAACATCATCTTTTTCAGCATGCATAGTCTCCCCCTTTACAGCACAGCACAACTGCATAACTACTCTCTCCCTTTGCTAAGCAGTCAAACAGTCTCATCATATCAAAGCAGCTCAACACGCATGATGACTCTGCTCTCTCTCCCCCTTTATCATTATCAAAAAAAATAAAAGTAGCTGGGATGTGGCTTCCTCAAGCTTCATTCATCACAACATGCATCTCACAGTAGCTTATCATCACAGCATGGCTATTGTTCTCCCCCTTTGTCATTATCAAAAGAGAATCAACAATGAACTGGACTTGCAAGGCATCAGACATCAGCTGCAGAAGTCCTGCTAGAGCTGCCATGTCTGAGTCTGGGTCTTCTAGTGCGTGCCCTGCTAGAACTTCCATGCTCTCTTATTAACACAGCCATGGGGAAGGCATTGGGAATTCTGTCAACCTTAGTCCCTAGGGCAGTAAATTTAGCCATAACTTTTCCATCATTCTGCTGAACTTGGGCCTGTAACTCTTTGACAGTGGTAGTCAAATCCACAAACTAGCACATGTTTTCTAGCTGTGAAGTCTGCTGGTGGTGAATTTCTACCATTGAGGTAGAGGAGCTAGTGGCCTGAGTAGTAATAATGTCCTTAAAGCTGCTGGACAGCTTGTATACTTCCTCTTGAACACTGTCTAGCTTTGCATAAATGTTCCCCATTTGAAATCAAACCTTAAGAATGTTAAGGTTTGGGGTTGTCATGCCCATGTTAAGTAACACAGCCCTGATAAATTGACATCTAAGACTTAAAAATGTAGATTTGTAGGATATCTTAAGAAAAATTGCAATGACCCAAGATCCAGATACCAGGTCAAACTTGATACCATTCGGATCCTATGTCGCCACCCACGAGCTGGGAAGCTAGGAAGGGTTAAAAGGATGGTGTGGTCATATATTGAAATTCAAACCAATTAACATGAAATTGCACTACAACATTAATAATTTAACTGACAGAGAAAAAATTAACATTTTATAACAATTAATAATTCTACAAAGTCCAGTCCACAAGTATAGTCAACAAAAAAGAAACATACTCTGCTGCGGGGCACACCCTCGGCACAGTCAAACTGGCAAACTACTGGTCCTTCAACAGGGGAAGCTCCACCTCCAGGAGAGCACTACGCTTGAAAAGCAGGGAGTGAGCCTCATCTCATTGGCTCAGTAGGGGTCCCGCGGATCCCCACCACAATGAAAGTGGTAAGCGACAGTAACAATAACAACAACAATAGCAGCAGTAATTAATAGCAATCAGGACAGCAAGAACGGTGAGCTACGGAAATGTGAAACCTCTGCGCTAGCTTGATTCCCAACAGGGGAACCTTGACCTCTAGCCGGGATTGCTGACCACAGTGAACCCGCAGTTCTACTAATGACAGAAAACCCACAATAACACGATAGTCGCAATCCGACGGAAACACATACAGGGCCACATGGCCACAAACACAACCTCCACCCACGGGAGGACAACTACACACTGGTAGTCTCGATGTAACACCCTCAAACATAGTTAAGTTGTACTCTATATCACCGAGGCACCTTTTGAAGTATCCTCTTAGTTCTTGAAAAGAACTCCAAAGTTAAGCGTGCTTAATGGGGAATAGTATTGGGATGGGTGACCTCCCAAGAAGTCTCCCATTCTGGAGCCGATCACTGTAAGAAAGGGACAAAATCGTGAGGCTGATAGGCCAAAGCGGACAATACGTTGACGGTATAGAGTACGGGGTGTGACACTAGCGGTCAGTCACAAGGCTGTAACCCCGCTGACCTCAAATGACTTCAAACCAAAAAAACGGTCACCCCTGGACTGCATGACGCTGCCTTACAGTCTCCACCCGATCGCTAAGCTCCTCTAGCGGTCCATCGTGTGACCGCAAGGCTCAAACTGACATAGGGGGGACCCTAGCGGTCTCCACATGACCGCTTGGCACCCTAGCGATCGCTGGAAGGACCGCCAGGCCGTATGTCCACCCCTCCCTCAATTGAGTGAGGCTTCACTAGTGTTAAAGCACTACCGCTGATTCACAGCTTCCAATTGAGAGAAAAACTCTCCCCAATCCACTGTCCAATAGCTTGTGGGTACACAACCCAAACACCATGGACCTGAGATCTCTCAGTCCATCTTCCTACACGCAGGTAGGGATCATTGTGTATGTATAAGTTTTTGAGAAGAAAAGACGAACTCGAAAGATAACAAATAGATAGGGTATGACTATGAAAATCAGTAGAAAAAAATCTTGTCTAGAAAAAACTAGACGATGCCTGGATGCTACTCCTCCTATCTTGGGCTCTTTACGGCAAACTCAAGAGGAATGCTGGACGGGCTTTCCAACTGCACCACGGGCGTCTGAGGATGCTATCTTCCATCCAGTCTGAGCTCCAGGATGTGAAGGAAGGAAGATGCAATGATGCTTTCACGTCAGTGGCAGAAGGATGATGAAATCTCCACGAGAACTCTTTCGCTGCTCTGCTGTCTCTTTTTCTCCAGTTCTTCTTCTTCTTCTGCAACCCCAGGAGAGTTCGAATGTGCTTCTCCTTCAAGCTATCTTCTGTACATTATCCTCTTGCACGTACAGCACGACCCGAATGTCACTTTCTACCTTCTCTATTAGCTTCATACATGTTTTTTGTCTCTTCTCCCATGCACACGAAAAAATGGAAGTGGATAGGGGACCAAATCTGCAAAGGGCGCCACCTCTGGAAGATTCTTCTGACAGCTAATGATCTCCTCTGAAAAGGTGACCTTCCAGAAGGATATTTAAGTGCGAATGGATCCTCAACGAATGGTTGTGGATCTTGAAAAGTGGATGTTATCAAACTCAGATCCGTTCTGGGTGACTTTGATGGTGTCGACACATCCAGCCAAAGTGTCAACACTCCCCATCAATATCTTGAAGAAATGTTGAAAACATGACTAACAGATCGGCACGTCCAGGACAACAGGTCGACACGGGTATCGCAGACTCTTGCGACTGGCACCGCTGTGTCGGGGCATCACCCTGGATGCGTCGAGGCATGAGCGCCAGACAGAGAGACTTTTCGCCAGATTGAACCGAAGTGTCGACACACTCTGTAAAGAGTGTCGACACACTGCACACACCAGAGCTCAAATAGGAATGCCTAAATCACGCGTTTCTTCTTGAAGTGTCGACACGTCCTGCTAACAGGTTGACACATTGAATGAATTTGATGCGGGACGGACACGGGAGACCGACTCTAGAGACTACGGACCTCGGACTCTAAGTGAGACGCGACCAGCAAAAAAATTATTTTTTATTTTATTTGTTTATATAGAAAAGCATAAAAACAACATCAAAAGGGGTTGGCGCCATTTTGTGAAGCCACATCAATGCCGCTGATGCCATTTCAGAAAAATGTCAACATGGCTTGACTCATTTTTGGAACGTCTATGAAATAAATGTCAAACCACTTTGACACTATTTTGGTTAAATGTCAAACTTCTTTGATCCATTTTTGATAGCATGAAGTAGCATCAATTGCCTTTGATGCCTTTTGAGTTACATTATGCGTGAGAGTTTGCACAAGATTGGGCACCCGTATTTACATAAACTTGGAAGTGGGAGACGTGGCAGCTTCATTTGAAGTAGGGCACAATGCCTTGTTCACAGATGGTAGGGTTTACATGGGTTCATGGCAAAGGAGGGAAACCTACAATTGCACAGCTACATGGTAAGAAATATATGGAAACAGATGTGGCACAGTGGTCATTGGAAAGAAGGATTGTGGTGCGCCTATTCGGGTCAGACACGAGATTTGAAGGAAGGTGCTTTTGCATGAGATTTGGATGCTTGCTTTCTCTACTTTGCTCCAACCATGAGAGACTATAAAAGGGCCCTTGGAGGATGCACGCGAGAGCTTCTTCTTCCCTCCTCTAACGGCTATTATGTTCCTCTTCTTTCCCTCCTCCATTAGAGACTCTGTTTTCCTTCCTCTCCCCCCTCTCCCATGCATAGTCTCTTTTCTTCTCCTTTTCCCTCTTCCTCTCTTTTCTTCTCTTTTCCTCCTCTCCTACTTTATTTTCTCCCCCCTCTACCTCTTCTTTCTTCTCCTTCTCTTCTCCTGCGAGCTTTCTTCTTCTCTTCTTCCTCCACCTGCACCAACGCACAGTCTCCGCCCTCTCCTTCTTTTCTTCTTCTCTGCACACCACTGCACATCACTTTACATTTGGTTTTTTTACCAGTCACATATAACTGTTTCCTCCCATACACTCCCACAGTTTTCTTCCCCCTCTCCTTCTTCTAGTTTTCCTCTTCCTCTTCTCTATACCTCCACCGTGACCTCCCTCTTTCTCTCTCTAAATGTCTCTCTAGAGCCCCTTCCCCTTGGCAGTGTCTACACCAAGTTAGACGGCGAGCTTCAAGTTGGTTCACACTCAACGGTCTAAAGGAGGCGGTGGCATCATCTTCCTCCCCTTCACGGCTATACACTACAAGAAAAGGCGACGTTTGCGACGGCCATGTTCCATCGCAAATCCGTCGCAAATTCCATCGGTAACACTTTTTATGACGGATTATAGACGGATTTGTAACGGAACATGGTGAAGCCTTAAAGACCGAGCAATTTCTCCGAGGTTTAAGAGTCGAATTGAGAGTGCCGCTGCTTGCTACCCGTGTGACTGTCATAGATGATGCATATCAAGCAACAGTCGCGGTTGAGCTCGATTTGGCAAGGTCTGTAAGGTTCTCTCAGTCCAGTGTTGCTCAATCAGTTGTGCCATTCCAGCAGTCTTTTCAGCCATCAGTACCTGAAGTTTCGTCTGTCATGCCACTTCCAGTGGTCCTTCGAGGCGGATGTTTAGAAAGTCTAAGAAGCGATTTAACCGTCAAGCATCTTCAGGTTTTGTACAGTAGCAATCGGCATCTTCTGATTCTGTTCAGCAGTTTGTTTCTCCTTTTCAACAGCACCGATAGTTTCCTGTGAGTCAGCTGAGACCGTGTCTAAGGTGTGGTGGCAGCCATCCCAGTGTACCATGTTCCTTACTGGTGGTTTGCTATCGCTGTGATCAGTCGGGTCACGTTGTTCGAGATTACCTGATGAAGTCTGTTCCGACGCAGTTCTCACAGGTTACCCAGCCACAGCAGTCTCAATTTCATCTTCCTGCTCCACCTCTATCTCAGTCATCGTATTTGCAAGTTCCAGCTTCTTCCCAGTAATCTTCTGCAGCCTCTAGCCAGAAATCGAGGAGCTAGATTACTCACATCACTCGTGCAGAGGCCATTGCATCTAATCTCGTAGAAGGTATGGTTTCAATTTTTGGTCGTTCAGCTCGTGTTCTATTCGATTTAGGTGCCACTCATTCATTTGTTTCTGAGGATTTCCTTGCTCGTCTCGAGGAGTCAGTAACCGAGTCACCTTGTGAACTGCTTGTTGAGTTACCATCCGGAGATTTCATGTCCACTCCATTTTGCCTAGAAGATTCTCCTGTTATCCTCAGTGACCGGTAGTTGCCAGCGAAGTTGTATGCGCTGCAGTTGGCCGATTACGATGCGATTCTAGGCATGGATTGGTTAGAGCGATATGGTGCCATGGTTGACTGCAGATCCAAGAAAGTCTACTTTCAGCCACGCGGGAAATCAGCTTTCTATTTTCAAGGTACTTGATTCTGTTATTCTCATTTTCTGTAGTTAGGCGTAGTTCTCTTTCAGTTTCCTCCTTACTCTTCCTTGTAATTTTGAGGATGAAATTCTTTTAAGGAGGGGGGGACTGTAACGCCCTTGTTTTAGTGGATCCTTAGTGGTCCGGGTCTAGAATTTATCCCGTGATTTTAGGTGATTTTTACGAATTTTTGAGCTATTTTAGGGTATTTAAATGAATTAGTTAAAGTATTAAGGTAATTTAGCATCATGTTAGCTTGTTTTTCATGAAGATGCCAGTAAACTTGACTATACAATATTTTCACTTTAGAGCAAACATAAAACACATAATATATTGGAATAATCAAAACTATTGTCAAAGACAACAAGGGGGTGCACCGAACCCAACAAAGGTGCCTCGTCAAATGGGCCATCATGCTCGGGGCCTATGATATCTCTTATTGCCCTCGTGCGGCCGTCAAGGGACAAGCCCTCACGGACTTCATCGCGGAGAGCACTGTCCCGATCGAGGAAGCATCTTCATCTGCACACGGACCTATCTGGGACTTGTTTGTCGACGGGTCATCCAACTCGACCGGAAGTGGTGTTGGTGTCCTCCTCAAGTCACCGGACGGAGCAGAGCTCCAGTACGCCTTAAAGTTCAACTTCCAGGCATCTAATAATGCCTCCGAGTACAAGGCCCTCATTTCGGGGGCCAGGATGGCATGACGACTAGGAGCCGAATGAGTCAGGATCCACACTGACTCCCAGCTAGGTCAACAGTGATTACGAAGCTCGAGAAATGTCGATGATCAAGTATCTTCAAATGGTCCGATGATTAGCCCAACTATTCAAGAGTTTTGAGGTAATCCGAATAGCTCGAGAGGAAAACTCCCAGGAGGACGCCCTCTCTCATCTGGCCTCCTCCCTTAGCCCTGAAGGTACACAGTCGATCTTCCTCGAGGAACTCAAAAGATCGAGCATTGAATCTGAGCTCATGATCGTTGACCCGATAGCCCCGAGCGACTGGCAGACGCCTTACATATCCTGGCTCCGAGACTCCCAAGAGCCCTCCGACCCTTGGGATGCTCAGAGATTGAAGTATCAAGCCCGGCACTTTGTCATCCTGGATGATGCCCTGTACCGTAGGTCTTTCTCCGGTCCCCTCCTCAAGTGCCTCGACATCGATGAAGCCAGCAAAGCAATTGAAGAAGTTCACGAAGGCATCTACGATGTGCATCAGGGAGGAAGATTGCTTGCTAGGATCTTGCTACGACAAGGTTACTGGTGGCCCACTCTTCAGCGTGATTGCTCGACCTACGTGTAAAAATGTGACAGATGCCAATGCTTCGACCACCTGGTCCACTAGCCTACCTCAGAGCTCATCACCCTTACCGAGCCATAACCCTTTGCTCGATGGGGAATCGACATCCTGGGATCATTCCCTACGGCTCAGGCCCAAAAGAAGTTCGTCATCGCCACCATCAACTACTTCACAAAATAGATTGAAGCTGAAGCCACTACCAGGATCATCGAGTCAGTCATATGGAGCTTCGTGTGGAACCGGCCACCCTCTATTTTACTTAAAAAAAATTCAAAGGAGGACTTACCTCCGATGGCCGTCCACCGACGCTCGCTGCCGTCCACCGCCGTTCCGGGACCTCCACCACCGCTCACCGCCCAGCTAGCCACGGCCTGGAACGCCCCCCCGCTGGCCCGTTAAATGGGCGGACCGGCACGAGCGGGCCGTCCCACACGTACCAGCCCGTCTCGTCCACGGATCGGTCTGGTACGTGGCGGGGCGGACGGGTCGGTGCGGGCCAGTCCGACCCGGCCACGACCCACACCCCGCCTGACCCGCTGGGCGCTTGGGTCGGGGCGGGTCATGCGGGTCGGGCCGACTCGGCCCGATCCGTCAAACCATGGTAGATGGTGCTTGCTGGTGGATCAACGGGGAATGAGCGGCAGAGATGCGGATGAGGGGGTGTGATGGCTGCGGGAATGAGGGGGGAGGCCTCGTTACAGGTTGTGATGTAGGTTGGGGAGAGAGGGGTGTTGCCCGAGTAAGGCGTGGAGGCTGACTAGGAATATGATTGGCGGCTAGAATGGAGGTGTTTTCTACATGTCAACCCTGCCCTCTTCCAACTTCTGGGAAAGAGGAAATGTGGCTGACCTGATGATTGGGCTGGGGGTGCTTTGGAAGGGGGTTCTGAACAATGCCCATATTGGGATGCTACTGTGGGCCCTGCTGGGGCTGCTGGTGTTGCTGTGGTTGTTGTTATTGTTGCTGCTGTTGTGGCTGTTGCTGTTGGAATTGTGGTCTAGGAGGAGGTCTCCTGGCTTTTAGGATGGCGATGTATCGCCTCATTTCATCCCAGTCGATCCCACCTTCATCATTCATATCATAAATATAATCCTTGAAATGGAAGTAATTTTTCACGGTATGACCCTGTTGTCTATGAAAAACACAATATCTAGAAGTGTCAACATTCGGGGGCCATAAAGGTCTTTCCTTGGGCAAGGTGAGCACATTGGCAGCCATGAGGGCATTGAATATGTCCGGCAATGGTGGATAATGGGCTCTCTTGGGGCCAACTGGCCTCCTTTGTTGTTGGGGAGGACCATAATTCCCAGGGGGTGGAACTTGGTGGTACTGGGGAGGTGGTTGTTGTTACTGGGGTTGAAACGATTGTGGCATATTGTTCTGGGGAGGATTGTTTTGAGGTGGAGGATGATAGGGGTATGGACCCTGCTGGAGGGGAAGTCGTGGCATGTATGGGAATCTTGGGTTGGTTGGTTGGTTAGGGTTGCCAACTGTGCTCACTTGCTCATTTGTTACAAACCCTTTTGTTACTCCACCTTGGACACCGGTATTTGTTTTCCTTACCATCCTAGGCTTCGCTATCTCAAACATATGCATAAGGGGGGAATCTTTCAGTTGGGTTTGGACATATCTGGCTCTCTCATATAGCTCCTCCAAGGTGGTGAGCTTATTCATGGCCAAGACATGTCTAAACTGCAGGGTGGCATTGGACACAATCATCTTTACTTGCTCTAGCTCCGAGAGGGTGTCCCTTATTCTCTCTGCCAGGGATCTCCATCTATCAGCGTGTCGGACGAAATCTTCATCTACCCTCATTTTTTCAGCCACGAGGTCAGTAATGGAAAGGGATGGGCTGACCCGGTCCCAGTACTTTTGAAGGAATTTTCTTTGAACCGCATCAAAGTTATCAGCCTTGCTCTGCTCTAGGTAGTAAAACCATTCTAGAGCGGGGCCCACCAATGATATCTGGAAAAGGTATGCCAGGGACTTTTGATCATTTTGCCAAAAGGAGGACTCATACATGAGGTCCTTAAGATGGATGAAAGGATTGCTAGTGCCATTGTACCTTCGGTATGTAGGCATTTCAGTTGGAGGAATGTGGAACACCGGAAGAATTGGCAAGGAGAACCCGGTAGTAGACTTTACGTCAACCATCTTTTTCAAGTCCTGAAATTGCTCATACATTTTATTCAACTTGTAGAGGAGTGATTGGGTGATGTCATCGGTGGGTGCAGGTGGCGCCTGGCTTCCTGGGGCCTGAGATGGGAACCCCATACGGATGGGGTATTATGGTTGCTTGGCAGTAGATGGACCAGGCTGAGGTGGTGCATGAGGAACGTTAGGGGTGTGAGACTGTAAAGGGAATTGGAAGGAGGGAGGTTACTAGCTCACTTGCCCATGAAATGAGTGAGAGGGAATGACTTATATTGGCTCTTGGAGAGGTGTGGCAGTCGAAGTTGGCTATCGAAGAGGTGTGACAATGGATCTGCCCTGGGTTGGCTCCTAGGGAGCAGAAGCAGTAGCCAGAGTTTGCTCCTAGGGAGCGGGAGAAATAGATTTCCCTTTCAAAATGACATGAAAGACTCAGAATTGCTATGGGGTGAGCTCTGTATTGGTGAGGACATCTAGCAAAGAGGCAATGTCCTGAGGTGGGGAGGCGCCCCCAGTGATGGCATGCACCTCTTGTGAGGGATCAGAAGAAGGGCCTGTGACCATGGCGTGGAAACGTGGCTCACCCTGGGGGCCATGACCTGAGGGGTATTCTACGAAGGCTTCGGCCTCGAACTCCTCATAACTGTACCCAGCCATTTCTCGAGCTTTTTTAGAGCGCAGGACCTTATAAGAACGTAATAACATACACCAACAAACAAGTGGCAGAGATTAGCAAACAAGTGAATGCTTTACGCCCCACTTATTATCTTTTTTTATTTCCCTTTTTTGCCTTCTTTTTTTTCAATAATAGGAAATACGTTTATTAAAAAAATAGATATGAAGTTCTCATAGAGTAGGAAGGACCCTACCTACAAATTTGGACAACACCATGTCAACTAAGGTCACTCGTCTCACCACGAATGGGCCAACTAACTTTGGGGAACATCAAAGGTACAACTAGCCCAATGTACGAAGAGGGAATCCTTTGCTGTCGGGGACTTACGGAGGTCCCGATGGAGGAGATCCTAGTCCATCTAGAGGAATTCCTGAACGAAGAGTCATTCTTTCACCCAGAGAGGGTAGCCTTAAAAAGTAAAAGAAGGGGGGAAGATGCTATGCAATGTAATGCTCTTATGTGATAGAAGTGTACAGATAGGAAAATAGAATTGGAATAATAAAGAGAGATAGCAATTCACCACATCAAATACCTCAATCAATTGAATGAACTTTTGCTAAGCTGTAAACCTCTCAGAGAATTACAAGGTGATGGAGACATCAGCGACCCTCCAAGCCCTGGCTTCGACGTCGGCCCCTCGAGATGGATCTAGCAATGGTTCAGATATTTATTCCTTCATAGTATGATGTATTTTCTTTTATTGAGTTTGTAATCCTTATTGGGTCGATTAATAAGGCCCAAAAGGCTAGTCAATTAGGAGCTCGGTTATAGGTCATCGGTAGCTTATATTCACCCCTCAGGATAGCGGGGTCAATTTACTTTTGTAATGGGCAATTGTAGACTTTTCCACCCCTGGTCTATCCCTATAAATAGGGCCCATGGATCATTTGTAAGGGCTAATAAAATTTTGAAGAATTGTGCTTGAGATATTTATTTTAAGTTCCTCCCTCCTCTCTCTCTCTCTCCTGCGTCCACTCTCTCTCTCTACTTTCTCTCACCTGCAACAAGTTATTCTATAAATAAGTTTCTCTTTTTTAAAATGGAGTGGGATAGCATATTCGAGAGAGTGAGCGTGAATACACTAACCGTGCCCCTATATAAGGAAGGCACAAATGGGCCCCATTTTCTCTCTCATAGTTACTTTTTTCACACCTATGCTATTCCATTTCAAAGTGGGCCTAAAAAAAGAATGTGACACCGGTCGGACCCGGGGACTTTGGCCCATCTGCGTCCAAAGACCCGGCCCATTTACGGAAGCCGCAACGACAATCGAACGGCCACCTTCTAAGCGGGAACCCCCAGTTGTTCTCACCATTTTCCCCCCCTTCTGAGGAGAGCTGGATCCACGGCGCCCTAAACCCTAGCGAGCGATGGCGTTGCTATTCAAGGTTAATCATCCATTTCTTTCCTATCCCTGTTGTTTTCTGGTCGATTTGTACCAGTTTCTTCATTAATTTCTGATTTTAGGACTTCTTTTTTTTGCCGATGTGGGATGGTCGCAGTAGTATCCTATGGTCTGTTGCCTTCTAGATTGGTTCTGCGAGCTCAGCAATTTGATGCTTTCGCCTTCGCGTGCAATGTGTAGGATCAGAGCAAGCTGTCGGCGTACCGAGACAGGAGGTTCCCGGGGACGCAGGAGGAGTACGAGCACGCGCTCCAGACCTCAACGACGGTGTACATTGGCAACCTCTCGTTCTACACCACGGAGGAGCAGGTGTACGAGCTGTTCACCCGGGCTGGAGAGATTAAGAAGATAATTATGGGCTTGGACAAGAATAGCAAGACTCCCTGTGGCTTCTGCTTTGTTCTGTAAGGGTCTGCTGCTTTCTGTAATCTTTTTAAGCAGCTGAAACCATCGCCAAGTTGACCACTTTCAGTCCCATCGTCATTATTACATCATCATTGTCATCGCCTCATCGTCACCATCATTGTCATAAATTTCACCTCACAGACAAATATTTATTGTTTAAAGCTATTGCTAATGTTTATGCATGTTTGTAGTAGTGTGACATCCTTCAACTGGGAGACAACACTGGAGAGAGTGGGGGTGGGGGTATATTATCTTCTCCTGTCATAACAAGATTTTGGGTGGAGCATGCGTTTACGTTTGCTAAATGGAATGATATGTTGGGAGCAGGGATGTAGATGGTGTTAAAATATTTGTTGTTAGTTTAATGAAAAGCTCATATGCAAACCTTTTCATGGAAAATTTGGTGTCACTTAAAATTTTCCAGAAGGTTGCATTTTTTTTCCTTTTTGGATGGAGGAGGGGGTATTTGGCACAATCCAAGTTGGAGAAAACACAGATTTTGAGGTCTGGAGGTAGGTCCAAGGTCAGACTTGTGACTCAGCCATCATTACCATACTTGAGTAACTTTTTAGAGGTAGCTGTGCCTGAGTTCAAATATGGGAAATGTCTTTTGTCATGAGACAACTTTTGACAGCCAACCAATGGGATATGGTCCTAGAAAGATACATAAAGTAGAGAATTAACCTGAGCCAATGAGGATGTAGACAACAAGATCTCTTCCATATGGATCATTAAATGCTCAGATCTAAAGCTGAAGAGAAGTCTTATTCTATACCTCCTCTAAACCAATCAAATGAAACAAGGCCTGAAATCAATTTTTTACTTATGCTGGACCAATTAGTGGATAGATTTTTGGAGGGAAAGTTTCCTCTCTTCGGAAGCAAAAAATAGACACACACACCCCTGCATGAATATATGACACAAGTGTGCCAAAGAAGGAAGACAAAACGGGCTGAAGGGGAGCAGAATGGGCTGAAGGAGAGAAGAACAGGCTGAAGGAGAGTTGAATGGGCTGAAGGAGAGCAGAATGGGCTAAAGGAGAGTTGAACAGATTGAAGAGAGAAGAGGAGCTGCTACTCGAGAAACTGGTGCCTCTAGAAAAAGAAGAAGAAAGTGAAGAGCTCGGCATCATCTTGTGAAGATCTGAAGCTAGGCTACAAGCTTCGTCTTCCACCTGTTCATTGTCCTGAAAAGAGAAGCTACCATCTTTAAAGCAACGAATTTGAATGCAGCAAACCAAGCTCTCTAGCTTCGAGACAAAGATATTTGCATTTTTCATTGAGTTTCCTTCTTCTTGTCTAACATTCTTCATTACCCTTTCACATTTTGTTTTTGTTCTTGCTGAACCTTGAACCGTCCCTACCATTGATACTAGGAAGACAAATCAAGCTTGTGTGCTTGGATCTATGGTCTAGCTGATGTGCCATCGAGCTATGTGACAACGGTTCCTTTAGAGGGGAGAATCTCTCTACAAGCTGTAAGGCAGTGGGTTGTTAAGCTATGTAATCAGCGGGTTGTGCATTTGCACTAGAGAAGTCTCACTTGGTTTGAGTGAGGGATGGACGTAGAACTTTGGGGAAAGTTTGACCCACCTTAAAAATCATTGTCCTTGTGGTTTGCATGTGTGATTGCTCTTCGCTAGATGCTTATCTAGGCCGTTACTTATCTATACTCTTGCATCAATTGTGTATATTCCCTGCATTCTCAAATAGTCTTTCTATTCCGTTGCGGTTGATTTTATTTCTAGAAAAAAAGGGGCAGATCTATTCATCCCTCCCCTCTAGATCGGTCTTTTAATAGACCATTTATACCTCACTAATGGTCAAAAGGCGACTGTTACCCTCACTTGAGAACCAGAACTCTCAGGGTTTCTCTGTTCCTCATCCCTTGCGGTCCTTCAGTAGACTGTTAAGCTTACACTGGCGGTCCAGCGGAGACCACATTCCCTTCCCGAGAGCCAAAAAACTCTCATTTTTCCTGGGTCCTTGCTCTTGCGGTCTATCGCTAGACCGTTAAGTAGGCTTGGTGGTCCTTTGCTGGACCATTTGTCAAATACAGGATTCTGTTTCATTCAATCATTCAAGCTCAAGACACATTTTCACCGTGATTCATGCAAACAAACTTCTTTATTTTATTCATTCGAAACTCATGGTACATCATTCTCTCAATAAAATGTTCAAATACATGATTGTGGAGTTCAAGTTACATTTAATTTCATGTCCGCACGGGGCCGGATCGTATGCAATTCTTTCACATAAGCTCGATACTCATCGTCACTCTCTTTCACTTCTGCCTGTAAGGTACGGACTCGGCTGATCTCCCACATGGTCAGAGCACTCCGAACTGCCCACTCATCCTCCTGATCTTCCTAGCTTGAAGGGGAGGGTAGTTAGATAGTGATGGAACCAAAGTATGGGGAAGTTGAACTTGTAGATAGCATCGATGCGGGTTGTAGATCGCTAAGGTAGTGTTCCCGACTAGATGCAGGTCCAAGCCTAGTCATCGGGGTAATCTGAGAATATTGCCTTGAAGGGTCCGTGGTCACATCATGAATTTATTAATTGGCAAGGTGTTGAGGAAGAGGCGCCAATCGTCCCTTGTCTTCTTATCCGCAGTCGGGCATTCAACCTATTTGGAAAACCCAGATGCACCTCCAATGAAGAAGAGTGGGTGGCTCCCGAATATGCGCTCGTTGTTGGAACATTCTCCTTGGGTAATAACTTCAATTTAATCCCCATCCAACATTCAAGGACTATCATAGACCTGAAGAGAGGCCCCCCAAGAGAAGCTGAACTAAGGCCCTTATAAAGGTAAGACATGATGGCTTGGGAGATGGATAAATCCCGCCACAACCCACTGATGATACTAAGGTTGGGAATGTCCAAGAGGTGGTCGGTGGTAGAAAAGAGGAGAACCCCGCACAAGCAAATGGAAGTGGCCTTGGCTATGGCCTCATTCCACCCACACTTATTTTTGCAATAGGCAGTGATCCATTGGGCCATGGGTATTAAGTGGATATGACGGGAGCTAATTGTAAGACCCCATATTTTTAAAATGATTAATTATTAATTATCTGATATGAATGTGAGGCACAGGGGGTGAAGGGGAGGTCGACGTTGGGAGTGGTTAGCAGGGGGTTAGCACGGCGGAGGGCTGGGGTCGTCAACGGGATGGTCGGGGCGAGATGGAGGGAGAGGAGAAAGACCGTGGGAGTGAGGTGGGTGGTCGGCGTCGGTTGCGACGTGGGGAGGTGTGGTGAGTAAGGTTTGTAGGTGGAGGGCGTGATGGGGCTGGAGAGAAAGAATGAGAAGGGAGAGAGGTGGGGTTCACGGGTGAGACGGCAGTGATGGTGTGAGAGGGGAGTGGCTGAGAAGGGTCACCGACGGCGAGGATGGAGATGGTCGACGGGCTGGCTGGCGACAATCGGAGGGGGGCAGCAGGTGGGTGAAGGGAGAGGGGGTGCTGGGGCATGAGAGGGAGTGGGGAGTGTGTTGCCATGGGTGTGGAGAGGAAGAGAGAAGGGGATGGGGAGTTGTCTGGTAGATGGGAGTGGGTTCATGGAGGTAAGAGGAAGAGAGAGAGAGAGGAGGTGAGGAGGTGGCATCGTCGGCGGCCTACAGTGGTGTGGAAAGCAGAGAGATGGCTCGGAGGGTGGCTGTTGGGTTAGAGAGGGAGAGTGTGGTCCGGAGAGAGGTGCTGGCGAAGAGGTGCTGTCACGGTGGGGTGAAGATGGAAAGGGTTAGGAAATAGAGGTGACTGCTACTCGATTAAAGAGAGATGAGGAAAGAGGGAGGTTGATGGGCGATACTCGTGGTCGGGGCAGGAGGGGAGGCCAGGGAAGAGCTGGGTCATTGGCCGGGGCGTCCGTGGTGGTTGCGGAGGGCATGCAGGGGTTCGCGGTGGAGCTGCCGTGATGTGATGGTGGTCTCGCGGAGGTGAGAGTGTAGGTGGGGGAGACTCGCTGGCGGTGGCTGGGGTGCAGGTGAGAGGTGGAGAGGGGGACGTGGGCATGCGGTAGGGAGAGAAGAGAAAGGGTCGACGGGAGGGGGCTGCCGTGGGTGAGAGAGAGGGAGCGATAGTGACGTTGATGCCTGCGGCGGTGGACGGCGGCCGGAGGAGGTTGCCACGGTGGTCGGAGGAGGCTACCACGGTGGTCGGAGGGGATAAGAAGTGGAAGGTGCGCGGTGGCGGTCGTCACGGTTAGCAGAGAAGTGTGGGTGGCGATGGAGGTTGCGAGAGTTAGAGAGGGTGGGAGAGTGAGACGGAGGTGGGTTGCCGGATGGGATACAAAGAAATAAAGAGCGAGAGGGAGAGCCGCTCGCGCCGGGGAGAGGGAGAGAGAAGAAGGGAGAGGGATCCGTTAGAGAGAGAGAGCTTCCGTGACCCATAAATAATAAACAAAAAATACACCCTAATTAAATAATGGAAACTGGAAGCTGGAGGCCAACTCGTGAGGGTGCATTGGCCTCTGAGACTGGGAATTAGAGGCTGGAGGCTGACCCATCAGGGTGTGTTGGCCCATGTTGCTGGAGAGTGAAGGCTGGAGGCTGGCCCGTGAGGGTGTGTTGGCCTATGTTGGTGGAGTTGCTGGTTGATCCTGAGATATGCTAGCCAAAGACTGGTTGCTGGCTGACTTATTGTCGGCATGTTGTTAGCCAGAAACGTAGTTAATGTCGGCCTGTTGTTGAGATATGTAGCCGAAAAATTGGAACTGATTGTTTGACTATTGAGATGTAGTAGCCAAGGAATCTGGAGCTGACCAACTGACTATTGAAGATGTTGTAGCCAGGGAACTGGAATTGGAGCTGGAATTAGAGATGGTCGACTGGCCGCTAGGGTGTTGTAGCCAGAGACTAGAACTGGAGCTGAAGCTAGAGCTGGTCATCTAACCACTGAGGGTGTTGTAACCGGATCTTAGAGCTAGGTCGGTTGACCGCTAGGGTGTGTAGCCGAAAGACTGGAATTGGTCAGCTGACCGCTGAGTTGTGTAGCTGAATGTTGGAGCTGGGTCGGCTGACCGCTAGGGTGTTGTAGTTGGAGATTAGAACTAGAGTTGAAGTTGGAGCTGGCCGGCTGACTGCTGGGGGTGATATAGATGGATGTTGGAGTTGGGTCGACTGACTGCTAAGGTATGTAGCCGAAATATTGGAACTGGTCAGCTGACCGCTGAGGTGTGTATCCGAATGCTAGAGCTGGGTTGGCTGACCGATAAGGTATGTAGCCGATAGACTGGAACTGGTCGGCTGACTGTTGAGGTGTGTAGCCGAATGCTAGAGTTGGGTCGGCTGGCCACTAAGGTATGTAGCCGAAAGACTAGAACTGGTCGGCTGACCACTGAGGTATGTAGCCAAAATACTGGAACTAGTCGGCTGATCGTTGAGGTGTGTAGCCGAATAATTGGAGCAGGGTTGACTGACCGTAAAGGTGTAGTAGCCAGATATTTGGGACCGATTGACTGACCATTGAGATATGTAGCCGAATGCTGGGACTAGAGTTGGTGATGACTGACCCTCGGGGTTGTATTGGCCACCATTGGTATAAGGTGGTATTGTGCTTGCCGTTGGCGGGATGTCGTGGTCAACGGCTTTCATCAGTGAGGAGTAGAGAGGAAGAGAGTTTTTTTGTTTTCTTTACTAGCTCTACTGTCCTTGCAGGTTTTTGCCAGAGCTGGCTCCCTTTTGAGTCTAGATTCTTACCGAGGTGAAGGGCAGTGTGTCCAGGTCATCCTGGATCCCTCGGACCTATCTAAGTAGGGACCCAATCTCCCGTGGAGCCATCCACCGCCTGGAGATGGGCAGTCGCTCCGGGTAGGTCTCCTGCCCTCTCCCTAGCCCACATAGTCGCACGTAGGCCCACACCTGCATTGCATTTCATCAAATATCAGCATATTACACATATAGGAATCATATAGCAAACTGCATAATCAGTTTAAGGGCTAAGTCGTACCTGGAGAAAGGGAGAGAATCCACCAAGCATCGTCTGCCAACTGTTGGAGATGAGAGTGTCGAACAGAAACACGAGGACCGCCGCTCCCCAGGCGTAGTCTCCCACATGCTCCACGTCCTCGAGAAGGGGGAGGAACCGACAACTGATGACGTCGGCCCTCATTGCGAACAGGTGGCACCCGAAGAAGAGCATCAGGAACCTCCGCAACACTATGTTCGCCTTTGGCCTGACTGCAGCTGCTACTCGGGGTCAGGCTCGGTCCACGAGCCTCTGCAGGTGCTGCTCGGGTAGCTCCCCAGTCGCTATCCCCGCTCCTCGCAGTCCGAGGCTCTCTTGTAGCCTCGCTCGTGTCAGGGTCATGGACTGCCACTCCGGTCGCAGTAGCTCTAGCCCTAGCAGCTCTTGGGCTAGCTCCCGGTAGTCGGGGTACGTCCTCCCGCTGACTGGAGTCCCATGCATGCACAGCCCAGTGATGCGCGTGACGTCCTCTAGCGTGGGGGCCATGTGGCCCCACGGGAAGAGGAACGTCTGGCTCACCGGGTCCCAACGATCGTGCAGAGCATAGAGTAGCGACGTGTCCAGCCAGCTGACCTCTATACTCAGGAACTCGGTGAAGCCCATCGCTGTGAGCCTCTCTCGCTGAAAGTCCGGCAGTGCGGGGTACACTACTCGGACATGTAGCCAGGAGATCCGAGTCCTACGCTTTCCCTACATACATTTAGGGCAATTGCATCTGACAATAGAATCATGTGTTTCATTAAATAAATAAATAAATGAATGGCAAAAGTAAGGAAAATACAGTTCAATAAAATAAATGGTCACTTCTAGGCCGTTTGTAGCCTTCAACGGTTGCCCTCCAACCATTTTCCAATAACCCCTCTCGGAAGACCACGGTCACCCATGGACCGCTCTGCATGATGAACGGTCCTCTTAGGACCGTTCTACTTTCTTCTGACCACCTTGGTAATGACTTACTTTTGGCCGTTCAATGAACGCATGGTCCCTAGATGATTGTGTCATTCCCCTCTCAAGAAAAATCACTGGTAATTTCAGAATAATAAATCACACAAGATCCATTAAGGATCCACTAAGGTACGGGTCTTACAGAATGCCTCCTATATGATTATGTATTATTCGGGGTAGGGCTAGCTGTGTTGAGGCTCCAGGTAAGCTAGCACCACCTTGTGTTACCTCATGTAGATGTCCTATCGATTGTGGCATGGGTGGACTTATATTCACTTCATTTATCCGCTTTTGCAGCATTTCAATCTCCTGCTGTTTCTGGTATAATAGCGCCATCAGGGCAGGGTCTTACCAGGAGGGACTGATAGCACTATCTTTTGTCTCCAGTTTGTATGAGATGGGTGGCATCCTATCATTATGGTCGGATGCACCCAGTTTCTTCGGGACAACCTCCCTGGGTTTTATGCTTTCGGGTGGAGGAGGAATGTGGTATAGCGCCTCCTTGCTGGCCGATGGGTATTGTCTTGATATTCTCCTGGACTCAATAGCAGGGTGGGAGGCAAAAGCTTTAGCCAGAGTTGCTCCCTTTGGCATAAAGTAAATTTCTTCATCTTCTTCAGCAGCAGAGTGAGTTACGCCGAATGAGGCTGACAGCATGTTACAGGAGAGAGCAACATATCTTATTTTAGCCTTTGTGTTCTTCTTCTTCTTCCCTCTTATGGCTGGCATCTGCTCCCACGGTGGGTTGCTCGGTGCATTGAACACCCTCGCCTTTTCTTTAGTTCTTTTTGTTAGTCGATGGGACTCATTGCGTCTTTGAGGGGCATGCTTCTTGAGCTACATAGGCGGGCTCTTGGGCTGTTCATGCTTATCAGGCCCACTTACAATAGCTTGTGGCCGCTCCATGGCTGAGCTAGCTTCTTCATGTACCCATGATGGGGTCTGTTTCTTCTTTTTATTGTTAGTCGACCTTTTGATAGCCACTGGAGAGGCTATTTGAAGGCGGGTAGAGACTGCAAGAGGTAGAGTAGGCTGGTCCATGGCACCAGGAATTTGGGTCTCTAGTGCTGGGCGAGAAGCCGATCTTGTTCTTTTCTTTGTTGGCGATGCTCGCCAATTCTCTTTCTCCCTTTCATTCTTCAGGATATAGTCTTCATAGGTGTGTCCGTTGCAAGTCTCTAGCACTTCTTCAGGCGGCTGTTGACATACGGATATCATGTTGACTGATGCCCCCAGAGCAGGCACTTCATGAGGGCATGGAGAGTTGACTCTGTGCTGCCCCATTTACAGCTTCCCTCTTTTGATTAAGCCATGGACAATGTCCTTGAATATTTGGCAATCTTCAATAGGATGTCCTAGGATTAGATATACAATGCATGATTATACATGGAATGAATGACTGATATAAAATGTTTAAATGCATGCAGGGAAAATGCAGGATGAGTATCTCTTGGCTCTAGGTTCGGGCAATGTACCTGGCACTACCAGATTTCCAGTGGGAGTGGCTCGCCACCATGGCATTTGCCGAGTTCCTCATCATAGAGGTGGCGAGCCTAGACACAGCTTTGCTCTACGCACTGCACAACCGGTGGGACCCGGTTAGCTAGACGTTCATGTTCCTTTGGGGACACATGGTGCTAATGTTGGAGGACGTGGCACGAATTACCAGGCTGTGTGTACACGGAGCTCTGATAAGTGGGAAGGCTCACGTAGACTACCATGAGCTGTCCCAGAGACTGTTGGGACTAGAGTTGCACCGACCGGAGTGGCACTCATCCACCTTACCGAGGGTGAGATTGCAGGAGAGCTTGGGCCTACGAGGAGCCAGGGTCGGGGTCGGGGAGCTACCCGAGCAGCACTTGGGGCAGTTGACAGATCGGGCGCGGAAGCAGGTGGCAGCGGAGCCTGGACCAGAGGCAGACGTGGTGTTGCGGCGGTTCATGATGCTATTTTTCGGGAAGCTGCTATTCGCCACTCGGGCAGACAGGGTGAGTTGCCGACTCCTGCCCCTTCTTGAGGAGGTAGACTGAGTCAGAGAGTACGTGTGGGGGGCAGCAGAACTCACCTTCCTTTTCAACACAGAGCTCGACCAGTCGACGCACAATGCTCGGCAAATTTTCCCCACTTCTTCAGGTAAGCTTTGACTCCTAAAATGCTTGTGCAATTCCTATATGATATTTATAAAATGCTATATGCTGATGCCTTGGTTCAATGGAACGCAGGTGTGGCCCTACATGTACCTCCCTGCGCAAGGGAGAGGACAGGAGGTGCACCCCGACTGGGTGCCCATCGCAAGACGGTGGACAGCGGTTTGGGAAGTGGGATCCCTGAGACGCCAGGTACGGGTGATCCAGGATGACCTCGACACTTTACCCTATGCTTCGGTAAGAACTAAACTTAAAATTTTCCAATTCTAAAATGTGACTTATATGCTTGGATGCTATTGTAATTGGCTACCGTCGTACAAGTCCGGTGGACACCGTACCAGGGAGAGGGACAGGAGGGTCAGCCATGGGTGGTGGCAGCCCTAGCCTACACGGGCCGAGACATCTAGTGTAACGACCCAGAGTTCAGGGTACCAATAACCTGATATAAATATCAGACTACCACTACCAAGAACTGGGGACGCCACCCAAGAGGCTGATGAGGCCCCTGAAGGGTTAGTTTTAAAAGATGGGAGGGAGTTTTAAAATGATGCAGAAGATGAAAGAACGTGAGAGAGGAGGAAGGAAGATACTACGATACTTATGAGGGAGGAAAGAAGAACTAAAGAATAAAAGACACTATGAAACCCTTGAAACTTGATACTCCCTGGACTTAGGAGGCAGATGGACGTGGAAAGTAATTCTCCTTGGTAGGTACTAGCTCTAGGATGCAGCAACACTTTGATGCAATTTCCAGATATCTCCCCTTCAACCCATAAAGCCAAGGGTTCTATTTATAGGCCCTTAAGTTCTTGGACGAGTTGGAGAGAATCCAGCTAGGAAATAGGATGAGACCCAGCAAACTCTCATGGATAATATTCCCAAGAGTCCGTAGAAACAAATACAAGTTTCTAAGGATCAGAATTGAGGGAGAAATCAAAGAATCAAACTCTCAATCTGGCCATGGCGTAGCGAGAAAGAGCAGTTCTACTAGAACTCTCTATCTAGATTGACGGTCTTACGATAAACCGCCACAGCCAGTTAACGGTCGAAAGATGGACCGCCAACATTGGTCGTTCAACAAAGGATAAGATTTGAGAGTTTGAACAAGACTCTGCAAGGAAGTGACGGCCCAATGTTCAACCGCCAATTGACTCTGACGGTCCTATGATAAACCACCAAAGCACAACAGATAAGACAAGATAATATTTGAAAGATAGTTGTTGTGTCTTGGACTCTGGCGTCATCAAGCAGTCGAGCAGTGGAGTGCCACACGTCAGCAAACGCACCATGGTAAGGCCGCCAGAGATAATGGGGTGGCAAATGAAATAAAAGTTTACTAAGCTTCATCCAGCGAACAAAGGGTAAGGAACGAGATCCATCCAAGGAGAAATGACCTATGAAATAAGCCCCAAACTAACCAAGATGGCCCAATAAGGGTGAATAACTCGGAGCATCATAAAGATGAACAAGGAGATGACCCAACTTATTTCTCATAAAACGGGTGTCAACAGATGCCCCTCCTTAATGTCCTCTTTGCGGGGGACCGAGCGGAGGAGAAGCGGAAGCGAAATGGGACATGGAGTTGATGCGGAAATGAAGCGGAGTGGACTGAAAAGTGGGCGTTAAGATAAATGACACCCGTCCTCAACCAACAAGTGATAAGAATCTTCCAAAAAACTTCGAACCAATCACAAGGAATGGAAAACCTGAATGACGCATGTCTGGAGGAACTAACAACTAAGGAAAGGAAAACATGACTGACCTCCTCACTGGAACGCACAGCTGATAGGAGACCGGAGCAAACGGAAAGGAAAGATCGGAAGTATATGCCCGATGATTCCCATGTTCTAGAGGATGCCGTTTGGCCTGAGGTGACCCCAGATCTGTCCCTTCTGGGGTACCCTGTCCCCGTTGAGGATCGGTGAGAGTAGCGCCTGCGGAACAAGGCTATACCTTTAATTTTGTCACATATTCTCTTAGTCACGTACCCTTGGTGAATGCAAACAAAAGTTCAAGCAGAAGTAACTGGGACAGCCAAACTCAAATTCCTAATTGCTTCATGTCCTTCGATGCTCTCCTTCATCTTTTTTCTTCTTTTCTTCATGTCCTCCTTGACCTTGGGGCTTCCCTTGATATTTATTGACCAAAAGCAAGCCAAGGGGTGGAGGAAGACCTCATGGACACCTGGTCCAGTTGAGTGTAATGGGAGGAGGCATGAAGTGCGTTAGTGGAGGCTAGTTGGCCTGGTGGAGGCATTGGCAGGGGCTAATTGTCTCGGTGGAGGCGTTGGCAGAGCACGATGCCGGCAAAGGGCATGTGGTCCGGTGGGCCTAGCTAGAGAAGCCACCTGGTTCGGTGACAGGGGCTAGAGGGACCCATTTGGTCTAATAGGGGGGTGGTCAAATGAACACACTACCAAGGGGGACTCGGTCTAGTGGCGACGCAGGCGGGTCCACTTGGTCCGGTTGGCGTTGTGGGGTGAGCCACCTGGTTTGCTAGTGGCACCCACAGACCACACTTGGTCCGATGGACACACAAAATGGAGGCATGGCATTGCAAATAGGACTTGGTGTGGTTGAAGCACTGAGGAGGGTAAGTGGTCCGGTTGGCGTCGCTGGCAGGCCTTAGTGAAGGAAGTAGCTACAGCGCTGACGATGGGGACTTGGCCCAGTTGAGGAACTGGGGAGGGTCAATTGGTTCGGTTGGCATCATTGGCAGGCCTTACCTGGTCTGGTTGGATGTGGCAGAGCTTCACTCGGACTAGGTGGGGTCCCTGGCAGGCCTACCCAGACTAGGTGGCTACCGGGGGCACCCCGACTTGGTCTGGCTGTTAGTGAAGCGCTTATGAAAACGGCCCTTTATGGCTCTTTTGTAATTCCCATTACAACTGTTCACCTTCATTTTGCTTGCTTCCTCAGCTAGACTTGACTGTCACTCTTCTTGTGATTTGGTCTTCTCGAGATTTGTGCATAATCATCTCGTAAGTCTCTGGCATGAACTTCGCGCATAGTGATGCCAACAGTAGATAAAATCTCTACTCCTCAATTTGGTAGGTAGTTAGATTAAGAGTGGTTTAACTCAATCCGCTTAAAGAAGTCCAGAGTTAATTCATTTATAGGATTATTTATTGTCACCGATCTAGAAGGGTATTTTGTAAGTTGTAGATGTCATCGAAGTCTTTGTAAAGATTAAAGTTGGGATGGTCAGACGTACCTCTTCTGGCTGAACAGATGGTGTGAGAGAAAATCCTTGGCAAGTATGTTTCCTTATCTATTCCACATTACTAATGAATAGATAGTGATGAGTTAGGTTTATGACTTCAGAGATAGCTGATGATTGAAGTTCAAGTAGAGGTTGAAGGATGATGAGATTTCAGAATTGGCTAACTGTTGACATGTAAATTTTGAATACTACAAAACACCACAATGTGATAGAGATTGTGGGAAGGCAAAGTGTTCGTAAAAGTGCATAGCCATAGATTTGACTTTAATGACTCGGCATCGAAGATACACAATAAGGATACCCCTCATGTGACATCAACTCGTATCCCAACAGGTGAATAGAAATTGCAAAAAGTCGAGGCGTTCTTGAACAATGCACTGTTGCGGACTCTACTATGAGGACTCATCAGTGAAAAGCACAAGGACGGACTTGAGACACTCAAGATTCGAAAGAGACCGCCTGCACTACTATAATATCCAAGTGGTGTCAAGGCACCATGTGTAAGGATGTAGGCCGGGATTACGAAGAACGCAACAGAAAGTAAAAATTAAAATTTTAACCCAGCTGAGTTGATCGCTCCGACGTAATTTTCAATGATTATCTACAACTATGGGATTTGATTTTACCTTTGCGATGCTCAGATCGCAACAACGTGAAAATAATTTCTCGTGGCGGTAATCAACCGTGCAAGTGCACGGCCTCTAGCAGTATCCACACGGGCACGAATGGCGAAATCTCCTCATCGCAACACCCCACGAACGATCTCCTACGCAGCGCCTCCATGATCTCTACACTAGAGAAAGGAGGGAGAATAGAGAGGAAAGAGGGGGCGCCCCTCCCTAGGAGGAGAGAGAAGGAGCGGCCCAAACTGGAAAATCCTAGATGCCTGACCCAGGTGTAACATCCAAAAATAGAACGATCAGAATCAAGGATAAAATAATATGATGAAATGCATATCGTCCATCCACCTTCCGAAATTGATTAAAAATATAAAAGGGGGTGAAAGGGGAGGATATCAATAATCCATGATCGCCACTGAAGCCTAATAACATGCCAAATATGTGAACAACAGAGCAAGGGCACGTTACATACCTCAGAAATTCAGGAAAGGGTCGAAGCAGGCCAGATCATGAACGCGCTATAGGCCCATAGCGCCTTCTCAAGAACGCGCTATCTGGGTATAGCGCGACTGACAAACTCCTCCAACCCTTACGGGGCCTCATCAGCCTCTTGGGTGGCGTCCCTATTTCTTAGTATCGGTGTACCGATGTTATCGGTATCCTGAGCTCTGGGTCGTTACAGTGACGGTGGACCCCGTCACGAGACAATCGATCTCTGAAGGACCAGGTCACCCGAATTCAGGACACGATAGATGTTATGCCACATGTAGAGGTAAGTTTGAAATTCAAATTTTTGTTATATTGTGATGGCATGAACACTAATCATCTTCCTTGCAGGTGGTGTGGATTCCCTATCAGAGGGAGATTGGGGAGATGCCATGGGTGGAGCCCGCTATCCCCTACTTCGGGAGAGAGATCTGGATGCACGCCCTCAACCTGGTGGAGCCGCTACACTATAGATTGATCATGAGGACACTAGGGGTCTACCAGGCGGCGGTTGAGTTCTAGACTCAGGCGACAGTTCCTCGACCTGGGCAGAGATTCCGTGGCCTTCGGGGAGTGGACGACTGGCGTCAACGTGCACACGACCAGCTGGTTGACTGGGAGTGGCGAGGACGACCAGTCCCTGCGGGAGCAGATTCAGACGAGGCCTACCTAGAGGCCTACACAGAGACGTACGGTACTCGGGTCTACCGTGGCGCCCGACGACAGGTGAGTTCATTCATTTATCAATCTCTAAACCTTAAAGATTCATGATTATGATTGACATTTTTGTGTTGTTTTCACAATTCGATCCAGAGGGTAGATGTGAACGTCAAAAAATGATGATGATGATGATGATGATCATACGGCACGCACGTCTCGACACTCGAGAGCAAGTCGAAGATGGGAAGGCTGAACAAACCCATACCTCACCCGATCAGGACGAGAACTCACCCAGTGGTCCGCTACCCATCAAGGAAGCCCTGTCAGGAGGAAGATACGGCCACTATTCTCCAACCGGCCATGTCGAGGGCTGAATCAAAGAAAAGTTAGGAACTCCGACACAGTCTCAGCATGCGTCGAAAGTCATGCAAAGTCTGGGACCAAGCCCCAGAGACTGCGAACGAAAAATTGCGGAGGCCATACATTGCAACTAAAATATTCCCGGAGTGCCAACACTTGTATGAATGGACACGCTTCCGAGAAGAATCCCTTAATGCTTAAAATGGCGCGGCAAGGCCTTAAAATAGGGCGCCTTAAACTGGCGCGCCCCCCTTGCTTTTGTTATTACGGCGCCACCCCTTGCATTGCATTAAAATGGGGCGCCCCCTATGCATTGCCTTACCCGGTGCGCAAGCTTTTGAAGAGCCCTCAACCTTATGAATAAAAAAATTATTTTTCAAGTGTTTACCCGGACCAAGTTCAACCCTCAACTTGGCCCACCTAAACCCTTCCCTGACCCTTCACCTTCTCCTATAAAAGCCCCTTAGAAGCTCAAGGGGTGGGGCAATGCATGCAAGCAAGCAAGCTACGCAGGCAACAACAGGCGCAGCAAGCAAGGAGATTTGTGTGCGGTTGGCTTGTGAATCGGCTTACACACGCCGATGGTATGTCACTCGTACTCCCCTCATATAGTGTTTAGCCATGTCGCACAAGTCTACTCTTACTACACATAAGGTGATATGACGACGGTGAATACACCCTCACCTTGGGATTTCCCACGTGTGCCAATCCGTGACAATCACATATACATCATGACGTCGCACCTCCCGCCATCATGAGGCCTTGCCCGAATGCTCAACTCGAGCCGCGCTTGGACCTTACCCAGTCACCAGCCAGTACCTCCTCTAGGAACCTAGTCTAGCCCTCCCTCAATGAATCGGGCATGTCCCTTGCCTCGAGGAGCACCCCTATAAAATATGTGGATATCCTCCTTATCACGCTTTGACCCAGGGACTGACCTATCTGTTGGACTTGTCCCGCGACTTGCGCCAGTTGTACCATGACCACTATGGCCCATTTGTAAAGCCCATGTGGCTTTCATAAATTATATTACCACCTGAATGAATGTCTCTGCATCTTCGTTCAGGTCCCAGTCCTCCCCCACACCACTCAGTCCCTCTGACCTCAGCAAACACCTCCCAAACAAATGTGAGCCCCTAGCTACAGAATGCTCCCGGCTCCCCACCTATGGCTTTAGATACATACGGTGATGTGACACAACCTAGGGATGGAAACCACTAGGCCAATGCTCCTTGGACCTATGACTCGTGAGCAAGCAACTTTGTCGGCGGAATCACTGGCGCGAGCTCACTCGCGTAGCGCACACTAGTGCCCGTAGGCAACTCGGTGATGGTGGAGAGGGTCCGAGATGGGACCTCACTGTTCTGGGGATTGGTTAGCTTGAGGCTGAACCCCTAAGATCTTGGGATGCCCGATTCAATGGGCGGCTAGCATGCCGAGGGCATGGGTTGAAGGGTCTCTCTCACAACTCGCTCCGCGGTGGCAATCAATTCGATGAGAATTCAGGACCGAGCACTCTCTCACCGTCCGACGGAGCTAGGAAGCAATACTAATTAAGCAAGGTAAACTAGCAAAGAGAGGGGTGGCAGAAGCTCACCTGATCAGCGTGAAGATGCCAATCCCAACCGAAAATGATGACGAGCAGGGAGGCATGGGTATGGCACTTAACCTACATGAGGACAGGGATTTCTTACTAACCTCCCAGGTATCCTAAGCGCACATCTAGGTTGATTTGGGCCTCTAGACTCCTTGAATGATAATCTCGCCAGTTAAGACTTATCCTGATGACAATACCGTCAGCTATGCTTAGGCTCCCAGTCGCTTCCGACCACAGGGATACACCCAAAAAGTGTTCGAGGTGAATGATTTGTCCGATCCGGGTCTATTTTCTCACAACTCTAGATGGTTTGTAATGGAACACCCTGGAACCCGAATGACCAACCGCGCGACGCTGACCTGGAATCAGACGCCGTCGCACCTATAGGTGACACGCATGCATTGATCTAAGCCCAAGGTTAGACTAAGAATACATCAAGGTGGTAGATAGAGGCCTTGACCTGCCAGAAACACCGAGACTCCTTCGCAGCGATGGCTTTTACTTTTCAAAATGGACAACCACATGTGTGTGTTAAAGCAAGGTTGCAGGCCTTAGCGGGTTTCATCCTTCGGAGACTCCATTGAGCTTTCATCTTCGGGGGAGAAGGAAGAGTGTAGGAGGCACACCTTCTGAGAGGACCTGCAAAACCATTAACCCGACGAGCCTAGTTATCTCTCCCCTTTTGGGCAACTTCGGACCAAGTCTCAAGCATTTACGTCTCATGGCCCCTTTTGTGGATTTTGACTTTTGCTTAGAGGGGTTTCGTTTATTGGAATTAGACACGGTTATGACCAGGCTTTTCTTTTGACTTTGATTTGTCTTATTTTTTTAGGGAAATATAGTCATCTGATATTGTGGAATCCCTCTTATATGCCTACGAGGACACTACCCTCTTCTCGTGTTCTGACCCAGGCTCGAGGAAATGAATCCTACTCTTGCCTTAAGGGGATTGTGTTTTTATTTCCTATACTCATCGTTTTAAGGGCACCGGCTGTCTCATTTGGTCAAAGAGAGGGAGAATAAAGATTTGAGCTTTCTTGGAGACCTTCTGGGTGAGGCCTCACCATAAGCGATGCTACAGATCTCTGATAGAACACATGTGCATGTGCATGTTGCCTTCCTTTGAGTGGGCATAGGTCGACATGGCCGGACAGGGATCTCCCTGGTTCTGGCAGACCAAGACCCGAGACCTACCAAATCTTAATGGGCCCTATCCTAACCTGGAGATTGGATGCAATGACTTGACTCCATGGTGATCCCCAGGCATTAGCATTTGAATTTTCTATTTTTTTATATATTTTATTGTTTTATATATTTTATTATTATTATTATTTATTTATTTTATTTTTTATTTGATATTTGGACGACTGGCAAGGTCTTGGGAAGATATGGGGTGTGGATCTCATCCCCGGATCGAAAGGGTGAAGCTTAGGAGGATCTGGGGTGTGGATATCATCCCCGGATCATCGGTTGAACATTTCAACGGTAGGCACCTAACCTCAAATTTTAGGAGTCAATGATACATTAGAATGCTTTCAAAATATTTTCTACACTTTAAAGAGGGACTAAGGGCATGTGGGGACGATCCCCATGTTCATTTTTAGTTTTTGTTTTCATCAAGTTTCAGGCTTTCCTGAGTTCCTGAGTCTCTACCAGAGTTTAAAGCCTCTGGACAGGTCTGTGCACCTATAGCTTAGACTCTGGACAGGTCTGTGCACATATAGCTTAGACTCTGGATAGGTCTGTGCACATGGGGGCAGACCCTGGTAAGGTCGATGCACATTTGGTCCAGGCCTGTATAAGGTCGACGCACATTGGGGATAGGCCCATGTAAGGTCGATGCACATTTGGTTAAGTCCCAGGCAAGGTCGATGCACATTTGGTGTAGACCCTTGGTAAGGTCGGAGCACGTATAGCTTAGACTCTAGACAGGTCTGTGCACATGGGTGCAGGCCATGGTAAGGTCGGTGCACATTTGGCCCAGTCCAAGTAAGGTCGATGCACGTGTGGTGAAGTCCCATGGTAAGGTCGACACACATATAGCTTAGACCTTGGTAAGGTCGATGCACATTTGGTCCAAGCCTTGGTAAGGTCGATGCACATATAGCTTAGACCCATGGTAAGGTCGATGCACATATAGCTTAGACCCATGGTAAGGTTGACGCATATATAGCTTAGACATTGGTAAGGTCGATGCACATTTGGTCCAGACCTTGGTAAGGTCGATGCATATTTGGTCTAGGCCTGTATAAGGTCAATGCACATTGGGGATAGGCCCATGTAAGGTCGATGCACATTTGATCTAGGCCTGTATAAGGTCGATGCACATTTGGTCCCAGCCTGTATAAGGTCAATGCACATTGGGGATAGGCCTATGTAAGGTTAATGCACATTCGGTTCAGGCCTGTATAAGGTCAATGCACATTTGGTTAAGTCCCAGGCAAGGTCGATGCACATTTGGGCAGACCTTGGTAAGGTCGATGCACATGTGGTGCAACCTCTGGACAGGTCTGTGCAGGTTTAAGGTAAGGTCGATGCACATGTAGCGCAGTCTTTGGACAGGTCTGTGCAGGTCCTAGGTAAGGTCGATGCACCTGGGGCTCTGCCCCAATTTTCATAAACTTAGGAATGGAGAATTTTAAAAGGGCATTTTAATTTATTAAAATTTTTGAATTTTTTATAAATAACCCTCACCCCCTCTCTTTCTCTCATTCTCTCTTTCTCACTCTCTCTCCTCTCTTTCTCCCCCTCTCACTCCAGGCGGCCGACGGAGGCGGCGAGGGTGAGGCGGCGAGGTTCATGAGGCGAGGAACGGTGAGGGTGAGACGTGGATCGAGGCGATTCCACTCATTCACGATTTCGTGAACTCGATGGGGGTCTTGCGCTATTTTCGTGATGGATCGGCGGCCTTGATGCGTGGAATCTTAGGTGGAGGTAGGGGGGCGGATCCCTAACCCCTGTACTTCCTTTCCTGTGAGTTTTATAGGGTTATTTTCGTGCTTTGGAGAAAATACATGATTTTGGGTGTGAGCCAGAATTCGCGTTTTGGTTACATTTTTGGGGTTTAAATGGGTTCTCTCGGTGTTGGAGAGGTTGGGGACTAGTTTCCCCTTGTTTTTCCCTTCACATGGGTGTGAACAGGCCATGGAATGGGGTTTTCCACCGTATTCGCCATTTTTGTGCTCGGGATGACGTAGCGGTCATTCCAGGGACCGCTAAGGGGTGAGGCGGTCATGTGGAGACCGCCAGTGCACCCCTATGTCGGTTCTTGCCTTGCGGTCACGCGACGGACCGCCACCGAGGGGAGCGATCTCTAGGAGACCGCTAGGCAGTGACTGGCAGTCAGGGCATGATCGTTTTCTATTTCATAGTCATTCAGGGTCTGGCAGGGTAGCGACCTTGCGACTGACCGCCAGCTAACGGCTAGCGGTCAAGCCAAGGACCGCCACCCTGTTTGGCGGTCTGGAGGTGACCGCCTGCGTTTAAATGTCTTCGGGGCCCTGCGTTCCTGGCTGGACCACTAGGCCAGGCCTTGCAGTGCTGAGAGGGCCGCCAGGCTTTGTGATGGCCCAGAGAGGACTGCCACTTCGTTTCCATGCTCATTGATGTGCCAAAATGTTCGTCGTTAAAACCTGCGGCAATCAATCAAAATTAATACCGAACTCGCAACATAATACAAATTAACTGTAATACATTGGTGAGCACGGGTCTAATCCACTGAGAGAAAATATTTTCAATTAAGCGTGGTTGGAAGATTTCTTGTATTTGAGAAAAGCCGAATTTGAGTGAGCCTAAATTAAAAGGAAGTAAAATTCACGGAATTAAATCTAACTAAAGAAATTGAGAGAAGAAATGAGCCGGGGATTAGAAGAGTGACGCTGCCACGTCGTGTCGAGTCTTGGAGTTTCACCCCGCCATGGAAGTAGACGCCGCCATGAAGACGAGAGGAAGACGATCAAATCAAAAGCTAATAAAATGTTGGACAGGTGCTAACAATCAAGTGTGCCGCCTCATGAAAAATTCATTCACCCTAGGCCTAAAAGCCCACAGGTAGTCAACATATCTCTTCAACTCATCTTTGTCTTCCTCCACGTAAATCTGAGCTTTAGTCACTGTGGCTTGGCGCCTCCACACCTTCCCACTCTTGTGAAGCCGCTGTCTATCCTTGTCAGTCCCCAGGAGATGCCTCACAATTAAAGCTCCCTTTGAGGCAACCCTTGGGATCTGTCTAGGTAACCCCACCTGGCGATGACAACAATCGGTTTGGTACAACACCAAGTCCAAAGCTCCCACAAGCCACAATTCCTACTCCTGTATCCCGCGTATCTTGAATCCCTCATGCTGGTACATCATCGGCACGAACACGAATTGATCTTCAAGCAGGAAGTTAAAGTAGTCTCGCCAGTCATCTCTGGTCATTAAGAATGTAGTCCTGCATATCACCCGATCTTCAGGACCAAAGATGGCCCTAGATGGGTAGAGTGCGCTCTTCTCGAAGATTTGGGAAGTTGTAGTCACTGTGTCGTCGAAGTCGAAGCTCAGGTGGACCTCCATCCACACCTGTCATAAGTAGAGGCTCCCCATGGTGCTCCCTCCCAAACTCATCTAAGTGAGCCCACACTACAAGTGAGCGAGCACCACCTTGGAGAGGGAGTGCCCCATCCATAGGAGAGTGAGAGGCCCCACATGCTCTCACCTCAATACATCTGTTGTAGGGAAGAACAAGGCCTCGCCTAGGCACAAAGTCACTCCCCGCATCAGTTGATCCACCTCCACTGATTTGTCCTTCACCTGGCTCAGCAACCACCAGGCCAGGTGGTCGACTAGTATCCCCCACTGATCAGTCATCCACCGAACCTCGTGCTTATCTCGTACGATCTCTGCCAGGACTTCCTCCCAAGGTGGGAGATCGGTCAGGTCACCCACTCCTAGGTTGCTCCACTGGAACAGGAAGTCGATAGCTTCCACTAGCACTGAAGCTTCAAACTCAGGGAACACAAAAGTGCGTGTGTTTGGGTGTCACAGCTCGATCAGCGCACCCAAGGCCTCCCAATTCCATCTCATGCTATGAAGACGCTTCCCCATGACGACTCGCGTGAGGTGCCACTGGTGCATGAATACCCTCATCGCGGGTGTCACAGTCGCCAATAGGTCATGTAGCCAGCCATAGCGACGGGCATGTCTTGCCCCCGAGAAGGCTGGTAGGGGCTAAAATAATAGGAAAAGGGGGTAGAGAAGAGAGAGGTCAATCAGACAATCAAATCCGAAATTAAAACCAACACACATATATGGGGCTAGTACCTTACCTGGCCGTTCTTCACCAATGTGCTTAAATGTCTCTGCACTTCAGAGAGGACGGCGAGCTCCTTATCACCGGATGGAGTTGAGGAAGATGACGCCATCTCGTGATCTTACTCTCCTTGCTTCCTTTCTTCCACTATGAAACCCTAGCGTGATGGCCAAAGGCATTTCATTGGTGATTTATGGAAGAGAAGTCCCATCTGTTCTAGACTCTCTGTTTTCGGATAAGAACATATGGGCAGCCAAACCTTTGGCCGCCCACCCCATCTTGGAAGGAGGCACGGCCTTTGGCCGCCAAACGCCCAGGAAGTGGCTCTATCATGTTTTCTTCCAACTTGACTTATTACATGATGATCAATGCTTTATGTTCAAACTATCATTGTCATTTATTATGTTTGTGAACTTGGCTAATGTGTGTTAGTGCAGCTTCAGTTAACAACGGCTATCCAAGCTTCAGTGCGATGTCATCAGCTACCATCTACATTTTAGGTAGTACGTCAGAGGCTAATTGTCACACCCTGAGTTTATGCAGCGGAATGAATCAGGAACGTGAACAGTCGGCTAGTACACCGCAAGTGAACAATATAATCAGAGTGCTATCACATCCACACATAAGAATGAATGCACAATAATTGGACGAAAACTTTGGCATTTATTGAATAATAATAAAACATACATAAGGTTGACTATTTGAGTAACTAGACTCAATAAATGGAAAATTACATAATTGACACTTGACTAGACTAGCTATGGCTTCGCTCCTTCCTTATTCGCTCTAAGATCCATCACTTGAATAATCTGAATTCGACCCGCTAGAATTTCCTGAAAAGATTAGAAAAGTAGGGTAATGAGCACACTTGTCTAGTAGATATCTTCGTATCAACATGAAGGCAATATTTAAGTCATTTACATTTTAACTCTAGAAAGTATGATAAAATAAATAATAAAATCATAATAACAACACAAGTAGCAAGATGTCGATCATAGAGATGTGAATGTTCATGTAGAATGCGAGCATGATCAAGCAGCTATGTAAGTTTATCCTTTCACGAATGAGAATGCACTTGCATGTAATGAGAACGCACTTTTCACTTTTCATAATCATGAAGACTATGTACTAGAATGTTATGTAACAAGCATGTAATAATTTCATGATGAATCTCGTGGATTTCACCCGTTTATAAAAAAAATACTCCTAGCACAATGCGACGCCAGTGTTCATCATACCCCATGGTTTATAGTATATTTTCGATAATCAGCTGATGAGACTAGCGTCGAGTCCTTAGACACAATCAGTGCACGATCTACATCTTTACGTTATAAATCAAGCTACTTCTACGAGTATAACAATAAAGTCTGGCTAGTAATGTAACAATTCTAATAATAAGCTCAAGATAACAAGATCAAGGTAAGAATGCACCAATTGATAACTTGTGAATTCAAGGATGAGTTAAGAACAAGTTTATGCTACGGGAGGTATCTGACAGTATAATGGTACATTCATTAATTTTCATAATTTATTAGATAGCCTTTTAAACAAAGTGTTGGGTTCTAGATAATCAATAGACCATCTAGGAGCATAGGAATATCAACCATGGGTCAAACCTCAGGTTAAGAACACTTGAGATAGAAACGGTCATGCCTGGGCCATTTCTTGAAATAGCGGTCTTAGCCTAGCCACAACCCGAAGCTGGCGGTCATGGGATGACCGTAATCAGGTAGAGTCGACGCCAGATAAAGAAAGAGTCGATGCAATAGGGAAGTCTGGCAGAAATGGCCACGGGACGGCCACTACTTGATATTGATGGTCTCATGAGGGCCGCTACTCACCAGGACACAGAAAAACGTCGGTAACTTGAGTGCTTTCTAGACAAATAGGCTTTAAGGGTACAACCATCTCAGCGTCTTAGTGGGAATCCCAGGCTCACAGAGACTTACAGAGGCCTTGAAACATGATCCCCTAGTCCGACAGAAGGAATATCCGGCGGAGAGGTTCACAAGTCCAAGAGGTGTTCCTATAATGTGCAAGTGTAACTAATAGCATCGTACTGAGATACGTGCTATGTACTTAAGAAAGACTTGAGAAGAGAGGGAATCATGTAAAATGGCCATTAAATCATCACAATAAACCACGTTCTATGAGCTTAAAGAAATGATTTAAATACAAAACTATAATGGGTTTTGGCATGAAATTAGCATAAGATTAAAATATCCATTCAGTTGTGCTGGGAAGAATGCGGGAGGAAAGTCAGCATTCATTATGCACGAGATATTCAGACAAATATCAGAAGTGCACAGACTTGATAAGGCATCAGTCAAATGTGCATGGACTATGTGATGAACAAATGGAACCGTGTTATGCACAGGACACAGCTTGCATAGAGTTTAAATAACATGAAATGATTGTGCACAAACTTAATGATAAAGCATGCACGGACCTTAAACTGCTCTGTGAAAGATTTGCACGGACTCAGAGAGTGCATATACAGAACTTTACACGGACTTAAGTATTGCACGAAACTTGGTTCTGTGCAAATGCAAAAGATGCACGGACTTTGAACTTACAAGGAGCAAAACATGCACAGACTTAGACATACATGAACCAACTATGCATAGACCTTGTATTCAACAAGTCTAAAACATGCACGGACCTATGACACGCAGACAGGAGAATATTCATAGACTTACAATGCTATGCAACATAAAATTGCATGGACTTTGTGTACCACAAGGTGGATGTGCACGGACTTGAATATGCAAGAAGCACAACTTGCACGGACCTTATGAAACGTGCACGGAGCTTAAATCCACAAAGTAAAAACAAGCACGGACTTGAAGATGTGCACGGACCTTAAATACACAAAGTTAAAACATGCACGGACCTTGAGATGTGCACGGACCTTAAATCTACGAAGTTAAAAATATGCACGGACTAGGAGATGTGCACGGATCTTAAATCCAAAAAGTTAAAACATGCACGGACCTTGAGATGTGCACGGACCTTAAATCTACAAAGTTAAAAACATGCACGGACTTCGTGTGTATGGCCGTAACTCTAGTATGCACAGACGTCACCTTTTAGAGACTAAAATATGCATGGACTTCTTCAAAGATATGCATGGACTTCTTTAAAGATATGCATGGACTTCTTCAAAGATCTGCATGGACCTTATGATCAACTTAAACTAATTAGCACGAACCTTATGTTGACATATTTAAAACATGCACAAACCTATGTCAATAAAATGACAATATGCACAAACTTTCTTCATGCTTAATGTAAATGAGCACAGACTCAAACATGCTGAGTGCAAACGTGCATAGAGCTTTTATGAGTACATGCTGAGTGCAAACGTGCATAGAGCTTTTATGAGTGCAAACATGCATAGAGCTTTTGTAACATAACACAGAACTTGCATAGTCCTTGGTACTTACCAACTGAAATGAGCATTTGGCTTACCTGACTAACAGAGAAGGTATGCACAGACCTTTCAAGTGCAGTTGTTGACTCGATCAATGTGACCAGTTGATCTTTTGCCATCTTAATCAAAGAATGTAAAAGACCATTATACCCTTGTCTGACTCTCTCTCTCTCTCTCTCTCTCACTCACAGAGAGAGAGAGAGAGAGAGATGCCGGTGGGAGTGTTTGCAAGGGTCACCGGAGCACCACCGCCCGCCCTGTCCCAACCTCACCATGGCCGCCGAAGCCAGAGCAAGTGGCGTAATCGCCCTCACCTGGCCGCCCTCCCTGGCCGCACCAACAGTGGGACTGTTACCTTTCTTCTGCGAACCCCATGCACTCGCCGGAGCTGGAGGAAGTGCCACAGTCACCCTCACTGGCTATGGGGTTGACAGAGCTGGCTCTACCCCGCCGTCTTCCCACTACAGCAACGATAGTGGTAGCAGCCTTCGCTCTCTTCACCGTAGCAGAAAAAGGAAGCCGCCATGGGAGTCGGCTCTATCTTGACCTCCTCTCCAATTATGTCGAAATTTCGGTTGCTATGTCTGGCTCCTTCCTTACTGATATGACTGACGTCGAAGCCTTCTTCCAGTAGGAGCACCCCTCGTACGTGGTGCTGGCTGCCGCCACGGTCGAAGGCATCCACGCCAACTCCACCTACCCTGCTGATTTCATCACCATCAAACTCCAAATCCAGACTAACTTTCGACACCGCCTACCGGAGCGGTGTCAAGAAGCTACTATTCCTCAGTCCTCAGGTCCTCCTACCTCTACCCCAAGGTTGCATGAGAGAGAGAGAGAGAGTGAGCCCTAGTGGCGATGCTCAGGGAGGGAGAGAGAGAGTGTGTGTGTGTGTCAAATGAGAAAAGAAATTTTTAATGGGGCAGAGAAAAGAATATTGTCCGAAATATTTCATTTTTTGGTCTCGTCTTCCTAGTCCCTGTTCCCGGTTTCCAGGAGGGTGTCGATGATGTCGCGGGTCGCGCGCCAGGCGGCGACCGGACACTACCGCCGCGTCCTCGTCGCGGTGGATCACGACAGCGCCATCGAATGGCGGCGGGCCGTGGAACGCTTCACAGACGGCGCGGTGGACCTTGATATTGCCGAAGCGTCGGACGTAGAGGCCGCGATAGGTATGATTGGCGTTCCGCCCGGCGCGAGTTACTACCCCCTCCACAGGGGTAGGCGTCGATAGCCGGTAGCCTCCGTTCGGCAGCGGGGCATAGCAGGGGGGAAGCAACAGCCTCCCCTCGCTGCTAGCCAGCAGGCCGGGATAGCTTGGAACGGGTTTCCAGACCTCGGCCATGACTAAAATGGAATCGAATCGTCTAGATCGGCATCGGCGGTCTGCAGCTCGACCGGCGCTGCGGCGGCGGCCTGCGTGACCACCCCATAAGGCACTTAACCTACATAAAGATGTGGATTTCTTACTAACCTCCCAGGTATCCTGAGTGCGCATCTAGGTTGATTTGGGCCCCTAGACTCCTCGAATGGCAATCCCGTCGGTTAAGACTTATCCTGATGACAATACCGCCATGCCACGCTTAGGCTCCCAGTTGCTTCCGACCACAGGGATACACCTAAAAAGCGTTCGAGGTAGGTGATTTGCCCGACTCGGGTCTATTTCCTCACAACTCTAGATGGTATATAATGGAACACTCTGGAACCCTAACAGCCAACCGCGCAGTGTTGACCTGGAATCAGACGTCGTCACACCCATTGGTGGCGCGCTTGCATTGGCCTAAGCCCGAGGTTAGAATAATAAGATGTTGAGTTGGTAGTTAAAGGTCTTTCCTGGCTAGAAACATCGAGACTCATTCGCGGCGGTGGCTTTTGCTTTTCAAAGCAGACAACCATATGTGTGCTTTTAATAAAATGAGGTTGCGTGCCATAGCGGGGTGCACCTTTTGGGGTCTCCATTGAGCCTTCATCTTCCGGGGAGAAGGAAGAGTGTGGGGGGGCAAATCTCCTGAGAGGACCGACAAAACTGTTAACCCGGTGAGCCAATAGGGGCCTACTTAACTCTCCCCTTTCGAACATCTTCAGACCAAACCTCTAGTGTTTGCGTTTTATTGCTCCTTTTGTTTTGATGGGTCTAGTTTATTGGAATCAGGCACAGCCACGAACAGACTTTTAACTTGACTTTGATTTGTCATTTCGTTTCATTGTTTCTTCTCTTTTTTTTTTTTTGAGGGAACTAATTATTTAACATTTTAGAATCCCTCTTGTAGGCCTGCGGGGACACTGCCCTCTTCTCGTGCGCTGACCCAGGCTCAAGGAGATTGATCTTACTCTTGCCTCAAGGGGATTGTACTTTGGTCTCTTATGCTCAGTGTTTTAAGGGTGTCGACTATCTCATTTGGTCAAGGAGGGAGAGAATAAAGATTATGACTTTCCTAGAGACCTTCGGGGTAAGACCTCACTAAAGGCGATGCTACCAATTTTTGTTTTGAATAAAACACGTGCGTATGTGCATGTTGCCGTCCTTTAGTGGGCATAGGCCAACATGGTTGGACAAGGGTTTCCATGGTTCTGGCAGACAACCTACCAAATCTTAATGGGCCCAATCTTACCATGAAGGATGAATGCAGTGCTTTGACACCATGATGATCACCAGGCATTAGCTTCCCCCCTATTTTTGCTTGATTTATTTTTTTTATTTTTGCTTCTTTTGTGTGTACTTCAATTTCCAGATCTATCTGTTTCCTATTCTGAGTTCCACCAGCCCTGAGTTTCTAGTCTTCGACCACCCTTTGGAATTTTGCTGGATCTCCAAATTGTACTGGGAGTTCTACCCATCTATCCCTCCACCCAAGAGTTTTCTAGAATTTTTATCAGCCCTCCTTCCATTTTCTAAAAATCATTTTTAGAGTCAGCTACAGTGCTATCTGCTAGTTCCCAGATCTGACCACCTGCTAGTATAAAAATCATAACCCTTCGTAGCCACCTACAATCCTTTAAAAAAAAATATGTCCATTTTCCTTGTCCAAATCCCTACAACTTTGATGAAGAGCTCAGAAGCTAAATCAGATGTCTGCTTAGCCGTCAACGACACTTCTCAGACAAGTTCTCTATAGATCTGAGAATTTGGGTATAGTCCAACAGCAAGATCAAAAATAGATAAAGGTCAGATCCCTGCAGATCCAGCTGATCTCTCTGGCCCTAGATCGAAGGACTTCGAGATAGCTTTCCAACGGCGCTGGTCTCACATCGATCAGATCTTGGGATCGGTCACAGCGGCGATTCTTGCCAAGGCGCGCGCCCCGAAACAGAAGCTCAAGTCTGAGGCAGCAACCTCCAAGACTTGGAGATCGGAGCCGATCGGCCTCCGATCGGCGTTTCCAGCCGACCACCTTCCAGGGAGGTGCGCCACCAGGGGTCTCCATCACAGCGGGCCCCAGCCCACCAGAGTCGGAGGACAGAGTGGTCCGTGGGCCGCACGGACCCGTAGATCGCGCCATCCGGGCAGCACAAACACGACTTTCTGCACCGACGGAGGCAACATCAGGATGCTGCCCGTCAACCCAATTAGCGTGATTCCTGGGCCCCACATGTGACCTATTACCTCCCTACGTGGAGTGGGTCAAATTTATTGTTCTGCTTTAGAATTTGTTTAACCGGGAGTCCGTAATTGGCCGGGGTTGTCTTCCCCACGCTGGGAGCGTGGAGGTAACGGTCTAAACTCCTTGGCGTTCATTTGCTAGTCTAGTATACAGTCGTATGCCACTACGAGAGTGTAGGATACTATCCTGTGTGCTCATGTCACCATTGTAAGTGTGAGAGTGACCCGTCCCGTGACTCGATCCGAGTCTGGAAGTTGAGTCAACTACCCTTGAACTCTGCCGGTTCCTCAACCGTGCACGATCCGCATTTCCTTCGCTAAAGAGACGACGAGTGAGCTTGCCTTGTATTAGCGACGTATAGCCCTAGGATCTCTTAGTGTCAGGCCTTAAGCCCCTCATATCGGCGCGTTACTGGGTAAGATATTCTTCAACTTTTACTTTTCTAGTTTGATAAAAAATTTAGGCCTTATTTTAATCAACCCACAATAAGTAATTCTACCAAATAGATCGAATGAGTTATTCGACCTTAACTGGCCTAACCCTGTTCTAGAATAACTTACCCAATTATATATCCAAAGTTGAGTTGATGAATTATCTGAACAACTCATTCTAACTGAGGTTATAATTCTATTATCAATGTGGCCGGAATAAAGACGGGCAGAAGGAGGGAGAACAGGACAAGACAAAAGGCAGAAGCTGAGTCTAGATATTTCTGCAAGAAGTGGGTAAGATGTTTGTGCCCTCTGTCTTGTCCTTCCTTTGGAGGAGATGCTTTGGATGGAATTTGTCACGGGGACTGTAGCAAGATATGGCAAGTGAAAAGTTGGTAAGAACGTTTTTCAAGCTTTTTGAAAGTTTTAATTACGATTGTAGAACCGACACGTGACAATATTTTACCATTAGATTTACTCGCACATATTCTGAAACGACCATTAGGCACAAATCTGTAGCAGACATTTCGGCCGATACGTGATGCTTCATGAATTGGGCATTCTGTCTCCGGACCACAAACCTGGGTGTTGGCTGGTGAAGGTATCCCAAATGCTCGGCCCCCTGCCGCCTTCCGCGGCGGCTCCTTCGTACTGCCAAGCGTCGGACCGAGCTGCCGCCGTCAGCAGTTACGAAACTTGGGCAGGGCATGCAACCAAGTAAGGAAGAGAGACTTAATTGAAGAGTATGCAAAGAACCTGGTAGGCCGCAGAGGCCGTGCCGAAGATAAAACCAGACGGGAACGAGCTCCTGCTGAGCGGGGCGCCCCTCGCTGCATCGGCTGAGGCCGTAGCAGCAACACCAGTCCCGACCACCGGGAAGAAGATGACGAAGAAGAAGAAGAGAAGGCACACTTGATGGCCCATTCCAACGGGGGCGGTGTCCATGGCGGAGAGCGGGGAGGAGGAGGGCGCGCGCGGTCGTGGTCGGCCTCAGGACGTTAGTCTACCCGTTTAACCCCTGAGCGCATACGCAGACGGTCCCACTCCAGAATAATATACAAGGGGCAGTCTAATTATAAAAACCAAGAATAAAAAATTATTTATTTTGCTGTAGACATTATAGGGTGTACAGTGTTGTTACACGTACCCTCTCTAGTCGATCTAAACTAGAGGATGGGACGAGATAGGGGACCCGAATGGCAACCGAGGTATGGGAGAGTTGCCGCTGCAAGTTTTACTCGAGCACTAATTCCCCCTTTTTGTCCACCACCCATTGTGAACTCTTCTCTAGTTCAGTCCTCTATTTTTCTCTATACGAGCAACATCCTTTTATAGGAGCTCACTGAGGAATGGGAGTGTGGAGATCACACTTCCCGCCAAGGGAATCGTCCAGAAACTATTCACCCTCTTGCCACGTGTTAGAGTCTTCACATCTTGGATCACGTGCCCTTCCTTTATCTTCACGACCGCTGCTCCAACAATTAAGGAAGTCCCTGTCATTTGATCGAACACCTAGTCAGCATCAAAACGGCATGTTTATGACTAGTATGTACGAGGTTCGAATGCAGAAAAGACAACATGCACGGACTTACAACACTATTTTGTTGTGGTCAGCATGGACTTCCTTGTACACTAGATAAAAACGTGCACGGACTCAAACTATGCATACGAGCAATATGCACGGACTTGGATCTAAAGTGGAGACACGTGCACGGACTTAGTTCAGTCCAAACAGAGGAAACTTGCTCAGACTTTATGTGGCTGAAACATGCAGGGACTTACAACTTGCACGGACTTAACCTTGAAGACGTGCTACATGCACAGACTTTGTGTAAATAAAACATGCACGGGCTTACAACCTGCATGGACTTTGCCTTGAGGACGTGCAACAGACACGGACTTTGTGTAAGAGATGTAGGACGCGTGCAAGGACTTTGTTTCAACTGGAGTAAGAAAAGTACACGGACTTTATATGAACAAAGTGCACGGACTTCAACATGCATGGACTTTAAATGCAATGAAGCAAATGAAGTGTATGGACTATGTGTGCATGGACTTGAAATGTAGTAAAGCAAAGAAAGTGCACGGACAATTTGTGCATAGACTTGAAATGCAGTGAAGCAAAGAAAGTGCACGGACTTGAGTTAAACAACGTGCACAGACTTAAAATAAGACAAAGTGCACAGACTTGGATAGCACAATGTGCTTGGACTTTGAAGGAACCTTGTGCACGAACTTAATATGCACGGACTTGGGAGGAACATTGTGCACGGACTTAATATGCACGGACTTGTTGAAAGAAGCACATGTACGGACTATATGTATGCTCAAATGGAAATGTGCATGGACTTCATTATAAGAAGCGTGCACGGACTTGTTAAAGGAACACATGCACGGACTTTATTGGAAAAGTGTGCACGGACTTGGTATGAATCAGAAGCATGCACGGACTTCTAAATGCATCGAACAACTACCAAGGACTCTCAATGACTCAACACCTATACATCGAGCAAAATATTTCTAAGTCCAAAATGTGCACAGACTTGAGAAATATACAGACAGCATGCATGGACTCTCATACGCATGACCTTGTGTGTGTCTCGGCTATCCTGTCTAGCTCAAGACAATAGTTCTGGATGCCCTGAGGTATCGTCTTACCTCGATTTATGTGTCCAAGTGTGTTGAGGGTCTTGGTGTTCCCTCAGGTCTCCATGAGTCGTTTCCTTTGGCTGTGTCGCTTCCTCTAGCTTAGGATTAGACCAATTGACAGCTTGTCCGCCGTTCCACGACGGTCTTGACTCTGAGTCGTGAGACTCAAGGATCATTGTGTGAGTAGGTCTAGTTGTCCTGTCCTGAGTCTGTTGGCAGTTACTGTGCTGTCTTGGTGCTTCGTAGTACACGTGACAGTGCTTTCTTTCCTGTCTATACTACAACACTTGTGTCTTGGAGTCTGTGTCTAGTGAGCCTCCACTAGTCGTAGCCTGACGACATGTTTCAGCATGTCGACCCATGTGGTAGTGGTGGTGTGGCAGTTCCCAAGATACGATTTTTAAGCTAGTTCCATGGGCCCTGGTCCAACTGTAGTGTCCTACAGAGGGGAATACTAGCTAGAGGCCTGGCTCTAGGCAACGAGCCAGTGTGTGCACACGTGATCAGGGGCGTAAGACTTACGCCGACGGGCGTGACCTTGTCTAGTCACTCGCTACTGTAGTTCCTATTCTGGGTCAGAGCGTACCGTGGTCTCCACCGTTCTAGGCGTCCATAGAGAGGTACTTGAGGCGCAGTGTCAGACGTCAGTGGACACAACTAGCTATTCTTCTAGTGAGGAGGTGCTTCCGTCACATGACACGTGACTTTCATGTTTCTCGCACGTCGTGACCTTTCCGGGTTAACCCTCTCGTGGTCTTACCCGAGGTCGATGTTGTGTTGTATGCACGACGTTCTAGTCTTGTGTGTGGCTGTGTCTAGAAGAGCATACGCAGCAATCGAGTTGTGTATGCTTTAGGGTCTGTCTTGTATGTTTAGGGCTTTTACCCTTTTTCTTGTAGGTCCTTGCTAGCTTGGTGTCTCGTCGATAGATCGGTGACTCCTGACTTCGTCAGTTCAGAGTTTATCCTTCTGTTGCTGCCTGGAGTAGGCTAGGGAGCCGAGGTTAGTTTGGTAGTCGTGCTTCACTTGGTATGACTTCTCTCCCCTTTTCTTTTAGCTCCTCTACTCCTACTTCCGGGCTTTCTTTTACAGCTTTGTAATTTAGCTTTTCTTGCTTTACTACTCCTATTGTTTTAGTTGTTGTTCTGTGTTACTGCGTTATTTTTCAGTAGGGATCCGCGTGACCCCTACTGAGCCAGTGACACGAGGCTCACCCCTCCTTTTCAGGTCTCTCAGGACGACTGGGGAAATGGGCACTCCTGCTCATGGAGTACGACATCACTTATGTCCCTAGAAAAGTAGTTATGGGGCAGGGCATGGCTGAATTCTTGGTAGCCCATCCAGTACCAGAAGATTCTCCCTTCAACGTAGAGCTTCCAGACGAGGAATCTCTTGCTCTTCAACGGCAACCACTGGCTAAACAGAGTGGAGATGTCTTGCATTACTGGCAACAAGATGCCCTCACAACTAGCCTACCTCGCTGGGAGTTGTACTTCGATGGCGCTTCTCGAGGTACTACCTAGAGCAACCTCAGCTCAGGCATTATGGCAGGTGCCGGAGTTGTCTTCCTGACTCCTCAGGGCAGAGTTTTGTACAACTCATGTGCTCTCGTGAAGGCTCTGACCAACAATGAAGCCGAATATGAAGCCCTGATCATCGAACACTAGATGGCTCTTGACATGGGCGTTAAATGCCTCAAAGCCTATGGAGATTCTCAGGTGATACTCAGACAGGTCCTTGGCATCAACGACGTGTGGAAGTCAGAGCTGGTCCTGTACCACGCCATCGTCACCCGGCTCACCCAGAAGTTCTATTTCTTCGAAATAGACCACGTTCCCAGAAGTGGCAACGCCCAGGCGGACGCCCTAGCGAAACTGGCTACTGCCATTAAGTTACCGCCTGAGGGTGAAGTTGACATCATAGTCAAACACAGAAGGCAGATGCCTAACTCACTCGAAAGTAACTCCAGCCTCATAGTTTACGAGGTTTAGGGCTTTGGCCAGAACACTCCTCCAGAAGAAGATTGGTGTGAGCCAATCATCAAATTCAAGAGGGGATTGCTCCCCCCTGATCGGGCTCAAAGAGTCCGACTACTCCGCCAGGCAACATCATATGAGTTAATTAGAGACTCCCTGTATCGACTTGTCCACGAGAAGGACAAGTCCATCCTCTTGAGATGCGTCTCCCCAGTCAAGGCTCGAGCTATTATGTGTGAGGTTCATTCTGGACTGTACGGTGCACATCAAGTCAGGAATAGAACGAAGCACAACATCAAGCTCAAAGGCTTCTATTGGCCTACCATGTACACGGACTGCATCCAGTACGCTCGCACTTGCCATCAATGCCAAGCCTTCGGCCCAGTACCCAGAAGGCCCCCTAACCTATTGTGTCCCACGGCCCCCACCTGGCCATTCGCCGAATGGGGTATGGACATCGCGGAGCCTTTCCTGCCATCCTCCAAAGGCCACAAGTACATCCTAGCCGCCACCGACTATTTCTCTCGCTGGGCGGAGGCCCTTCCTCTACGATCAAGTCTATGCATATTCTGGTTTGTGTATGCATTCAGGTCGAAGCATATCTTTCACCATTGCAACTTGGATCTGTGCATCTTAATCTGCTTTATCACATTTGTCATGACTCAAGTCTCACAGGTCAATGCATGTTTATGCTGACAAAGTGTTTGACAAAATGCCTTCTACTTTTGATGACAAGGATTTAAGTTCATAAAGGCGTAACCAACCAAGATCTAACACCTGGGTGGCACAAAGATAAATTTTATCTCCTGCTCGTGGAAATTAGTGGCACGTGATCCCAAGATAATTAGTGCTGCGTGATCCAAGGTGATTCTCCAATCAGATCTATTTGACACGTGGACAGCACGCTTCTATCATCTGACACGTGGAAAGCTATTCCTAGAGTTCTCTTGGCGGGAACATTCCCTCCACGCGCCAAGCTGACAACTCTGTGGGGACCACAGAATCTCTGAAGCTCTATAAATAGAAGACCTCTTCCTTTTGAGAGAAGTGATGATCACACTTTTGAATTAAGCAAGCCTGAGCGAGAGCGTTCGAAGTGATCCAGAAAGAAGGAGAGCCAAAGTGAAAAGAGAAGAAGAAGAGAGAGAGTTGCAGAGAGTGCTCTAGAGAAGAGAAAAATAGAGTATCGTTTCTAAAGAAGAGTTTGGGAGTTGGAGAGCTAGTTAGTGGTCACGATCCCTAGATCAGATCTAGGATCGTTTGCTCCTTTGTGAGCTACATTGTATTTCGAGTCAGATCTATTTTCTGTCATTCCTTTACTTTCTTGTTTTCCTTCAAACTTCTTTCAAGCTGTATGCTAGCATAGCTAAGCTGTAATGCTCAGTAGGTGAGGTGGATACCTTGGACAGTAAGCTGTGATACTCAGCGATTTGTAAGCAAGCTGTGTTGCTCAGCAGACGTAAGCTATGGTGTGCAGCGGATGCAAGCTGTGGTGCACAACAGTTCAAGCTGTTAGGTAACAGTAAGCTACACTCAGGTCTGACTGAGTGTGGGGTGGATGTAGGTGAAAATCGAACCACCTAAAAATCCTCTTGCATCTTTGTGTGATTGTTTCATTGAATATCTGAATCGTTAGATGAATGTCTAGGATCGATTCCATTTGATTTCAATTGTGAATGCAATATCGCTCATATGATCCTAGTCTGTCATCAATCAAGGAAGCATATAAAAATGCATGCCAGGAGAGTTAGGTCATGCCTATCTAGACTGACATCTCTTACGTGAGGCTAGCCTCCGTCCAGTACAGTACTTGATTGATTGACCCCTTTGATCAAGTGAGTAATACTTGTAGAAGAATCAAGCATGACTAATAGTAAGTGGTCGCCAGCTCATCCACACAACAGTGTTCCAGGAGAAAAGAGGTGGGACGACTCGAGAAATGGCAAAAGAAATCCAGGAGTTTGTAATTTATACTCTAAAAAGAGAGCCCAAGACATGCCCTTGGAGTAACAAAATACATACAACCAAGACGCATAACATAACAAGAAGGGGAAAGAGATACAATCAAATTGCGAGCTCGCTCCCCTCCAACACTGATAGACGATACTGAGTAGCCACGAGCTCCGCATTAACAGTGGACAAGAGCTGAGTACCGACCTCGACTGTGCTCCCGGCCGCTTCCCACTCATCCCTGGCACGCTCCACGACCAATAATTGCTCCTCCAAGGCCTTCCTCAAGGCCTCAGCCGTGCTCTCGGCCTCCTCCAGCTGAACAACTCAGCCTTGAAAGAGTGACTAAGCTGCCTCGATGTGGCCCCTCTGCTTGGCTACAGCTGTCATGAGCCGAGCATGTCACTCCTGCTCCTCCTGGATGGCTGCCAACCTCTGAGCCCTATGCCCCTATGCCTGATGAAGTCACAAGTACTCTGCTCATATCTCGGCCAACCCGAACATCCAAAGCTCCCCCAGGAAGACAAGGATGTGGTAGCCCCGGGTGCACTCTGTCAGGCGCTGCCTTAGATCCTCTAGAGAATGGAGGGGGTCACTTTGGAGGTAGCCTCGTGCTCACTGAAGCATGGAGGCGTCCATACTCCCGTCCACCAACAGCTCTGGCAGGGGGGTGGAAGTAGGCCACTCGACCTCCAAACTCAGGGAGGAGCTGCCTATCTTCGCTAGCACATCAATAGAGGCTGCACAGTTCCAGAAAGAACAAAGGGAAAGTGAGAAATACATGTGAAACTTTTCATGAAAAATAAGATGGAAAACCTGATAAAACTCCCAGCCCTTACCCAGTTCAAGCCCCACCACGCCTACGGCGTCACTTGAAGGGGTCAAGGAAGGCAATGACTCTTCCACGACCAAGGAGCCCTCCACTATAGGCCGGTCCCCTCCAACAGCTATAGACGAGGCGGGATGCTCCTCCCAGCCGCCTACATCTGGAGCTGACACGTGATCCTCCCTTGACTCCAGCATTGCACGCAATATAGAAGCATCAGTACTCTGCCAGAAAGCATAAACCAATGCTAAAGAGGGGAAGAAAAGACCCCCGCGCACCTCTGGAAATAGACTCCATCTTAGTCGCCTCTATGGAGGAGGCCTTAGAAGAGGAAGAGCTCGAACTCTTCTCCGTCTCCATGATGAAGCTACCGCTACTTGAGGAGCCTGACAAAGTCCACGACGAATGTCTAGAGGTGGTGGAACTAGAAGCCCCTGTGGATAAATAAAACAATAGGGTCAGCACACAACCTAACCTCATATAAAGAAAGCCATCTAGTCAAGGGTTTTGGACAAGAAGTTGACCAGTCGGGGCACTCCCCTCAGAGATCCCCTCTATGTCGAGGATCTCTTCATCCTCTCTAGTCAGAGTAGTCACTGTAGGCTCTCCCTCTGCGGCTCCAGCTGTGTCACGAGGAAGCTCGGCCACCTCCAAAGGGGATGAAGTACCTATGACCAACACCAAAAGGAGGCTTCGCACTACCAGGTGATACAAAAAGCCCACCACAAGTGGCTAAGTTCCCAGTCACGTACCTGAGGGTCCCATGGTGTATGACCCAACTAGCCCCACCGCGCAAGTGGAGACAACAGCTAGCAAAGGAGGGAGGGGCATCCCTACCAACAGCTGCGCTAGTGACCCATACGCATCTCCAGGAATAAGGGTGACCAGGCTACCCGCCACTCATGGCTCACCCTCGAAAGAGGGGAGCGCCATCGATGGTCCAATACTAACCAGTTCTTGGATCATCTCTAAGGTAGCAGTCAGGTCCACACTTGTCAAGCCAAATCATAAACACAGTCAGCGACCCAGCCTGTCAAACGCTAGTCAAATAGAGGAAAACTCTCCATATAATGATTCGACACTTACCTAAGCCATCCCAAATTGCTATCGATTCTTGATCCTCAACCAGGAGGGGTGTTTCACGTCGTGCCTTGGGAGGGGCCATAGGCCTCGACGTCCCTACCGTATCTGTGTCAAATACGTTGTTACGTTAGCCTCCAAAAGCAAGCACAACCATAACAAGAATATATTCAGTCCCAGAAGACTCTACTTGGCCGAACGTCCTCGGAGGCCTTCCATGACTCAAAGTCAGGGAATGTCTCAGCATTGGGGCCAGTCTTGTCCATCGTGCAGAGAGCCTCGTCAACATCGAAGTCGCACTCGACCTCATCATCTAGCAAAGGATCGATTTCCACGAGCGGTGAGAAAGCCACCTTCGCCCCAATCTCTAGTGTAGCTGCAAGAAAACCAGCTAGGTGACACAAGGTTAGTCAACCATAATGGCTAAATCGGGAAAAGGCAAAGGGTGGACATGGTGCTTACTCAAAGCCGGTTCTGCCTCTATGTGCTCATCTGCCTTGAGTTATTTAGAGGACTCGCCAACCTCCACTACTTTGGTATCCACCAGGGGTCACTTCCGCCTAGGCTAAAGACCCTCGTCCTAGCTCCCAGAAGACGCCTTTGCGTAGGGATCATCTTCCCCTGCCAGGGAACCTGCCAAAGAAATTCATCAAAACACAACATCTCAATCATATGCATAAAAAGAAAGACTGATGCAATAAGAAAGTATCTTACGTTATGCCATGAGGGGAGTTAGTGACAAATAAACCAGTTGCTCCAGCTTCAATCCCAGCACTCGGGTAGCCTTTGCCACTACCTCCCTAATGTCTCTCACCATTTAGGCATGCTCGATATGAGAGATGAACTCTACCAGTCTGGCCGACCCGATCACGTGAGTGATGTGACGTCTTCAGTCACTGACAACAGTGTTAGCAAAGCTCCCCTCTGGGAGCACCCAGTCTAGGGAACCCTTCTTCCCAAAGCTACAGTAGGCTTGGAATTGGGTCCACCAAGTCCTCGGCACCCACAACTAAGATGCCCTAAGACCAGCACCCACAGGCGCCGCCTGCGCCAACCTCACGGGCTTGAGGGCCCCACGATAATATCATTCTGATTATGAAGAAGCCCTGCCACCTCGGGGCCACTGCTGTGCCACTCGCTCCACATCTAGACAGATCCGGGAGAAGCGAGTCCTCAAGTATTCGTCATCCAGCAAGATAGGAGGCTGATCCTCCAGTGGATGTTGGCTCTCCTCAGCCTTCTGAATCACCAAAGCCTTTTGGGGATACAGATGGATGTGCTTGAACCACCACATAGCATAATGGATGTCGAACCTCCCGCGGTAGTCTAACCTCGGCGTCTGTAACTACTCTGGCTCCCCGCGGTAATAGAAGTCCCACCATGCAGCTGCTACCACGTGGCTATCCCGACACTTGTACAATCATCTCGCCAAAGGGAACTCCTGGTTTGGCAGAATCGCCTGGTCGTACCCAAGGTTTCTGGCAATCCGGTGCGGGTAGTAGGACTCCAGAACGCTTACAACAGACCGATGCAGTGCCGGCACCATCGGTCGGGTGCTGAACACCCACTCTGTATACACTGGGAGGAGGGTCTGGTGCGTCTCGAGCTTATCTATCTTGCTTGTCTTCTTGCTGATGGACATAGATTGGCTATTGTCCCTACTGCCTTGGTAAATATTTATCCCGATCTAGGGAACTTGACAGCTCACAGTTCTGCTGGAGACAGGGGTGTGTAAGCATGGCCACATATTATTTAAGTGCATGGGCTAGTTTACTATTGCCAACATTGTGTTAGAATGTGCATGTTGAAAATTTGGCAGCCCCACTAATTTTCTTGTTTCGAAACCACCCCGATTAGAACCTACTTGAGCATCTATCAAGGGTCTGAGGCTACTGCCATATGTCCCTACACATGGGGAGGAAGATCTGAATTTTTCCCATTGCTCTTATGATTTCTGGTCGTTTACTACTGAGGGCCCAACTGGGACATCTTACAGTCTTCCCCATCACCAAACCTCTAGTCTTTCTTTTTATGGGAATTTGCTACGCTGTATTAGGTCGAGTATCCTTGTGTTCCGGAAGGGCAACACCACTATTTTAGAGCCCTACTATTCTCATCGCTTTTCGTGGATCTTTGGCTATGATTAGTCAGTCCCTCCGGATGCTGACTTTGCCATAGAAGGGCTATTGTGCAGGAGTCATGATACCCACCAAGTTGCTGGCAGTTGGTGGGACTACTTTTTCAAGGGGGCGCCAGATTAGAGATGCACTCTCCCAGAGAGGAGACAGGCTGGTATATTTTCACACATTGGGACTCCGTGGCCCGTATATCTCTGCAATTTTAAACCTCTCGCAGCAAACGAGGTGGTTGAGAACAGAACTAAATCCACAACGATTGTCGAGATCATGTGGTTCCAGGCAAAACCCCGAAAGGATGAGTTTTTTCTCCCTTAGATGTGCAAGGTTATTTTAGACGAGGGTGATCCCGCCTCGACGCCGGCGACTAGTTTGGGGTCATATACTCGGGTTTGGGGGTCCTTTGATCATGGAAGAGACTCTCTCTTAGGAGGCAAGGGTGCACGTGTGGGGCCACATGAGTGGCTGGTGCGGTGCCCACTCCATGGGGTGAAGATCGTATCAGACGATTAGGGTTCGAGTGTTGGAACTTTCCCCACTGACCGCAGTCAGTGTTGATTTACATTGACATAACGTCCGAACACCCTTGTTTAATTGTCAACGATAAAGCCTAAAATTTCTCTACAAGGTTCTAGTGGAGAATACATCAGCATAGGTGACTTGCATCGCACTTAGAACTCTCGGTGGGTGACTGTAAATACGTGTGAGGGGTAGGGCTTAGCTAGGACCAAACTGAACTGGGCGAGTTCCTCTTGACAGCAAGCTGTGTTGCTCAGCGGTTGTAGGCAAGCTATAATGCTCAGCGGATTAAGCTGTATATCAGCAGGAAGCCTCACTCTAGTTTGAGTGGGGGATGGACGTAGGTCTGCGAGTAGCAGACTGAACCATCTAAAAATCTCTTGTCCATCATGGTTTGATTGTCTTATCCAATCCGCTAGATTTATGCTTAGGCTCGATCTGAATCTTCTGTCGAGCGAGGGATTTGGTTGCATATCATCCAATTGATGTTGGTCTTGAGAGATTCACATTGAATACTTGACCATTGTAACTGGAGGACGTCTAATTTGCTCAACCCATCTGAGTGTCTTAGTTGCATTTGATCACTTGAATGGGTTTGGTCAACAGCATAGATTTGCTTAGGAGTCTGCATTATAGCAATCTAACTATTTGATTAAGCGCATCATTGACCTTCACATTCTACAGAGGTTAACTAGTTTTTATTCCACATCTGTGACCTAGTACAACTTTTAATCGGGCGTTTTATAAGAGGATTCATTCACCCCCCCTCTGAATCCGACTCTAGCACCCCAACAATTGGTATCGGAGTGGGTTACTATGTCATCGGATCCAACAATCCGTAGTAGATCCTGCAACTTCCTTGGTGCATTTCAGAGTGGGTCTCTGATCGTTCCAGATCCAACGATCTGTAGAAGGTCCAGTCTCTCTCTGTTCGGTGCTTTGCTGTGCTGTTTTGGTGTCTCGCTTTGCTACAGTTTGACTTCGGTGCATTTCTCATACATTACCCTTAGATCTACATTGGGCCAATTGTGTTTCAATGGCTCATCTGCCGATCTTTAGTGGTAATGACTTTGATCTATGGCTAAAACATTTGCATCGATATGCAAGAGCAACCAATCCTGATCTATGGAAGGTAATTGTTAACGGTCCGCATAAATTATCAAAAGATAAATCTAAATGGACTAATAAGGATAGATTGAAAGAATCCGACAACGCTAGAGCATTAGATCTGATGAAGACATCAATTGATAGAGCTCTAATTTCATGTGTCTCATCCTGCAGGTGTGCCAAGGAGATTTTAGACAAATTGAAGCTTACCAGAAATTACAACACATGTCTGATGGTTGATAATGATGGACAGCAAGAAGAAAATGAAGAGGAAGACGAAGATGAGGTACCTTCTGAATTCGACAATTACACTGTGGATGACTGGATTAGTGCTTACAATGACAGCAAGAAGAAAATGAAGAGGAAGACGAAGATGAGGTACCTTCTGAATTCGACAATTACACTGTGGATGACTGGCTCTCGAAGATAATACTTCCAAGAGTCCATAGAAACAAACAGAAGCTTCTGAGGATCTCTATTGAGAGAGAAATCATCAAATAAGGACTCTATTCCATCCACGACATAGCAGAGAAAGAATAGTCCTGACAGGACTCTCTGTCATCGCAAACGGTCCTATGATAGGCCGCCAGACATAACAAACGGTCGAAGTATAGACCGCTAGGCTGGGTCATCTAGCAAGAGGATAAGGCTTTGAATGAAAAGATGTTTGAACAGGACTCTGCCACTAGAAAATGGTCTAAGATTGGGCTACCAGATAGCCACTAACGGCCATATGATAGACCGCATGGACTCAGCTCATATTATAGGATAAGATTGAAAGGAAGGATGCTGGCAGAGGACTCTGGCGTCATCAAACGGTCCATAATGGAACCGCTAAATGTCATCAAACGGCTGATGGATAGACCGTGAAGGGTGTAGGAGAGGCAAAGCAAATGGAAGCCCATTAAGCTTTAAACGACAGCAAAAGTCAAGGAGCGAGGCCCAACTAGGGAGAGTGACCCATAAAAATAAGTCCCGAAATTAACCAAGATGGCCCTATAAACGGTGAATAACTCAGGACATCATGAAGATGAATAAGGAAAGGACCCAACTCATTGGTCATAAAATAGGTGTTAACAGATGTCCCTCCTTAACGTCCTCTTTGCAGGGGTGCAAGTGGAGGTGAAGTGAAGGCGAGATGGAACATGGAGATGAAGCGAAAATGAAGTGCAGCGGACTGAAAAGCAAGCGTTAAGACAAACGATACCCTTTCTCAACCAACGAGTAATAAGAATCTTCTGAAAAATTTTGAACCAATCATGAGGAACGGCCAAATTGAACGACACAGGCCTGGAGGAACTAACAACTAAAGGAAAGTAAAACACGACGAACCTCCTCACTGGAACGCACAGCTGATAGGCAGTCGGAGCAAGCAGAAAAGGAAAAGAGGTGATTAACTAAACTCCAGGCAGGAATCTTCAGCTTAACCAAATCGAGCGAGTAGACCGAAGGAACCCTTCCAACTCAAAGTGGAATGACTCTCCTTACTCGAGACCATGGGTACATAGTTATCCACCATTACTGAGACATCTTAGATAGATGAGGGCACGTGAATGCTCAAAGATGCGCATGGTGCATGCTAGGCTAAAGGAAAAAGAAGTCATTAAAACGAATGCCAAGAAAGGATAAAATAGTAAAATACTCGAGAATAGTATTGCTAGACCGGACAAACCAGGGTCAGGACACTATCTGCAACCACGGCGTGCAAGATAGAACAAGCTACAAAGGAAGAGGAACATCTCACTATAATCAAAGGGAAGAAAAGAAGGGGAAAGGGGAAATGGATCGAGCCTCAGGTGCCCCTTCGCCAGCACGCCCGTAAAGGGCCTCTACCGGCACGCCCTAGGCGCCCCTTCGCCGGCACGCCCGTTAGGGGCCTTTACCGGCAAGCTCTGGCAGACCTTCGTCGGCACGCCCGTTAAGGACCTCTATCGGCACACCCTAACCAAACCTTCACCGGCACGGCATAAGGGAGTCTCCCCCAGTGCAGCCCAAGCAGTCCTTCACCGACACACTCGCTAGAGTCGTCCCCCGACACGCCCATTAAGGGCCTTCACTAGCACACCCTTCGGAGCCATTCACCAGCACACCCATTAAAGGCCTTCGCCGGTATGCTCCCTAGAGTCTTTCCCCCGGCATGCCTACAAGGCCCCTAGCTGCATGACCCTGCCAAAGGCCTACTAAGTGCCATAAACCCAACAACCAAATGAATGAAGGAGAAAGGGGAGGTAATGAATGAGATGATGAAGTCTATACTCCATGAGGGGGGCACTGTTGAAGATGACCAAATCTCTGTCAATTTCTGACGAAATTTTGGCAGAGTTCCCCTAGGCCAAGGGCGTAAGGGAAAACACGGGTGCACGCCCACATGGAGTGACGACCCCAACAAAGTAGTGGTGGGCCCCGCAGGGCAACACCAGAAGTTTGCTGGTCTAATCATCCTTCTTCCCCCTCACCAGCACGGTGGATCCCCCCCTTCCCCGGCACGCTCGGTGAAGACTCTTCCGCGGCACACTCCCATGCGGCTCCCCGGCACGGTCCTCGTGAGGCTCCCCGACACAGTCCCTGAGCGGCATCCCCAGCACAGTCCCTGGTACGGTCCCTAGGCGGGTTCCCCGGTATAGTCCTTATGTGTCATTCCCCGGCACACTACCCAGGGGCTTTGCCGAAGCGCTACGGGGACACCCTTCCCTAGCACACTACCCTAACCAACCCTTCCCCGGTACACCCTAAAACCCTTTTTCGGTGCGCCCGTGGCTCACCCCGATGACACACTCGTGTGCTCACTGCCCAAACCATCCCTCCACTGGCACGGCCAGCGACGCTTCCCACCCACGATGTCAGAGATGAAGAAGATGAAAGATGAGGGGAGGAGAGAAAGAGGAAAAGAGAGAAAAGAGGGAATGAGAGGGAGAGGGGGAGGAGCCTAGGGCTCTGTCGCCTCTCGAACGAAGAAGAAGAGGAAGGGGAAGAAGGGGGAGAGAGAAACGGAGAGGGAGAGGAAGGAGGGGAAAAATTAGAAAATATTCTAATTTCCTTTTTATTTAAACCCCCCCTTTCTCTCTCACTCACATTCTCTCCCTCTCTTCTCTCCCGTTCTCTCTCATTCTTTCTCCTGGTGGCGTCTGGCTGCAGACGGACTAGCTCGTGGGTGAGGTGGCAACCGTGAGAGGCTGCTAAGACACGTGGTGGAGCGAGGAACGACAAGGTTTGGGCGCGATCCCGAACGGTGGATTCGAAGTTGGCAGATCGGTTCACGATGACGTTTCTGCACGGATTAGTCACCCATAGTGCTCGGTTTCATCGGTGGAGGTAGGGAGATGGACCCCCTCCACATTCTGTACGTTTTCCCTACAGTTTTGCATAGTTTGGTGGCCGATCGGGGGAGATCAGGCCAGTTTAGCATAAAACATGATTTTTGGGGTTTGTAGGGTTTGTCAAAAAATGACAACCATTCGCGATGTAGTTAGTATCAAACTGACCGCTGGGATGTCAGGATCCCAACCTCACCAGTTTCGTGTCGATTAGTCATCATTTGGGGGCGATAGGAGTCCGGGAACTCCGGTGACTCGATTTGGGTCGATTCGTCAAAATTGCCTGGATCTCGCGATCTAATGCATTTCGCCATGTGCATGTGGTATTTTTGGACTCATAGAGTGATTTCCCGTTGAATGGGTGTATTTCCCTTGCACTACGGCGTGCATAGGACGTGGAACGGGCTGATTTGGCCGTTTCACCGTTTTGACCATTGGATTGGCATAACGGTCCTACCAAAGGCTGTTATGTGCATAACGGTCCCCCGATAGACCGTTATGTATCGTTCATCATTTTTAGTCTTCTGAGGTCTTGGAACATAACAGACCAAGACTGGTCCATTATGTGAGCATAACGCACCTGTCCAGGTGCATTATGGTCTGGTTATTTTCGAGGCCGACTACTATTGTCAACCCTCGACGACCGTGTTCACCTCGAAGACCGTGTCAATCGGTTAGCAAAATGCACTCCTCCCCATGCGTTATGGTCAATATAATGCGCAGGTGCAGATCCATTATGGTCTGTTGACCGATGATTGCCTGGGTATGGTGGTTGATATAACGTGCCTCACCCTGTGCGCTTTGTGGCCATGACGGATTGGTCTTGGTCTCGTATGGGCCCTTGGTCGGTGGTTAATATTTTTTGAAGTATGTTGGGTATAACGCACCTACCCTTGTGCGTTATACTAGTATAACATGCCTATTGTGGTCCGTTATACTTCATTTTGTTCGTGTTTTGGTCTGTTGGACATAACGCCCCTATGAGGGTGCATTATGTTAGAGTCTTGAATGTTTTTAGGGGCATGATGTTAACGGCAGCACCAGCATCGACCAGGATCCGATTTACTTCATGCCCGTTGATTTTTCCCCTCATGTAAGGAGGGCGATTGTGATACGGAGGGGAGAGCAGCAAGTCTTTCTCTGTGAAGGTGACAACGGCGGCGAAGGCTTCATACGTGGCAGCCTTCATTTCTACCGCATGTGCCTCATAAACTTTCGGCTCTTGGAGTATCCTGATAAGAGTTTCCCTCAACTCTTTACTCCAAGCAATGGCTTCCCAGATTGTGATACTGACAGGGAAGCATTTCATCTGGTGGAGGACCTTTCGATCGGCTCGAGCTCGAGCATCCTCCAGTGATGGTAATATGTCAGGCTATTTTTTCTGTGGGCTTTCGCGCTGCTCCTTGTCTGGGAGGTGCACCGCCTTGCCTTTACCACTAGGGTTGGCCTGACTCTGGCCACCCGCAGGCTCTTGGAAGAAGGGATCCAATGTCGGCTCCTCCAAAGATGGTTGGGGGGCCGAATCGTCCTTGTCAGACGGCCCTGGTTGTTCTGTGGGAGGAATCAGAGTTGATGTTGAGACCGATGTGCTAACGGTGGTCTTCTCCAAGCCAGCAGGGTCGAAGATGCTGCGTTCCCCTCGGATCTGCACTGGTGAGATTGGGGAAGGTTGTTCTCCTCGTAAGAGGATGACTTGCTCCGGATCGAAAGCAGAGGACTGAAGAGGTAGCTCGGGAGTCCCTCCACGACCTCTACCACATCTGCGGCCATGACCCCGGCTGCGGCCGGTGTGTTCTAGAACTGGCTGTAGTCTGAGTGGAGTCGCAGTCCTTTGTCTGGTTCTGGAGGCTATCGGCTCGCCTCGCTGAGAGGCATTGATGTTGTCCGGAGGTGGGATAGCCACCATGTTACAGGTATAGTCACGAAGCATATGTTATAACTGCTCTGCTATAATCTCTTTGTCCTTATAGAACAAGGAGAGTTCTTCTGGAATAAGGAGAGTTTCGCCTTAACCTTGACTTTTTGGATCATCTCCTGGACCCAATTTTTGAGGCGAGCTCATTTCTGCATCTCTTCCCACAGGATGTAACTATCGAGTGAGATAGGCCCAGTAGGGCGAAGAGGAATGTACTCCTCCAAGCTATTGATGAATTGTTGTAGATTCTGGAGATGCGTTAGCTCCGCTGGGAATTGCAAGATAGCTACTTGCTCGGCTTGCTTCTTGAGCCACCTCTTGAGATTCTTCCTTCTATTTCTCTCTTGTTTCTTGGCGATGGCCGCCTCCAGAGGAGTAGGGACTATCTGGAAAAGTCGGCCGGCCATAGGCTATTTTAGCTACTACTGCAAACCTGAAAGGCTCCAATGAAGCATCAATCTCTTCCTTGGAGAAAAAACATGCTGGCTCCCCTCGGTCCGTAGACGCAGGTTTGTGAACCTCTATATTCACTTGCGGGATTTCTGATGAGGCAGCCAAGACTTGAGCGAAAGATCCGCCAACCCAAAAAGTGCTGATCGCAGATCGAACGCCCACTGCCGGTGGGGAAACCCCGCCAGCCTCCACCACGGTCGCCACCTTACTCACGAAACCCTAACAGAAGCATTCACTGAGCCTTTGCCCTCGTTCCTACACTCACTTTGCTTATTTAGTATATTTTCTATCATGCTGCATTTGTAAGAATAGGGCCATTAGCTAGTTTCAAATCGTTGTGGTTGTGAGTCGTGAGCGCTCGTTCCATAGGCCCAGTCGAGCACTAAGCCCGAACTGGAAATCCCTAGGCAACAGTGGTTCCTTAACCAATGCGATCCCACATTTCCCTTGCAAGGGACGATCGTTGGGCTAGCTAGAGTTCCTATTGAGGGACGTCTCCACCTGGAGAGCTCCATGGTAGTCAGCTGCTTGGCTTACCTTAGTGTGCTAGTGCTGGCCACACTTTGAGTCGGTCGTACGTCTTATCCCAATCGCGTCACCTATCCCACATCACTAGACCCTGATAACAAGGAACCAAATACAGAATAAACAAGATCAACCGAGATCAAGGCAGACTAAAGCCTAAAAAATAGTAAGAAAAAGGGAAAGAACCCTGAAAGGGCGAAGAGGAGTGAGTAGAAAGAGGAGAAGAAGGATCATCCGATACAATCGGAGAAGAGGAATGATAATCACCGTATGGGGTTGGGGAAGGAGAATTAGAATCACTTGACAGGGTCAGGGAAAGAGAACCATAGACACCTGACAAGGTCAGGGAAAGAGAATGAGGACCACCCGACAGGGTCGGGGAAGAAGAACGAGAATCACCCGACACGGTCAGGGAAGGAGAATAAGGACCACCCGATAGAGTGGGGGAAAGAGAATCATAAGATGTCCCAGGATCGGGATGGAAGGAAAGATCCGGAGGTTTCGGATGAGAAGAGGAAGAATCAGGAGAGGTCCCAAAATTCAGACGAAAGGATGGCATAGGCCGAGGCCTAGAATTGTGAGAGGTGGGAGAATCCAGAGGCCCCGGATGGGAAGAAGAAGAGGAATGGGGGCTTGTGGACCCCAGAAGAGAGGAGAAGATCATAGAAGCAGGATTTGAAGTGGGAAGATACACCACCCATCCTCTGGAAGCGAGTAGTGTGCCTGCTCCAGCTCCCGTTGTCCCGGCACAAGAGGATGCGCCTGGCAGTCGCGGACGAGCATTAAAGGAATTCTTGTTATTTCATCTGCCGACATTTGAAGGCTAGACTGATCCGGATGCCACTAGAACTTTGTTGGATGCCACCGAGCGCGTGTTTCATTCTATGGAATGCGTGGAAGATGAAAAAGTAATGCTCGACACTTTTCAGCTCCAGGGTGCAACTTTGACTTGGTGGAACACCGAGTGGGAAGTCTCTTTCCAATCTCGCCCACTCCGCCAGATCTCCTAGACTGAGTTCGTCACTACCTTCGAGACCACTTTCAGTCTGGCTTATCTCCGCATGGATAAAATGCATCAGTTTTTATCGCTTGTCTAGGGTGGGATGTCGGTGCTCGAGTATCGGAACAGATTCATGAAATTGGGCCGTTATGCACCCCATATTCTTGCAAATGAGGCACTGAAGACAGAATAATTTCCACGAGGTCTCCGTGCTGAATTGAGGCAGCCGTTGATTGTTGCCCGGATTGCTACTATGAATGAATTGTATCAGGCAGCAGCAGCATTAGAACTGGATTTGGCAAGATCTCTTGTCCCTTCTCCGGCATTGTCGGTCCAGCCGATAGCTCAACTTCCGTCAGGCTATCTGCCTCCTGTTCCAAGATTTCCTTCTGCCACTCCTGCAGTCAGTGGTGTAGCTCCTTCTGGCAAGTCTCAGTTTAAAGCATACAAGAGCAAGAGGAGAACCAAGAGACGATTTGATCGGCAGACTTCATCTGGTGCTACCCAGCAGTCAGCCCCATCTTTCCAGCAGCAACAGAGTTCTGCAAGAAGTCAGTCGAAAGGTTGTACGCGATGTGGTGGTAGTCACCCAGGCAGGCCATGCTTATTGCCAGTGGTATGTTTCCTGTGTGATCAGCCATGGCATGTGGTGAGAGACTGTCTGATGCGACCGATTCCAGTGCAGTTTGCTTCTGCAGCTCCATCGTAGCCATCTGAGTCTCAGTTTAGACCTCCACTCCTACCACAGCAGCCGTCTCAGCCATTTCAACAGACACTCCCTCAGGCTTCGACAACATCTTCTTATCAGTCTTCTGCAACTGCCGGTAGAAAGATGAAAGGCAAGGTGACTCACATTTCTTGAGCAAAGGCTGTAGCTTCCAATCTCGTCGAAGGTACGATTACTATTTTTGGTTGTGCAGTCCGTGCTTTATTTGATTCAGGTGCTTCTCACTCTTTTATTTCTGAGGCATTCATTGCATGTATCGAGGAGCCCATGAGATTTACCACCTGATGTATGAGAGCAATATAAAAATTTTCTTTCAGAGTACGTTCAAGTCTTTGTATGGTCTGATGAGCATCTTCCCAGGATCCCTAGGGAGATGGTGGTGCACAAGCTCAACCTTGACCCGTCGATGAAACCAGTCTAGCAACACAGAAGAAAGCATGCCCTAGAGACGTAGATGATCATCAAAGAGCAGATTGCTAAGGGAAAGAAAATCGGCCTATTTTGACCGGTCCTTTACCCGACATGGCTCGCTAATGTCGTCTTAGTACTAAAAGCTTCAGGCAAATGGCGAATGTGTGTGGACTTCACCGACCTCAATAAAGTCACTCCGAAAGACTGTTACCCACTGCCGAGCATCGACCAATTAGTAGACTCGACCTCTGGTAACGAATTGCTCTATTTTATGGATGCTTACTCCAGCTACCATCAAATTCGAATGGATCCTGAAGACATCAAGAAGATAGCCTTTATCACCGACTTCGGCGTATACTGCTACAGCCGAATGCCTTTCAGACTGAAGAACGCCGGAGCAACATACTAGAGGCTAATCAACCATATCTTCAAAGGATAGATTGGTCGAAACATCGAAGCCTATATCGATGACATGCTCGTCAAGACACCTAAGGTCGAGGATCTTTTCGTCGACCTAGCTGAAACCTTTGGCACCCTCCTAAGGTACAACATGAAACTCAATCTAGCGAAATGTGCCTTTGGGGTTCGATCCGGGGAATTCTTGGGTTTCCTAGTGACCCAACGCGGGATCGAGGCCAACCCCGACAAGGTTCAAGCCATCCTAGACATGCAGTCGCCCATTTACATCAAGGATTTCCAGCATTTGACGGGACGGATCGCTGTGCTTAACCGTTTCTTGTCCCGAGCAACCGAGCGATGCCTACCTTTCTTCAAATTATTGAGAGAGCCCAAATGGGCATCCGCCACATTCACCTGGGATGAGTAATGTCAGATGACTTTTGCAGAGCTAAAGGAGGTTTTGGCCTCGCCCCCGGTGTTATCAAAACCTGTCCCGGGTGAAGCACTGCATCTTTACCTCTCATCGACTCCTTCCACAGTGAGCTCAGTCCTAGTCCGAGACGATGCAGGAGTGCAGAGACCAGTATACTACACCAGCAAGGTGCTCAATGAGGCCGAAAGAAGGTATCCCACAATCGAGAAACTCATTCTAGCATTGGTGACCTCGACCAAGTGCGTCCGGCCTTACTTCCGAGGGCACTCCATCGTCGTATTGACCAACGAACCCCTAAAGAAGATCCTCGCTCACCCTGAAGCTACAGGTCGCCTCATCAAGTGGGCGATAATGCTCGGGGCTTATGACATCTCATATCACCCCTGCTCGGCCATCAAGGGACAGGCACTCGCAAACTTCATTGCAGAGAGCATCGTTCCAATTGAGGAGGCCCTTCCGCTGGCGCCTGGGCCCACCTGCAATCTTTCCGTTGATGGGTCCTCCAACTCGACTAGCAGCGGCACTGGCGTCCTCCTCAGGTCTCCAGAAGGAGTGAAATTATAGTATGCCTTGAAGTTCAACTTCCAGGTGTCCAACAACATCTCCGAGTATGAGGCTCTCATCTCGAGGGCCAGGATGGCATGACGATTGGGGGCCACACGAGTCAAGATTCATACTGACTCCCAGCTGGTCGCCAGCCAGGTCAACGATGACTACAAAGCTCGAGAAACACCGATGATCAAATACCTTCAACTGGTAAGAGGAATAGCCACGCTATTTGAGAATTTTCAAGTCATCCAGATAACTCAGGATGAGAACTCCCGGGCGGACGCCCTCTCTCCATTGGTCTCCTCTGTTGGCCCAGAAGTTACTCGATCGATCTTCCTCAAAGAGCTAGAGTGACTGAGCATAGAAGCGGAGCTCATGACCATTGATCAGGCATCACCAAGCGACTGGTAGAGCCCTTATATATATTGGCTCCGGGACTCTCAACAGCCCCCTGACCCTCTAGAAGCTCAAAGACTGAAGTATCAAGCTCGACGCTTCGTCATCTTGGATGAAGCCTTGTACTGGAGGTCTTTCTCTGGTCCCCTCCTCAAATGGCTCGATACTGATGAAGCCCATCGAGCAATTCAAGAGGTCCAAGAAGGTGTCTGTGGCACGCATCAAGGGGGAAGATTGCTCACCAGGATCTTGTTGTGGCAAGGCTACTGGTGGCCCACTCTCCAATGCGACTGCTTGACCTATGTTCAAAGGTGCGATCGATGCCAGTGTTTTGATCATCTGGTCCATTAGCCTGGCTCAGAGCTCGTCACCCTTACTGAGCCATACCCTTTCACCTAGTGGGGGATCGACATCCTGGGACCATTTCCTATGGCTCAGGCCCAGAAGAAGTTTATCATCGTAGCTATTGATTATTTCACCAAGTGGATTGAAGCCAAAACCACTACTAGGATCACCGAGTCGGTAGTGTGGAGCTTCATTTGGAAGTCGATCATTTGTTGTTTCGGTATCCCCCTAGTGATCATGAGCGATAATGGTCGACAATTTGATTCTCACTACTTTAGGAACAAATGTGTCGACCTACACATTCACAACCACTTCACTTCAGTAGTCTACCCCCAGGCTAATGGACTGGTCGAAAATGCCAACAAAACTATATTCTAAGGTATTAAGTCTAGGCTCGGTAAAGCCAAGGGTGGTTGGCTCGAGGAATTGTCAAGCGTACTATGGTCACATCGAACCACTCCGAGAACCACCACCGGTGAGACTTCTTTCTAGTTGGTGTATGGCACAGACACCGTAACTCCTTTGGAAGTCGGTAGCCCCTCTCTCTGAGTCATCAACTTCTCGCCTGAGGCAAATGAGCAGAAACTGCTAGAAAACCTTGATATGGCAAGCGAGATACGAGAGATCGCAGGCATCTGAGCCACAGAATATCAGCGGCGCATCACTCGATACTACAACGCCAAAGTGTGAGACAGACACTTCCACACAGGAGACTTCATCCTAAGGAAAGTCGAAGCCTCTCGACCACTGGAAGCGGTGGGAAAGCTAGCCTCTAATTGGGAAGGTCCCTACCGAGTGGTCGAGACTCTCGGGAAGGGGGTGTATCGACTGTCTACCATGGAAGGAACGCTTATCCCCCGGACGTGGAACACGACAACATTACGGAAGTTCTATTTTTGAGCTTTTCTTAAAAAATGTAAGCAACATATGGCAATAACAGCTTTCCTTTTCCTTTCGTTAATGTTTCTTCGTACATCAGATAGGCCACAACCAAAACAATGCATATCAAAAAATAAAGATATTACATCTGAGGGGGGTTGATCCCGCGCTGTCCCTGAGTTGAGGACGATGACCACGATTGTGAGAACTGCAAGAAGGGAAATGAATCAAGGGTGCCCAGGGATGGATGCCCAGGGAAAACCCTCCGATACTTAAGTCAACAAATATGGTAGAGCTCTGATATGAGGTAGAGGGGTGAGGAGGAGATGGGGGCACAAGATTCCTCTCCACCAAGTGGTGAAGTGGCTCTTGCTCAAGGTTAGTGCTGCTTAGATGTCCTTACCTCTCGCAGGATGGCCTCCCAGGTTTATATAACGACTGATGGAATGGTTCAAACTCCGCCATACCCATGAGGACTTCAAATTTCTGGTTGAAGCCAGCAATTCTCATATCCCCCACCTCAATCAGGTGCACATTGAAGTAGTATTTCTGATATACCCGATAGGGGGGTATATTGACTGTTGCTCCTGGGTCAATCAGTATTTTGTTTATTGGTTGCTTGTTCAGTTGTCCCCTCATATAGAGGGGTCTGTTGTGATTGACAGAAGGTAGGAGCATATCTTCCTCTGTAAATGTCATGGACACCCCTGGCTGTACTTTAACAAAATAGCTTTCGAAGTATGCCGGGGTTTGCAGGGTCATGATGATAGCTTGTCTTGTTTCTTTGTCAAGGGAAAGTATATCCCAGACAGAGAAGTGTGCAAGGATTCTCTTTAGCTACTTCACTATTCTGCTGGTGCTTCTAGCATTGGACAGCCTCACTTGTTCAGACCTTTTACGCCTGCTTTCATGGTGCTCTTGAGGAGCTGACTTAGGAGGTAGTTCATCCTTTCCTTCAGGTGGTTCCTAAACTTATTGTGCTGATCCAGCTGGCTCTTTTCCTTGTACAAATTTAACGAAGCTTGGAATGCCCGTCGGGTCTTTGTTTACTAGAGGAGATACTCCTGAGGGTAAGGTAGGAGCGGCCTTGACCCTCCATTGTGGCTACGGGTGTGGCTGCTTGCCCACTTGAGATGCCAGAAATTTGATGAATGAGGGAACCTCCTTGCTACTTGCACGCTCGGGGTAGAGCCCTAGTGGAGGAGGAATCTCTGCCCCTTTGACTTTAGGCTGGGGAACCTGGTATGGTGGTTCACCACATAACATGATGTTGTGGCTGGCTTCGGGAGGATGCCCCCATTTCCTTCCCGACCTGGTAGCATGTTGAGAGGTGGAAGCTTCGGCTTGATTCACCTCTGCCAATATGAGGCATATCTCCTTGTCTTCTTCTTTAGAGATTCAGACCATTTCAAATAAGGCCGCGAGGGTGTTACAAGATACAACCAGACCCTTCCTTTATTCTTGAATTTCTTCTTCTTTTTCTTCGCAGTCGAGGGCTGCTTCGGGGGAGGCTCATCCCATATGCCCAGTTCTTCAGCTTTAGCTTCAGCTTCAGCCTCTTCCGTTAATTTCAGGGATTCAAGCCGCTCCCATGGGACATATTCTTTCAGCTGGACAGGTTGAATTTTGGGCTGCTCATATTCATCTAGCATGTTGATGATTTCTTGAAGCCGCCTCACTGTCGGATTGACCTCTTTGTGCACCCGCATCGAGATGTGTTTCTTCTTATTGCTGGTGAATCTTTTGATTGACACAAAAAATTAACATGAAAAGGTCAAATGAAGGCGTGACTCGTGAGGACTCGACGGGGGTCGGGGGGGTTTAAGGCTTTTAGGGTAATCGCCGAGATGCGCCTACTCGGGAAGGTTTCGTGTCTCGCAGACGTGCCGAGACAGGGATCTCGGCGAGATCTCGCTGAGATCTCGCGAGACTGCATACCATGGGCTTACTCCGTTGCTCTTGGGCTAGGTGGAAGTGGGTCCGTTTAGCTGCTTTGATCGCAACCCCTGTGGAGTCGTGGAGCTCGGTCCTCCCTCTGGTACATTGCCATGAGGGGTCGGGGGCCAGTAGATAGTGGGAGAACAAAAGAGAGAGAGATGATGGAGAGGTAGGGGAAGTGACAGAGTGAACAGAGAGAGGGTGTTGTGCCACTGGTGGAGAGGAGGCAGCACAAAGAGAGGGCGGGCATTAGGGTGGCAAGGTGGAACCGGCGTGGTGGGGCAATGGCTGGACGATCTTGGTGTGGCCAGTAGGCACCCGGTTGTGAACGACAGACGGCTGCAGGTGGGGCACACTTACCAACGGCGACGGTAGGGTGGACGACAGTCGACAGTGCGAGAGTCGGGATTACGGTGGCTCTATCGATAGCCGAGGGATTGCAGATGTCTGCAGACGCCAGAAGAGGGGAAGAGCCACACCGGTGGGTGGTGCAAAGAGCGGCGCAGGAGGCCCCCTGGGAGGCCGTAGGCAGCTGTAGCTGGCAGTTAGCGCCCATTGGATCTGGCTGTAGCGAGGGGGGTGGAGGGAAAGGAGGAAGGGGTGAGGTGGCTAGTGATTGGTGGCTGTGCAGAGATGGGAGGGGAAGGGAGAGGGCGGCTGCGATCTCGGAAGAACCCCCCCTGTTGGCACTCAAGAAGAAGAAGTGAGGGTTTAGTGGAGGGGGTTGGGTTCGATATGTGAAGGGGAAGAAGACAAAACAGAAAAGGACAAAGAAGAAAATGGAGGACGAAGGGTGGAAGAAGAAGAACGGGGATGGGTTGTGGTGTGCAGAATAGTAGAGGGGGCACGGGATGACGATGGTGATGGCGGCGCATATCGGATCTCGACTTCGTAGAAGAAGTCGAGGCCGGCTCTGATACCAAATTTGATGTGGGACAAATTGGGGCTAGGGTTTGACATAGACGGGGAAGTAGGGCAGGCATGGGCCGACCCCCAGTGTACCCAAGCTGAAAGCCCAGAGGATTTGCTAAAATGTAGAAGCTGTCAGAAGACAGCGTCTACGCTGTCAAAAGATAGGGTCTACGCTGCCCATGCAGTTGCCTACACGTTATCAACACCAACAGGGGCACTATTCATTCCACAAAATAGGAAGTTAAACATACATATAGTGTTATTATGGTGCCGGCGTTGTCGCACGAACATCATTTACATTACAAGGGGAGCTCAGGATTTCAACGGAAGATACAAAGAGATCTTGAGACGGTGAGAAGGGTGCTCTGGCTCATATCATCGCCATTCCTCCCTTGCTCACTTACATTATATCCGAAAGAAAGAACATAAGGGGGGATTCAACCGGGATAAACCCACAGAAACCCACCTAAGAAACGACAGAGCTCGATCTCCTTCTCCGGCGCCGGACACTTCGGACGGACACAGGTGAAGGGCCCTCTCTCCCTTTCGCTCTCTCGCTCAATGGAAGGACCCTCTGACTTGTTTCCCAAGCTCCTCTCCTCTCTCCCTATCTATCTTCCGTCTTCTTTTTTTATTTTATAGAGAGAGATTCCCCGGCGCCACAAATGGCACGCCGGGGAAGAGCATTAGCGCACCGGGGAAGACCGCGCCGGAAAGCCTTTGTGCGCAGGGAAGACCGCACCGTTTCAACACCGTGTCGGCAAATTGTGGCACCATTTCAACGACTTATGGCACCGTTTGGAAGCCTTTGCGCGCACGAATTATGGCACCGTTTCTGCTCCATTTGTTCGCCGAACGCCAGTCGATGAGTCCGGAGATGATTCCGAAAGTCACCGTTCCTGATTCTTCATACCACGGTCGTTACAAGGCCATGGCTGGGTGTCGACGAAGTTCTCGGTTGGCCGTATGGCCTCGGTCCGGACTCCGTGTATACTGGGCTTGAGCACGCAGGTCTTCTATTGGCACGATCTTCGGTAACTTGGCCTGTGCTTCCGACCCGGTTCGACTCGCGCTCAGAGCTCCAACGCGGGATGATGCTTCGCCTAGGCCGGCAGTCATTTTGGCCTCTGACGGGCCCACCTTTGCCAGAAGCCGAACCCATGCCAGGTGTTCAGATTCTTTCGCTACTAGAGCTTCCGGCTTCCGTTTGTGAAGGTCGTTGGCGCTCTTTTCCCTCAGGAGAGTCTTCATCAGGGCGGGAAATCACCGGGTGAATCGCCGTCCTTGTTCGGGTGGCGATGTAGGGTAGCGGTGCGACAAAGTCGACACCGGATCATTGGGCAGGCTTGGTCGCACTGCCGGCTGGTGGTGGAGTCATGTCGGTTGTCCTGAGGCGAGGCTCTCGGCATTCACTCTAGGTGACTAGCTGCTCTGGCAACTTGAGAGGCTTCAGCAGTCTACTTTTCTTGGGCTTACGTGCTCCGTAAGTCGTGGGACGATAGTTGGCCTTGGCTCCTACTGCGTTGGCCAACATTTATCAGGGACTGGGAGTTCTGGCAGCGCACCCGGCATCAAGAGAGAGGGGCCTTCTCTTGCCGACCCACTACCTCAGTGCGTGGGCTAGATTGTTGTTTTCGGGGCTTGTGACATGAGGGACTGTGACAAATCCAATGGCACCACTTTTGTTCAGCTTCACTGGACAGCCTGACGGAGACACCGAGGCACAGCTGGAGGGGGCTAGGAGAGCCCTTTGCTACCTACCCGCTCGGGGTGAGGAGGGATTACCTTTTGACAGCGCCGCGAGGAACTACGGCCTTTTTCTGGGAACGTCAGGTGGAGGGGGGACCAGCGCCCGCGGCGGTCAGGGGGTGCCAGATGCAGGGCCATGGACTGAGTGGGTGCTGAGCACCCGGTTGATGGTGTTGACGTTGCACCAGTCTGCGATGAGTTCCTTGGAGTCGTACTACCCACATCAGTTCACAGGGAATTTCAGGTACGACCAGTGGATCTCGTCGAACCGGGAGTTTCCTTTGATAGGCCGACAGTACAGAGGGAAGGACACCCACCTGTTGGCGGCTGCGTGGTGGGACTTCTGCTACCACCAGGAGCTGGAGCAGTTTTCGATGCTGGGACAGGGACGCCAGGGGTGATTCGACATCCATTACGCCAGGTGGTGGTTCAAGCACAGCCACTTGTATCGGCAGAAGGCCTCTGCGATCAGGAAGGTGGAGGAGAGTCATTTGCTGAGGGAGGATCTACCTCCCATTCCACTGGATGATGGGTACTTGAGGACCCGCGTTGCTCAAATTCGTCGGGAGATCGAGCGACTTGTGGAGCAGTGGCCCTGGAGCAGCCAGGGCTCTTCGTCTGGGAGCCGAGGCAACAGAGGGGCACTGAAGCCCCTGAGACAGGTACCGCTAGTGACGATGACGACTAGGACGAAGGTGCATCGCCTGAGGGCACCTAGGACCTGGTGGGCCCAGTTCTTGGCCGACTGTGGCCTCTGGAGTAGAGGTTCGCTAGACTGGGCGCTTCCGCATGGGAGCTTTGCTGACACAACGGTCGATGACTGGAGGTGGCACATCGGCCATGCGATCGGGTCAGCTGGGCCCATGGAGTTTGTGTCCCAGATCGAGTGTGTCCACACTCTGAGGGACATTCAGGAGGCTGTCGCGAAGGCAGCCCGAGCACTGTCGTTGAGGTCGGAGCAGCTAGTACCCTTGTCGTTGACCCCCTTCGGGGCTTCAGGTAAGGTTCTTTCTTTTAGCACGTCCCGTCTTTACTTTGTTATCCTAGATCCAAGGGTGGAGATGATCTTGTATTGAGATATATAAGGTTGTATTTTCTACATTTGAGAATTAATGAAATTCATTTGAAGCAAACCAGCCTTGGAGCCTTGGGCGCCCCTCTCCCTCTCTCCTCCTCCTCCTCTGATCTCCAGGGTGTGATACCCTCTTCTACCTTCTCCCCTATCCCTCCCCCTTCTATTGCAGCTGCCGCCGCCGCCGTTCGTGCCGCCGACGAGCCGCCGCGATCGTTCCTTCGAGTTGCTGTCCGGAGTACTGTCCTGCTGATCAGAGCCTCAAAGCGAGAATTTTCGTACTCAAGTCTCAGATCTCCTGAAGCTAAAAGTTCCAGAGTAGGTTCCCCACATCCACCCCGAACTCCACAAAAAAACCCATCCCCAACATCCCTCCATTTTGATTTTTCCCATTTTCATCTTTTCCCCCATGTCAGATCTATCCACTGTTCAGATCTCAGTCCAGCAAGCCACCATCCGAATGCTTAACCCCCTCTAACCTCTACCAAATCCCATGAAAATTTAACTGGCATTTTTGCCCATCCAATCCCATATTACATATTTTTCCCAAGAATTTAGGAATTTTTCAACCAATCCTAAAAATTCTTGCAAACTCCCATTTTCTGTCTGTCCCCAGCTTCCCAGACCTGACCCCTGACCACTAGAAAAACCACCAAAATTCCATACCTCTACAATGTCTTCGATAAAAAAAATAGCCTCATTTTCCTTACTTCAATCTCCACAAGTTTCATGAAGGGTGCAACACCCAGATCTACCATCTACTCTATGGTCCACACCAGTTCTCAGGAAATTTCACCGTCAGCCATGTCAGCCCCAGATCTGTGAACCAACGCACTCTAAATTCAGCCACAGCCAGCATAGAAGAGTCTAAATTTGTTTCTCCACCTGGGGTGGTAGTATTTTGAAAGATCTTTCTAATGCCACCGACCCAGCATCGATCCAACGTTAGCGCTGATCGCAACAATAATTCTCGCCGGGTCACGCGCAGTAGAATAGTGGTTCCGGTTCGTGGATGGCACCCGACGACCACCCCCGAGGTGGCCGCCTTGCCTTCTGCGAGGCCAACCAGCATGCCCCTGCCCCCGGGACCACCCAACCAGGAGTCTCCGACGTAGCAGTAGCCTTCTGTGTCCCCAGTCCGCCAACTAGGACGTGGGCCACACGAGTACTAGCATGTGCCACCGTCAAAGTGGCCCCGAGTGCTGCCCGTCAACCCGAACGCGTTACTCCCGGATCCCGTGTGTAGCCCTTTACCTCCCTGCGTGGAGCCCTTCACATTCCCATCACCCCTATCCACCCCTACTACACCTATCGCCTTCTTGCACACCCAGTTCGTAGGCAGCAGCAGAAGCCCAGCTTGTTGAATCTGCCCCGGGGCAATCCGACATCTTCTTGAGGTGTACCATACATCGACGGAAAGATCTTCAAGTCAGCTTCGACAACGAGTTGATCCCACCCTCATCCGAGTTCGGGGTTGATCTGGAGATCCATTTTCATCGAAGTGCGCATCTGGCATCCGAGGGAAGACTATAGCACCGGTGCAGAAGCTTATACTTCCACAACACAGCTCCTCTTGGTGTGCCGTTTGGCTGGGACGTTCTCATTCCAGTCCTCCATCCAACACAGTTGGCAGGGCCTCATTTGGAGTCCAAAGCTGTCCGTTTCGAATTTTCTCCCCCAGGTGCGCAGGTTAGTCCACTCAGAGCCAGCACTGACACCCTGCCACTATTCTTCCTCTATCTCCCTACTCCGACCTTCCCTGGTAGCCTTCCTAGTTGAAAATCGAATAAGACTCATTCACGGATGCGCCTGTTTTGGTCCCGCACCATTTCGATGACGGGAGTGTTCGTGACGGCACCGCCTTCCTAAGAGTCGTTCTCCTCAGACTGGGCAGAACCAGTCTGACCTGCAACCTAAGACAGCTTACAGAAGCTCCAGAGACCACACTGCGGCTCCCCTTGGCACGCCATTTAGCCAGAGTGGAGTCCCACCAGTCTTCTGTCCAACGCAACAAGCAGGGTGTCGATTGAAGCCCGAAGGAGCCCTTTCCAATTTTTCTACCCCAAGGTAGCAGATCAGGTCAGTCGGGATCCATCCACACCCCATCCCACTCTTCTGGACATATCTCTCTACCCTGACCTCCTCTGGTGTCCTTCTTGGTTGGAGATCGAAGTAGACTCGCAAATGGACGCATTCGCTTTGGTCCCATACCTTTTCGACTCCGGGAGTGTTCATGACGGCATCATCTTTCTGATGCTACGACCTGAGAGCAGTCCCAGCCAGAACAAAACACCCTAGTTCTAGAGGCATCCACGACCATCCACGACAATGGACTATTCCCCGAAAATTCTGAAGCCTTCCTAGACCTATCAGCGGAAGATTGGCGTTGGTTTCAGCATCATCCGAGTTTGTTACCGTCCGTGGCGGCATCAACAGCACCTGTCAGTCAGTTGTTCCAGAAGCCGGTAGAATCGGTCGAGCGACTTTTCGATAACCTAGTGTTCTTCTCCCTCACCCCGCCTGGCCGGCTTAGTGCCCCTCCCTATGTGGAGGTAGTATTTTGATGATTCTATGGGCCCCATGGTCCTTCTATTTTGGCGATTAATCAAGGGTTGTCTCTCTTTCGGAGGGACGTAATTAACGTTGTGCCCTTTATGGTACGATGGGTTTTGAGTCCCGACACGAATCTCACATTCGTCTGACCCAGTCAGATCGAGCGCACAATAAATTGTCACATTTGTGACTGACATGCCTACGCATTTAAATTATTCCACCAGGTGACTCATGCCAACTCGGCATCATCTCATAGTGACCATGATCAGGTTAGTCCCCTTGCTCCTACCTTATCATTGCGCGAAGATCAAGAGTTGATCATTGTGCTCTCGTGCTACACGGACAAGGACTTGGTCACTTTGGCATCCCGAGGGAAGGTCCATGCCGCTCCTCAAATATCCACTCAATTGACACCTCCTCAGGTTCAAACCCCCTTCTAAGGGACCTCTAGCCAACCCACTCGCGAAGTTCTGCTTCAATCGGGCTATCCCATCACTTCTCATGGGGTTCCCCAACCTCCAATTTCACCAACCATGGCTGCCCCTTCAAGAGGAATGGACTCTGTGTCCAGGCTAAAAATCCAAAGCTATATTCGGCAGGTGGTGGCTGAAAGCATGCCAATCTCCCGTCCCCACTCCTTGTCCCAGTATTGCAAACTCCCAAATGCATACTTTACGCCTGGTTTCAAAGCTCCCAAATATCGACAGTACGATGGTACTACAGATCCTCATCATCACCTCTTGGGTTTCCTTATGGATTCCCACCAGTGGTTATATGATCAGGTGCTCTTGGTCCATTTGTTCCAGAAGTCTCTTGAGGGTGAAGCCTTGGCTTGGTTCTCTTCTCTCCTGGCTGTCGATCTTTTGAACTTTGATATAGTATCTGAGTGATTCCTCACTCATTTTGGCCACATGTCCTCCCTAGCTCCCACGCTGTTTGATCTGCTCACGGAAAAAATGAAGCCCGATTAGGACTTCATCTAATTTGCTAACCATTGGAAGATCATAGCTTCTAGGACAGAGATCCCTATCCCCGAGTCTCAGGCTGTCACCATGCTAGTGAACAATGCTACACTGCAACTAAGGGCTATCTTGATGCTTAGCGAGCTCTACACGTTTCCACAATTGTATAATCGAGATCGAATTGTCCAAGAACAAATGAAAGATTCCACTCTGCCTCCCTTTGAAACTCGTACTAAAGGTAGGAAGGCCCCAACTGTAACATCCCAGAGTTTAGGGTACCGATAACCCGATAATATCAAATTACCGCCACCAAGGACTGGGGACGCCACCCAAGAGGCTGATGAGGCCCCATCTTAGAAAATTACAAAAAAAATGTACACATCCCCCACATCTCCCTCTTTCACCCAAATTAATTGCATCATCCAGATCCACAATTTTCACCTCGGTCAAAAGTCATTCTCTGGCAGATCCCAATCTATCCTTACTATTTTGTAATTCAAGCAAGAAAAGTTACAGTTCCACAGAGTTTTTCATTTCAAATCCGATTGCTGGATGGATGTGAAATTCATATGTGTTGAAGCCCTTCCAGTGCCCATCGCAATGGCACTAGTTTTGTCCCGATCCGACACTGGATCTGGGCATGGTCAATATTTTCGTCGGGTCGCACAAATCTGTCCCGTGATAGGCCAGCAGAAGCATTCCCCGGTTAAATCCTCTAAACATACACCCGCTACGATTCAGCCGCCACCAACTTCAGGGATCGAAGAGGAACCTTCCACCGACGTCCCAGCCAACCACCTCAGCCAGAAGATGACCGAAAGTCACCATCCCTCAAGCCGCACGCCCTTGCTGTCCAGCGAGTTTGAACAATGCCGAGTCAGACTAGCAGCCCGCCTCTGGCCTGAAAGCCCTTCTACCTTGCTTCCCGTCAACCCGAGATCGGTACTCCTACGTCGCTGTTGTAGTCCTTTACCTCCCTACGTGGAGTGGGTCATAAAATTCATTGCAGTAATTATTTATATTTTCTATACTGGGAGTTGTGGTTCTTGGCAGGGATGTCTTCCCCACACCTCAAGCGTGGAGGTACACATGCCACCCTACTCATCTTGCTTGCTTGTTCTGTATTTGATCTTAAGGTACTGCATGTGAGCATAGTTGGTTCCTAGCTCAATCAAATTTAGTCACCGCTGTGAGAGTGAGTGCGTGACCCATCTCGTGACTCGATCCGAGCACGTGAAAAGAGTTGACCACCGTTGACTCTACGTCGGTTTCTCAACTGTATAGATCCGCACATTTCCCTCACTTAGGGACGTGCGCGAGCTCGTCTCTTGTTAAGGACATATCCTCCTCTTTGGAATTCTGTTGGTGTCGAGTTGGTCGCGTCATTTCTGGTCACGTTATCAAATTGGACACGTCGTCACCTAGAGTCCCAAGTTCACATCCAATCGGTACCGAGTCGCATCCCGTCCAGCATCGAACTAATTATGGAAGAAGCCCAAAAATCAAGATATGCTATTCACCCTGGTGCTACCAAAATGTACCAAGAGCTTAAAAGAAATTTATGGTGACCCAACATAAAGAGATAAGTAGCAGACTTCATATCTCGCTGTCTCACCTATCAGTAAGTTAAGGTGGAACACCAAAAGTAATATATGAAACAATGTTGAGTTTGTAGACAAGGATAACTGGCTTTGGATGGACACCAAGGCTAGAAGAGAGGATAGTGGATCTTGGTAAGATGTCAGGCTCGGAAGTGATATGGGATAGATGTTGACTCGATAGACTGTCGAAGTCAACCAACCTGACTTAGATGGGCAGTCTGGGTCAAGGGAAGAATACAGACGTCGACCTGACGAGATTTTAGAGTCAACAAACCTTGCTCAGATGGCGGGTCCAGGGCAAGGTTAGAATCTAGACGTCCCCCCGACGATATATTAGAGTAAACAAAACCTTTCTTAGATGGTGGGTCTAGGGCACAGGCAGGATACGGAATATAGATGTTTACTTGAGGGTACATTGAGATCAACCAACCTGGCACAGTATAGGTTTCAACTTGATGAGATGTCGAAGTCAACCAACTTTGTTCAAATAGGAGGTTTGAACTAAGGGCAGGATATAGATTTCGATGTCGACTTGATGATACATCGAGGTCAACGAACCTGGCATAGACGTGAGTTCTAGACTAGGGCATAGTACAGATATTGACTCAACAGAGTGCCGAAGTCAACCAACTTGGCGAAGACGTGAGGTCCAAGCCAAGGGAAGCATTTAGGTGTTGACTTGATAGAATATCGAGGTCAACCAACCAGGCAAAGACGTAGGGTCTAGGTGACGAGTAGAATATGGTTGTTGACTTGATATAATGCCAAAGTTAACCAACTTGGCTAAGGCATGAGGTCTAAGCCAAGGGAGGGACATAACTAACAGGCGATGGCCAAGATTGGTACCCTCCAAAAGTGGTCTACTTCTATTACTATCCTCCATTTTTGTGTGTGTCATTGCCTCCTGGTACAGATCAGCCCATAGTGTGGGCTGTATTGTCCGGTGGGACTATTAATGGATATAGCATCGACTGGACTTTTAATGAACTTGATTGTTTTGCTATTGCACCAGTTGGACTGGGGATGAACATCCAAGAGCTCAGCCAGGGCGTGGTTCCTCAAGCGAAAGTAAAAACGGGTTTATAAGCACGGCCTAGTGCGCCTGGGGGCAATATTTGAGAGCTTGACTGGGGCGGAATGCCCAAGGTTAGGAGAAAAGGTTTTATAGGTCCAGCCTAGCGGGACTAATGTGACGCTTAAGAGCTCAATGAGGGGGGATTGTCTCAGGTCACGGAAAGGATTTTGTAACCCCCGCCCACTGGAACTGGGGTAATTTTTAGAGCTCAGAGAGGGCGCAGTGTCCTAGGCCAAGGGAAGGGTTTATAAGCCCAATTCAGGTGGGACCCACTCTCTCTTGAATTCTCCCAGATTCTCAGCTTCTATCCTTCCCTCAGCTTTTCTGGCTCTCAGACGCTGCTTCTACACTCCTCTTTTCTATTGATGTCTTGATGATATTCTTTTCAGCGATCATGCCCCTATTTATAGACTCGTGAAGGATTGGGTGCGTGGAAAACTCGTTCCCGTCTAGGGAATCTGGAAAAGAAGAGTTTCGTTGGAAGTTCACGTGTCAGGAGATGAAGATGCTCCGTCCACGTGTTAGGATCTCCAGACAGAATCCCTATCTTGGACCACGTGCCAGTAACTTGGAACATGTGTCTGAGGATAAAGACTTCGAGTCACGTGACCGTGCTAAGTGAGAGGCGTGCTGCTTTCATACGTTTGATTCTGGGTCCATGTATGACTTAAGTCCCTGCCAATCAGAACAAAGACATTACATCAAACACCTTATGCGCTTAAGTTCATTCTTGAAAAATCATAAGAGAATTCATATGCTCAAACTTATTTCATGAATGTTCTGAAAAGCCTTAGACCATGAATTATGATGCTTAGACTTAGTGACGTGAAAAGCAGATGTGCATTGACCTAGTTATATCATATGCACAGACCTTGAACACTGAATGTGCATAGACTTATTCAGAAAAGTGTAAGAGATGCACAAACTAGATTGAGCATTAATTCTGGATGTGCACTGACCTCTGCTATGCATGTGCAGAGACAAAAATGTGCTTAGACTCTAAATGTTGTATGTGCTCAGACTCTAAATGTAATTATAAAAATGTACACCGACCTTAGTGTATGCAAATGACTATGTGCATCGACTTTGATTGCCATCACTAACATGTGCACAGACTTCAGTCTATACATGTGCACCGACCTTGATGCAACATGTGCACAGACTTAAAAACATGCATCAACCTTTCTATTGCCCAAGGACAATGTGCATCGACCTTGTTATGCACAAGGCACAATGTGCACTGACCTTATTGAGCGGGATGCAAAATGTGCGTGGACCTTGGAATGACTAAGGCACGATGTGCATCAACCTTACTAAGGCTAAGGAATGATGTACGTCGACCTTTATGCAAAGAGCACAAATGTGCACCGACCTGCCTCTGCCTCACTATGCATCAAACATCAACCTTCAAACGCAACATAGTGAACATGCATTGACCTTCATATGCATTACAGACACAATGTGCTCCCACCTTGTGAATGACTAGGGCAGATGAACATCGACCTTAGTATGATGAAGAGATAATATGCATCGACCTTAGTCTGACTAATAGATGATATGCATCAACAGCACAAGCTCTTCCCTCCCCAAGCTCTCTTCTCACCCTCACCTCTCTTCTTCTCCTTCTTCTTTCCTTCTGTTTTTACAAGCTCTCTGTAGAACCACAACAAAGCCCCGTAGTCTCTCCTCAAAACTCTCGCAGCAGCCTCTCTCCTTGGCCCCTTCTCTTCTTTTATATTCTCCCCCATAGAGGATCTAAGGGGGGGTGATTTCTGGGGAAGAACTCAGCCACAACTTCTTCCTCCCGACCAAAAGAACCAGCCTGCGGGTTGTTCGGCACTGATAACTCAGCTTTTGACTTGCAGAGGCTTGATCAGGACGTTGTCGTGTGCTTTCTGCTCCACGTCGTTCGCAGTCAATATGCACGCGGGAGACAGGGCGCCGAAGTTAGGTGGAATGGATGACTTTTGGTTGAATCGGCGTGAGGTCTTACACGTTGGATTAACAATAACAAGACAAAAGGTAGCACGTCGGGATAGCATCACAATACACAAACACAAAGCTATAGCAAGCCGGGTGAAGGCTAAATGGGCAAAGGGAATGTAGCGCGCCAGTTTAAGTGGCACTGTTTTAACAATCTTTGCAAAGGTGGAATGGTAATGGAGCGCGCCGTGTCAATATGCTTGTAAAGGCAAGGAAATTGGACCACGCCGGGATAGCAACCAAATAGGAAGGAATGAACAAAGGGTGGCACCGGTTTAAGCGGCGTCGGATTAAGGTTTTGCAAGAGAAACAAGATGGGCAATGAATAGTAGGCGTAAATAGTACCATGGATAGCGCATGAATAGTGATAAATAGTGCCATGAATAGTGATGCGCACCGATTTAGGGCGCGCCGGTTTAAGTGGCGCCGGTTTAACATCCAAAGGAGAAGAGGGGCGTGCCGTTTTAGGGCGCGCCGATTTAGGGCGGGCCGTAATAGGATGTTTGGCCAGGGGGCGCACCGGGTTAATGTCAAAGGGAAGGGGGGGCACCGGTTTAGGGCGCGCCGGTTTAGGGCGCGTCGGTTTAAGGGGTGCGCCAGTTTGGGCTTTTTCTTGACGTTTTGGTCCCCCAGATGGCCGTATGTATTCCCGGAATGTCCCGGTTTCAATGTATTGCCTCCACGGTGTTTGGTTTGAAGCCTTTGAGCCCCCGGCTTAGGAATTTGGATGATTTTAGCACATGCCGAGCCCATGTCTAAACTCTTGGGTTTTCTCCTGATTTGGGCTTCGGCATTGCCGGTTGGAGAGCCGTGGCCACGCCTTCAACTTGAGGGGCTTCTATACTAGGTAGCGGATCACAAAGCACCTTCTTGTCTTGATCGGGTGAGGTATGGGATTTATTCGGCACTTGTGTCTTTGACTTGTTCTCTCGAATTTCGAGACGTACGCATCGCATAGCAAATTTGGTCATCCATAGACATGTAGCACTACTCGGGACTTGTAGGCTTCCTTATAGCTTGGAGATGGCTTGGAGATCTAGTCTGTAGCTTAGAGTTTTTATTCTCTTCATTATGGATCTTTTGTAGGCCAATTTGAGGCCAATTAGATGGCATTAGGGCCATATTTGTGCTTAGTAGGCTGGATTAGGGACTAGTGGGCCGTTGGCTAGCATGGAAGCCCACTTGGGCCTCTTATTTGGCCTGGCCACCCATTCCCCCTTGGAGGGCCCAAGAGGAGGGCACCCCTCTCTCCTAGTCCACCTAAGAATGGGCTGCCCCCACCCCTTATCACCTTATCCCCTCCCCTTATCTCTTTATCTCCTTACCCCCTTCTTTAGGCTTCTAAAGAGGACTTTAATTATGTTAAATTAGGATTCTTATTAGGATTCCTTTGTGTAATTTAATTAGAGATTTTCTCCTCCCTCTATAAATACCCTTGTACTCTTTTTGGAAAAGGTTAATGAAGAGTTTTTTTGAGAAATTATTGAGAAGGCTGCGCCCCTCTTCCCCTCTCTCTCTTGTGGGTGTGACTCCCACCGGTCTCCACTTCTTCTCTTCTCCTTGGGTGCGACTCCCTAGGTTTCTTTTAGGTTCTTTGCTACACCAACTGCTGGGAGGTGACCTCCCCATCATCTTCCCAAGCCTGGAGTTCAGAGATCAAGGCTTTGCTGCAAGTGTGGAGGAGAAGCCCTTACTGTCTTGCGCCCCCTCCCTGGTTATCTGTCTGCAGGACTGAGTCGTGGAAATCAGGTTGGCACGCCCCTCTCCCATCCTCAAATCCCATCTAGCCCTTTCGCAATTTTCTTTCTCCACATGTCCCCCACGTCTCCTAAAAATCCCATGCCCTAATTCATCTTGTGGCCAATGTTTTCTTCATACCCCTTTTACCTATGTAGACTGTCCCTGTGCAGGTCTACAAAGGCAGTGCCCAAACTTCCGAAGGGACGTCCCACAAAACATCTCCAAATGCCCTGAAATTTTGATCACTTCTTATTCACGTCCAAAACCTTCCCCCATAATTTTCTTACGTTTTTTAGAGCCCTCTTTCCTTGCTTACCTCGTTCTCTATTTCTGCCCTCAGTTCTGACTGCACTGGACTGCAGAACTAAGCCCCATCCGTTTTCATCTCCCACGCCCAAAACCCCCACTACATGCCAACCCGCCACTACTTCCCAACCATCCCATGACCCTCACCTATCCACCAGAGAAAACCCCACCCCAATAGCCACCTGGAAACCCCGGTTCCAACCCTTTCTTCTGCCCCCTGTACTACTGCCAGCAGATAATCCAGAACATACAGGGGTCTGCTACAAAATTTGCCATGACCTCCACGGTGCTCAGTTGCAGCTGATACTCCACGGGCGTCCCTGGGACGTCCTCACCAGGGCCAACCCCATGTTTCATGGACAACGGATGAGCATATGGTCGTGTTCCAGACTCTTCTTCTTGCTACTTACCTGCACCAGTGCAGACCGGCCAGCAGTCTGCCCGCCCTTCGAGGTCATGCAGGAGGTTCTAGCCGACGTCGTCGACTTCTATCTACTTCCAAGAGGATCGTCATCCACTACAATGTGTCGTCAGGGATGTGTGCACCTTCATCGACCTCCGTGACGTGTCGTCTTTGCTGCTGGTTCCAGACTATACTGATTCACCACTCATTAGAGCTACTGCTCTTTGTCCACTTGCGGCCCATCACCCCACTTCTCACGACCCCAGATCTATTGTGTAGCCTTTTACCTCCCTATGAGGAGTGGGTAGTGTTTGGATTGTACCTATTTGGCTTTTGTACCGGGGTTCGTGTGATTTGGCCAGGCATCTTCCCCACGCCTCGAGCGTGGAGGTACGCGTACACATCCTTGTTTGGTTTAGCTTGCTTGTCTCGTATACGCTCTTGAGCCACTGCTTGTGTGCTCATTAGGCTCCTAGCCCATCTTATATTCATATCACTACTGCGGTGAGAGAGTGTGACTGTTCCGTGACTTGCCTGAGTCACGAGTGTGGAGTTGCCTACCCTAGACTTCTGTCAGTTCATCAACCGTGTAGATCGACACGCTTCCCTCACTTGGGGATGATTGTGAGCTTGACTTACTTGTTTAGATGTGATCCCTCTCTTGAGAGTCATAGGTGTCCGAGTCATGCTACTTTAAATATTGTGTCATTGCTGATTTAGTTGCCTTCTCACAAAACGTGCAGGCCGCCATGACCTGCTTCTCCTCTTCCTTCACTTTCTTGTATTTCTGGGAACTTCCACCATTCCCGCTCCTAGATCTTTTCTTATTATCACGGCTCTTGTTGGATTCCGTGATACTAAATTTCTCTTTCTTAAATCACCGATCGGATCGTCGACTAGATTCCTCTCCTTTTCCCTTCATCTTCTTGACCTTCTCTAAGGTCCTTTCACATAAATAAGCCCGCTAGACCATTTCTTCATAGGTGTGAATATTCTGGGTACCCAGTTGTTGAATATAACTGGGCCGTTACCCGTCCATGAACCTATTTGCTTTTAATAAATCGATACTGATAAGGTGTGGTGCATATGGTGCTAGCCGGGAAAACTACAACTCATATTCTGCTACTGACAACATCCCTTGACGAAGGGATGCAAACTCCATGGCTTTTCCTTCCTTGACGTGCTCTGAGAAATACTTGGCACGAAATAGTGTGAGGAAACCTTCCCATGTATGTGGTGCATCAACTGGTGGTGCTGAGACCGACTTCCACCATGTCCGAGCGTCTTTGTTTAATTGGAAGGTAGCTAAATGCACCCTTTCCTGATCGGTGCATTGAATTACATCAAAAATCCTGTTCATCTCGTCGATCCAATATTCTGCCTCATCTGGATGTGAAGAACCATAGAAACGCAGAGGGTTGAGACTTCAAAAATTCTGGTGTAGATTGTCAGCTCTGGCTCCTGTGCCTGCCTGAGCCATTGTTTGCAGTGCCTCGGTAAGGCCAGCCACTGTTTGTTGCATGCCATCCCAATCTACATAATGTGCCATTTGAAATCAAAGTAAGGTACCTGAGAGAAATACAACAGCTTGTTATTTCTCGTGAAATTTAGGGAATTTAACCTTAAAATAATTATCTATCTTATCCCGGGCTCTACCCAATTCTCACATGGGTGTGAAAATTTTTTCCTTAGTTTTGTAGGTAGGGGTCCTTAACCTTGGACTTATCCTATGACTTGATTCCTTTTCCTAAATCCTGAGACTTAGGTTCTAGCTCTGATACCAACTTAGCTGTCACGTCCCAAGCCTTTATTTACAGCGGAAGACTCGCTCGGGGGACGCGAACAATCGACATGGTAAGTCTCTCGCAAGCAAGCATGATCAGAGTGCGAAACAATCACACATAAGATGCAATTGCACAAGTATTTGCTCAACTTCAACTTCTATTTCATTGATAATCAAAATATTCCATTACAATCACTAATCATCTTTTGACAAATTGCTGGACTCAATAAATCAAAAAATAGTTTTTTTTCCTTTGAAAAACATGTGTCAATTCACTTTTTAAATAAAGTGCCACCGATTCATCACTTTTTTCCTTTGAAAAATATGTGCCAATTCACTTTTTAAATAAAGTGCACCGACTCATTATGGCTATTGAGGTTATTTTGGTAAATTCATCCTCTTCACAGTTTCATGGGCTTTGAGCTGACTCAGGTGGATGCTCGACGCCGCCCACTGCCTCGGGTCTGATGTAGCTCTTCGAGAATTGTTAATTTTGAACCCTTCGGGCTCTAATTTGTAGTTCCGAGTGGCTTCCGACACGTACCAAACTCATGTCAGATTTACTCGAGTTTTCTCTGATTCGGCCAACGGCACAGTGGTTTGTGTGACCAACTCAACTTCGCAAATATGCGGGATATCTTCGTCGCGTTGACTACCCCTCGAAGTATTTTCACCCTGTCTGGGCATCCTTTCGACCACTTACGGACCTTTTCGGTGCAATGTGTACTCGGATCGGGTTACTTAGGTTTTCCCCTGATTTGGCTTTTGGCACTGTGATTTGTGCTGCCAGACCTGCTTTAAGAACATGTGGAGCTTTTTCATCGAGTGGGCTATCCCTCAAAGCATTGTCACCTTGACTGGGCATTCTTTCGGCCTCCTATGGACCTTTCTGGTGTAAGGTGTACCCAGATTTGGTAACTCGGGTTTTCCCCATATTTAGCCTTCAGTACAACGATTTGTATTGTCAACTACACTTTATGGATACGCAGAGTATCTTCATCGAGCGGACTATCTCTCGAAGCATTTTCACCCTGACTAGGTGTCCTTTCGGCCACTTACGGACCATTCTGGCATCCCGGGTGTCCTGATCGGATCACTCGGATTTTCCACTAACATAGCCTTCGGCACTGCAAAACGTGCCCTCAATCCTGCTCCCCACTTGTGGGAAGCATCTTCGTCGAGTGGGCAACCACTCAAAGTGTTTTCACCCCCATGGGGCAGCTCTTCGGCCACTTACGGACCATTTTGGCATCCCGCATGTCTCGATCAGATCACTCAGATTTTTCGCTGATATTACCTTCGGCACCCCATTTTGGGGAACCAGGGACATTTCTTCATCTCGGGAAGCTTCCTTGCCAGGTGACGGGCCAGCTAGTGCATTTTCATCATCATCGGATGAAGGGAGGGGTTTGTTCGGCACGAACAAGTTGATGCCAGTTTGTTGAGTTTGTTGATCTTGGCCCGCAGTATGAGCTTCTTCGAGAGTGGTCCTGACTATTCCTCCGTCGGATCGAGTGATGGAGGGTGCCGAGGCTTCGGGGAGCTAAAAGGAAAAGGGAAAGAAGCCGTACCAGACAAGCACGACTACTGAACTAATCTCGGCCCCCGAAACTACTCTAAGCAGACACTACATCAAACAAAGATAAAAGGGTGAACTCTGAACTAGGAAAAGTCAGAAGCTTACCGATTTGTCGACACGACGTCAAGCTCCAAACGAAGACCTGCAAGGACAACCGACAAAGCCTAGACAGACAACGGCCAACACGACTAGAACGCCGTGCACTCTGTCCTATGCACGACCAGAATGCCATGCATGTGATAGGACACTGACCATGAGTGTAGCCGCGAGAGGGCTAACTCGGAAGGTCACAACGCGCAGAAAGTATGAAGAGTCACGTACCACGTGACAAAGCAACCCCTCACTAGAAGAAAGACCAGACGCGTCAACTGAGCCAACGCCTAGGAAGGCGAAATCTCAGCTATTCTCTGGAAAGAACCAGAAACAGAACTATCGTATCGAGAACTAGTCAGGGTCATGCCCGTCAATGTGAGTCCAAGCCCCTAACCATGTGTGCACACACTGGCCGTAGATCACTAAGTTAGGCCTCTAGCTAGTTTTCTCCCTCCGCGGACGCTGCGGTTGAGAGCAACAGTACTGCCAAATCGGGAGCTCACGAAAACTAGCTTAAAAACTGCATATCGGGAAAGTGCCCCGCTATAAGAGCCGTCACGCCGAAGCATGCCGTAAGGCGACAACTACTGAAGGCTTACGAGACACAGACTCCAAAACACGAGTGCTAAAGTATAGACATGCTAATCATGCACTGTCACCCGTACTATAAAGCACCAATGGCAGTATAGGAAACTACTGACAAACTCAAGACAAGGTAACTAGACCTACTAGCATAACGATCCTCGACTCACCAGACTCTAGGCCAAGATCATTGCTCACAGCGAAAAAATCGCCAATCAGTCTAATCCTAAGCCAGAGAAAACAACACTCCGATGAAACGACTCACGGAGACCCGAGGGGACACCGAGAATCCTCAGCACACATGGAAACGTAAATCGATGTAAGACGATATCTCGAGACATCTAAGAACACAACCTCGGATTGGACAAAGCTACCGAGACACACACAAGGTCATCTGTCAACCCCTAGTCTCACCAAGTTGACCGAAACCAGACATGACGCACACACACGTAGACACACACACTGTCTGCATAAGCACTCCTGGTCGTCCCATCATGGTTACTATCCTCACAGGATGTCAACAGACACCCACGGATCACAGGCAAACCACGAGATCAAGCAAAGACAAGCAGAAATCGGAGCTACTTAATGCATTAGTGAAGAGTTGAAGGGATGACCCAATTTTCATGCAACTAGAGCCTCTCAAGCAGGCCTTTGTATGACATATTCGCATTGATAATGTAGAACGTGGCGTTAGTGGCAAAATTGTCCATGGTTGCTTCCACTTCTACCTTGCCCAATGCGTCTTCTGAATCCTGGTTGAAACCTGAGACTTTGACGTCATTGACCTTTTGCAAGTAGGGTACGAGAAATAAAGACTTGAAAGTCTTAAACGGCATTATGTTGACATAAGCCCCAAGATCTACCAGAATTTGGTTCAATTCACGGCCATTAATCTTCCCTTGTATATATAGAGGATGATTGTGACAAGGAGAAGACAACAACATGTCTTTATCAGTGAAAGTGACAGTCGCTGCAAGGACTTCATATGATTGAGCCAGGAGTTCAACTACGTGAGTTTCATAAACTTTTGGCTCTTGGAGTACTTTTACCATGGATTCCCTAAGCTCTTTACTCCAAGCAATGGCCTCTCATATAGTGACATAGGTTGGCATCTGCTTCATGCGCTGGATGATCTTACGATCGGCCCGCGCACGAGCATGATTCAATGGAGGGATGATTTCAGACAGAGGCTTGGGTTGATGATTGGACTTCTTACTTGGCTCAGTCTTCACTTGATCGTTTGGCTCTTCTTGGCATAATGGAGCCAGGGAATCTTCTTCTGGGGGAGGCGGCTCGTTATTGTCTTTGCTAGAGAGACTGCTTGAGCCGGATCAGCTAGCTTTTATTGTGGGACCGGCTTTACTGGTGCGTCTTCTTTATCTGATAGATCAAAGAAGAAGATGGTGACCCCGCCTTGAATCTGAGATGGGTTGGCAGGTTTGTGCAGGGTTGGCTTTATCGACTCATCCTCCTCATCTGACGGGTCGAAGAAGAAGGTATCAGCCCGAATTTGAACTTCAAGAATAGGACCCGGGTCTTCGCCTCGAAAAACGATGACCTTTTGAGGGTGTGTTGAATTAGCATTCTCGCCATCAGAGGACGTCAGATGCCTTCATCGCCCACGGCCACGACCTCTACTGCAACCGCGATTTCGGAGCTCTGCGTTACGACGATAGTAGGGGCCACGTGATCCTATCCCCATCTACAGAGGCAGTAAGATTATCTCCGCTTGGTGCCTGTAGACTTTCCGACGAAGGTATTTTCAACCCAGGGTCGGTCCTCCCGGGCCCACTTATAGCTCTTTACCTCCCTGCGTGGAGTGGGCAATAGAATTACTACTGTAATTAAAGTTTTTAACTGTTGTTAACCGGGAGTTAACTCTGATGATCAGTAAAGATTTCAAACTTCTCACCATATAAGTAATGTCTCCAGATCTTTAAGGCAAAAATAACTGTAGCAAGCTCAAGATCATGCGTGGGATAATTCTCTTCATGCTATTTAAGCTGTCGGGATGCATATGCGATAAGTTTACCATGTTGCATCAGCACTGCACCCAGACCTACTCGAGAACCATCTATGCAAACCATGAATCCACCCAAGCCAGAAGGAAGTACCAACACCGGAGAAGAAGTCGGAAGCCTTTTCAACTCAATAAAGCTCTGCTCACACTGATCTGACTAGACGAAAGGAACATCTTCACAAGTCAGTCTAGTCATCGGTGCTGCAATCTTAGCAAAATCTTGAATAAACCTGCGGTAATAGCCTGCCAAACCCAAAAAACTCCTGATCTCTGTAATAGATCTCGGTCTCTGCCAATCAAGAACAGCTTCAATCTTCGCCGGATCTACTGCAACTCCATCCCCAGAAATCACATGGCCAAGAAAGTGAACCTCTCGAAGCCAGAACTCACATTTACTTAATTTTGCATAGAGTTCATGATCCCTGAGAGTCTACAGAACAATCCTCAAATGCTATACATGATCTTCCTCAGTGGAAGAATACACCAAAATATCATTAACAAAGATCATAACAAATCGGTCTAGATAAGGCCGGAAGACACACTGCATTAAATCCATGAAGGCTGCAGGAGGATTGGTTTGCCCAAAAGGCATAACCAAAAACTCAAAATGTCCTTACCGTGTGCTGAAAGCTATCTTATCAACATCAGACTCTCTGATCCTCAGCTGGAAATAACCTGATCTGAGATCAATCCGAGAAAAGACAGAAGCAGATTACAATTGATCAAATAAATCATCGATCCTGGGAAGCGGATAATTGTTCTTAACCGTAACCTGATTCAATTGTCTGTAATCTATACAGAGCCTCAGGCTACCATCTTTAATCTTGACAAATAGAACTGGAGCACCCCAGGGAGAAAAATTGAGATGAATGTAGCCCTTTTCTAGCAATTCTAGTAGTTGTGCTTGCAATTCTCTCAATTCGGCTGGCACCATTCGATAAGGTGCCTTCGCCCACGACGCTGTACCTGGAACCTGCTCAATTGCCATTTCAATTTCTCGTTCTAAAGGCAAGCCTGGTAGCTCGTCAGGGAAGACATCAGGGAACTCATAAACAACAGGGATACCACTGACATCCTGCCTTGGTGCCTCAACAGCAACCACTGAAGCTAAAATCTCCTGACAACCTACATTAAGCAATCTACAGGCTCGAATAGCCTTCGCATTCATAGCATATGTACAATCCAATGAAATTATGATTAGATGCATATATATATAATGGATTTGCACAGTTTAGTATATGATAAGCATGCAATTGGTTTTAATGCCTACAGAGTCTTTGGACTCATTTCTGTTGTCTAACCATTTCAGGAAATTGACAAGCGTGCACTTTTACTCCCACGGGCAGAAAGTCGGAGGGTGATCCTGGGCGTAGTTTGGATTTTCGCTACCTATAATAAGTAGATTTAGTTTTCTTTTGTATCATGAGTGTAAATATGATGTTCCGATAAAGTCATGTATAAAACTATATACGATGAAAAATTATGTGTGTTTAGCTTATGGAAATGGTATGGTTATGCCTTTTGAAATATGTGATGGTTTGGTCTTTAGCGCCTTACAAATATCTCGGCCCACAACAGTCCGTATTTCCACTGTAAAGTCCCCGGACACGATTGATACGGGATCGCGGGAAGGGGGCGCCACAGATCCAGACCCGACTACTTGTCCCGAGCAGCATCCGGCCCCCACCCAATTGTTAGCCAGTATCTCCTCCGGTCACCAGTGTAGTCCTCCCCTAAGAATTGGGCATGTCCCTCGCCTCGGGGAAGGCCTCTGTTAAAACATGCGGATGCCCGCCTTATGATGTAATGACCCGGGGGCCGACCTATGTGTCAGAGTTGTCCCACGGCTTGCACCAATTGTAATTCGGCCTCAACGACCCACTTGTAAAGCCCACTTGGCTCTCAGAAAATATGTTACTATCTGAATGCAAGTCTCCGTACCCGTGTTTGGGCCCCAGTCCTCTACCGCACCACCCATTGTGTGTCCAGTACCCCCGACTCCAGCAAGCTACGCCTCCGGTCGAACGCGCGCCTGTAGCCGCGGAATGGCCCCGGCCCTCTACCCATGACTTCAGTTATATAAAGACTTCTCCTCAACATGGAACGGAAGTGTAGCCAGGGGCTGCGTCAACCATGCCAGGGGCTGCGTCAACCCAGCCGGGGGGCTGCGTCAATCCGTCCAGGCCACAGCGTCAACCCTTCAGGGTGCAGCGTTGACGCATCGAAGAAGACTGCGTTAACCCTTAAACTGCACACGCTCAGTGGCCTTCAACGGCACACCCTCAGTGCCCTTCAACGGCACGCTGCCAATGGCCTTCAACGGCACACCCTCAGTGCCCTTCAACGGCACACCCTCAGTGCCCTTCAACGGCACACTGCCAATGGCCTTCAACGGCACGCCCTCAGTGCCCTTCAATGGCACGCTCAAGGGTCTTCAACGGCACGCCCTCAGTCTTTCCCCCTGAACTTGCACTGCTTCATATAATTGGAATACCTTCTATGTCCTTGATTGCATCCCATGTCACTCTTGCTTCATTTTGGGACAAAAAAGGGGCACTGGTTTGCGCGATAACTCAAGTCAATGTTCTCTCCCTGAATAAATATTCCCAAGTCTCAACTCCATACTCTTGAACCCTATCTGCTTCAAATAGTTGAGTGCTTTATCCAATTTCGCTCCCGACAAAAGAGCTTGATAGAGAAAACCCCCTTGGCCTTCCATCTCCAGTGCCAAGTGTCCTGCTGCGATGAAACCACCCTGAAGTGTTGGAGGCTGAGCATCCCACCCAAATCCTGAATCTCAATGTCCCAAAACTGATGCCTGGTTAGGGGGTTCCATACACTGTCCGAGTCTGTGTAGTTAGAGGCGCGCCTAGGTGCTTGCCTAGGCGTTTGAGGCGGTGAGGCAGTCCCAAACCGCCTTGCTTTCGTCTCAAATGTCTCACTTTCAGTCTTCTTGTTGTTTTGGTCCGGTCTTGGTTTAAACTTCCTTTATTCAAATCTTATCTTATTTGTATGGATGTATTTTTACCTCAAATCTTGATTATTGTTAATTTTATTGAAAATATTGATTGTATGTATGTATTTCTTTGATATTTAGACATATATCTATATTTTTTGAATTGTATATATACATGTATTTAATAAAACTCCTCAAATGCCTAGGAAATTGCCTGGGCATTTGAGGCATGAGGTGGCCCCTTGGTCGCCTCACGCCTCGGACTACATGGGTCCGAGTCTAAACTGTTGAAAACCTGCACACTGTAGCTGAGGACGGAACAGCAAGTGCAAAGAACTGCGGGAATCTATCACGAGGGGGGCATCTCACCATCTGTCAAGCCAGAAAAGGCAAGTCTGACGGTCTCCAAGGTACACCCGAGTCCCGGCACAGACAACATCCTTGTTCTGAAGGATGTCTTTCCACACAAAAGGCACTGATGGGACTCTCCGGTAAAATCTCCCATTTGTCTCACTCTGGGTGTCTGGAGTAGTACTTCTGATTGATAATCTCCAGCCATAGGCTTGATTGAGATGTGCCATACTTCCAAAGTCATGTGGTTAGATGAGCAAGGTTGAATTCTTAAATACCTCTAATCCCCAAACCACCATTCTCCTCACTCTTGCAAACCCTGACCCAACTAAAGTTGTTTCCACCCTTCCTCACCTCTCCACTGGCCCTCCAGAAGAATCTGCATCTGATGGCTTCAATTTTTCTACAGCAGTTCTGGGAAAAGCAGAGAGAAAATAGGTAGGTCAGGGTTGGGAAGGCAGGTGATAGTGCTCCCGTCTCAGCCCATACATTTTTTTTTGGCCCTCTCTGGCAGATCCTTTCAGATTCTTTCTGGGTGACAGGGGCAGTGTGGGTCCTCTCGGACACCCAGATTGGCTTGAACCTGTTCGGCCTTGGGGACAGGCCATCCTTTGTTTCAGAAGCGGACGCAACACGGTCCCTTTCATCTTGAGTCAGAAGCTGGAAGGAGTTGCGTACCGGCACCATTGGTATAACCTTGTTAGGTATCACCTTGGCCGGTTGGCCATTTAGATATACTCGGACTCCTCCGATCAATATAGACTTGCCCGAGTTAGACAGTCGGCCTTGCAGAGAACCGGCATCCTTCTTGATGGTTCTTCTTCTAGCAGTAGTGCACCCCTTGTTAATTGAGGCACAGAAATTGACATGGTGGGCACAATAACCCACCACCTCCGTTTTCTTCATTGTGGCCTTCACAACCTTAGAGGTCATAGACTTCATCTCTTCGGCATTGAGGAGCCCCACAAATGTCACCCCTAAAAAGTTGGGGAAGTCGATGATGGGCGGGAACTGCCGAAGCTTGTCGACACCACCGGGTAGCCATAGCGAGTGTGGTCGCAAACAACGAGTGGTCCAAACGTGACAGCAGCCTTTTAAATCGTTGGAGTGTATAACCTCTTGTAATTTAGAATTTTAAGAAGAGGCCATAGGGCCCCTAATCTTGGCGAGGAGATGAAGGGAGCTTAGTCCCATCGGGCATGCCAGACTTGTAGATGCACTTTTTTTATCTTCTATTTTGTTCATTTATTTATCTGATTTATTTCATTTATATCCCTTATTTAGTGCGTGGACGTGCCAGTCACAATGCTCTCTCCTCCACCTTAGCTCCACCCCAACCCCTACCCACTTGCCACATTATCACACCCCTTCACCTCCCTAGAGACATTAACTATCTCATTTATTCTCTCCCTCTTCCAAGGCACCCCTTGGCACTCCCCATACACCCCTTCATTCTCCCAAGCCACCCCCCATCTCCCAAGGGAGACTTCCCACTCTCCTATACACCCCTTCCCATCCCCAAGACTAGAGGTAATTCTCTCCATTAACCTCTCATTCAACCTAGGGAGAGAACCCCTCCTCCTTGCCAACCTGCACCCCTCTCTCTCTCTCCCTCTCCAGCAGGATGCACCGGCCCTTCCCCATCTGCTAGCTCCGCCTCCTCCCTCTCCCAGCCACTCCAACCAACCCCTAACACCCTCCCCCATCCCCCACACCCATCAGCCATCACCCCTTGCAGTATTTCACCCCCCTCCTACTCCATTTACCATCACCAAGTTGCAAATCCAGTAGCAGCTTGCAGGAAGCAGAAAAGGTGTAGATTGCAGAGGCTATCCCATCGTCTCCTCGAGGAACCTGGTGACAAGTTCTATATTGATGGAAATATCTTCAAGTCAGCTTTGCAATAGAGGTGGTCTCGCCGTCTTCTGAGTTCGGGGCTGCCCGGTGGAGCCATCTTCGTCGGACTGCACTTTTCATCCCTGGCAGACGACCAGCAATGACTTGCAGAGATTTCCACGGCCAGCACTCTAGGATTCTTGGGGCGCCGTTTGGCTGCGGGCTTCTCCTTCAAGTCCCCTACCCTCTCCAAGAAGCAGAGCAATATTTGGACCCTGGAGTCAAGAGTTCCAAATTTTCTTCCCAAGGTGCGCAAGGTCAGTTTCTCCAGAGTCTGGTCCAACACCCTTCCACTATTCTTGCCTTCATGGTCAACTCCGACTTCTGACGATGGCCCCGTTGGTCTTGGATCGAAGAGGACTCATCCATGATCACAGCGGTTCTAGTCTCGCATTATTCAGACCCTAGGAGTGCTTGTGGCACCTTCATCTTCCAGTAGAAGCAGTCTGGAAATAGTCAGAGCTAGAGTAGTTCGGGCCTGGTCCAAGCCCTGTACCTGCCACCGATGACGTCAGGAAATTCCCCTAAAATTCAGGTGTCTTCCTGGGTCAACCACGGAAGTTCCGGCACTGGTTGCTTCAACAAAAGAGCTCGGTGGAGTCCGTGGCGGCACCGTCTTTGGCCCTCTATCAGTCTGTTCTAGAAGTGGGCAGAACTGACGGAGTTTGCCAATTCGGCTCCTAGCTTAGCTTTCCCCACCCCGCCTGGCTGGCTGACTGCCCCTCCCTGTGTGGAGGTACATTTTGATTGTAGACTAATCCCCACCCCTAGTCCAACCCCCTTGCAAGGGATGTAGTGCATGTAAATTGAATTTTCAGGTTGAAGCTTCATCGGCGCGACGTGAGGGTAAGCCAACGCTTCCTTGATCGCCCTCGTCTCCGGCCGGGATCGACGTCTTCACGCTAACCAAGTAAGACTCGGGCCCTCCCTGGCTGGTTTTAATTCCTTTGCTTAATTAGTATTATTTCTAAATGCACATCGGATGGTGAGTTGAGTGCCCGAACCCAAATTATTATTGTGTGAGTGACTACCGCGGGTGAGTTGTGAGAGAGCCATTACACCCCACGCCTTCGGCGTGCTGGCTGCCCCAGAGGAGTGGGAATCCCAAGACCCTTAGGGGTTCAATCTTAGGCTAGCCAATCCCCGAAGTAGCGAGGTCCCATCCCAGACCCTCACCACCATCACTGAGTTGCCTACGGGCACTAGTGTGCACTTAGCGGGTGAGTCCACTTGAGTGAAGCTACCGGTCTGTTGAATTGTGCTTGTTTGCTAGGTCTGAGGGATCGTTAGATTAGTCGCTGCATTCCTAAGGCTTCATCATACCCATTGTGGTCCCTCCATCAAAGTGGTATATCAAAAGACGTCGTGGGACGTTCCAGTTATGCCGGTTTGGAACGCGGCCTTTCTAGAGTCGAGGAAGCCTTCGGGCTCATCCTTCGCCACGTACCACTTGGTGCTCGGGTTACCACATCCATCCTAGGTCATATCACATCATGGGAAGTTGTCGACTTAGATGTCGATAATTGAGAAGTTGTCGGCTTAGCAGCCGATAAATGGGAGCTGTCGACTTAACTGTCGATAATTCGAAAGCTATCGGCTCAAATGTCGATAATTGGGGAGCTGTCGGCTTAGCGACTGATAAGTAGGGAGATGTCGGCTTAGATGCCGATAGTTGGGGACCTGTCAGCTTAGATACCGATAATTGGGAAGCTGTCGGCTCAAATACCGATAATTGGGAAGTTGTCGGCTTAGTGACTGATAAGTAGGAAGCTTTCGGTTTAGATATCGATGGTTGGGAAGTTGTCGGCTTAGATAGCGATGGTTAGAAAGTTATCAGCTTAGATACCAATGATTGGAAGGTTGTCGGCTCGAAAGTCGATGATTAGAAAGCTGTCGGCATGATGCCGATGATCGGGGAGTTGTCGACACGGACGTCGATCATTGGGAAGCTATCGGTTTAAAGGCCAATGATTAGGAAACTGTCGACTTAGACGCCGATGATTAGAAATCTATCGGCTCGAACGCCGATGGTTGAAAAGCTGTCGACTTAGAGACCGATGATCCTGATAAACGAAGATCTGTGTAATTAACGCCATTGTTAATGACGTTACTTTACTGAGTAACGCCTCTGTCACCGGTCAGTGTCAGTCCAAGCCCCTGACCACGTGTGCACACACAGGCTCAATGCCTTGAGCTAGGCCTCTAGCTAGTTTTCTCCCCCAGTAGGACGCTACTGCCAAGCAAGGGAGCCCACAGAAACTAGCTTAAAAATCGTAAACTGGGAATTGCCCTGTCACCACTCCCAGGTGGGCCGACACTCGAGGTCGTCAGGCTATGACTAGTGGTTCCACCATAAGGAAAGAGAAAGTAACTCTATTGGGATCAAAAAAATAAGCTACAGTTTATAAAATAATTTAAACATGGCGAATATGCAACCTAAAATGCATAAAGAAATGAACATGCTAACATTTGATTTCTACATGAATGAAACGGTGGCAAATGGACCGCTCTACTATTTACACGGTCAGAGGACTAGCCGTTCAAAGGGTCTGAACGGTCCATAGTGGGCCGCGCAGCACACACCACAACACCGGTACACGGTCTGGATCTAGCCGTGCAATGGTGGATGGTCCCATGATTGGCCGTCCAAAGAACCTAAATGGTCCCATATTGGGCTGTGCTACACCTACTGCCTTACTATTCAAAGTCAACACACGGTCTAGATTTAGACCGCGCAAGACCTCATACAGTTGATCGATGGACCGTCCAAATCATTAACACAGTCTGGAGTGGACCGTGGACATTGAACGGTCTCTGGTAGGGCCGTTCAACTACCAGAGAATCGAAAATGTTAGTTTCTCATTGGAAACCCCTCCCAATCGATCCGAATTGATGGGAAATGAAATTCTAACCTGTTCCCTACCACACCACCATCATTCCACAATATTTAAAAGCCTAAGAACACAACGACGATGGCCATGGGTGGATTAAAACATAAACACAATGTTCATGGCATGAAAACCCAAATGATGATGTTCAGGCTTGTGGAAGACATAATGACGATGGGCATGATGGGGAAAATGCTCCTAAGGAGGTCGGGTATCCATCCCCCTACCTCGATCATGACGAAAACTGCGTTACGGCATCGTGCAAGTTGAGGGTCGCCACGACTCTCCTCGCCCGATCCCGTCTCCACACTCCGCGGTCCATCTCGAGATTGAAGTCACCATGCTCCTCGTGTCACGAGCTTCTCGTTGACGCCACCCACGTGTTCGTCCGCGACCCGATCTGGCCGCGCCACCAAGAGAGGGGGAAGAGGGTGATTGCGTGAGAAAGAGAGAGAGAGTGAAAGAGGGAAATGGGGAGAGAGAGAGGGCCGATGGTGGGTTTTAAAAAATTTGATTTTTTTTTTTTGATTTTTAGCCCCCAATTACATGATGTAATGGTTTCTTGTGTTTTTCTCTCTAATGTGTGCAGGGTCCAAGAAGAATACGATCCTGAGTCACGTGTGACTTGGTATGGGCTTGGTACCATGCTCTACCTCCTGGGCAACGAGAGAGGGTGGATAGAATGAGCTTTAGCCCGTTCTTCAAGATCCGACCCTTCCAGGTAGAAGCCACCTTCCTGACGGCGTTGTGGGAGAGATGGGTGGATGGCTGCAGAGCATTTGTGATGCCGTGGGGGCACATGATCCCCACTCTTGAGGATGTGGCCTTCTTGACGGGATTGCCAGTGGCAGGGGCCCTGGTGCTTGGCCGTGAGCTGAGAGATTATCGTGATGAGGTAGAGGACTTGCTCGGGCCACAGCTGGCTAGATCTAAGGGAGCATTGACCAGTGTTCCGCCCGGGAAGATCAGTGCTGCAATGGGGCTCGCGAGGATGACATGCGGGCCACTAGAGGACTTGGATGTGTTTTTGGGGTGAGTGAGACAGAGACTCAGATCATGAGGGAGGAGCGAGCAGCAAGAGTTGTGGCTTTTCTTCTTGTACTTCTTTGGGAGACTGTTATTTGCTACTACATCAAACAAGGTGAATCTGAAGTATCTGTTGTTGGTGCGGGATCTAGAGCAGGGAGCCCAGCTTGCGTGGGGAAGAGCGATGCTGGCGCACCTCTTCACTCACTTGGATCTAGTACACCCAGGTTCGGGGAACCTGGGAGGTTTCACACCCTTCTTGCAGGTATGAGTCCACCCCTTCTAGGCATGTTTTATTCAAAATTTTGATTGATGGATTGTTCTTTTTGTTGTGTTTTCAAATTTGGGGGTATACTCAGTTCTCTCTGGGTCGCGGCACGATCCCGCGGGCTTTGATGCAGGAGGTACCTCTGATGGCTAGATGAGAGATGGTCAGGGACCGGCGCTTAGTGGCTACTAGACTCTCTGATCTCAGGATAGCCTTAGATGAGTTCCCTTCCTGCCAGGTAAGTGTTTTGGCTAAAAGAGGTTATGTGATTTGTTACATTTACTATGTACTCAATTAGCAAAACATTCATTCTTCTTTGTGTGTAGTAGGTGATTTGGACTCCTTATGTGATGGAGGACACCACCTCTCAGCCTTGGGTGAGGGCGGGGTGAGCTTGGTTCCACTGGGACATAGTGCTGTTCTATGTGAACCTGAGGGATCCGCTCTTCCTTCGCCTAGTGCAGAGACACTAGGGTGGGATTAGCCGCCCATGGCAATCCCAACTAAGCACGAGTCGGATCAGGGACATCGCCGGACTTCGACGAGCGATTATATAGCTGGGTTATTGCCATTTTTACCCTTGTCCCTGTGTAGGGACAAGTTCGGCGGGGCACCTCTATTTTAAGCCCCCCTTTTTTTATTCTTTCTTTTTTTTAGTATGATGAATGAAGATAGTATGTAACTTGTTGGCTAGGGCACGAAGCCTTGCGCCGAAAGACAGGGTTCACTCATTGGCAAGAAGGTAATGCCAACGCAAAGAGAGAAGTCCTGCCGATTCGGACGTAAGGTCCGTAATGGCGATATCACGTGAGAGTTAGCTAGGGCACGAAGCCTTGCGCTGGAAAGGGGTTTTTTCGTTGGCAAGGAACTAATGCCAATGCAAGGGATAAAGTTGTCTTTTCCCGTGCGGACGTAGGGTCCGTCGGGGGCGCTGTGACCTGGGGGGACTATGCTTGGACTATCGAGTCATTTGAACTTTGTTTAGTCTTCAGGCGTTGATGGCTAGACATCTACTGGCCTAAACTTTTGATCAGTGGAGCATCTATCGGCTTGAGCCCCACTTAGCTGAATATTTGACATCTGCCGGCTTGAGCTTCGATCGGCTGAGCATCGGACATCTGTCAGGTTTAAGCCCCTCGATTGGCTGGATATCTGACATCCATCGGCTTTAAGCCCCGATCGGCTGAATATTTGTCGACTTAAAGCCCTGATGGCTGAACATCTATGGGCTTCAAGCCCCGATGGCTGAACATCTGTCAGCTTAAAGCCCCAATGGCAGAACATCTATCGGTTTAAAGCTCCGATGGCTGGACATCTACCAGATTAAGCCCTGATGGCTGGACATCGGTCGGATTAAAGCCCCGATGGCTGAACATCTGCTGGATTAAAGCCCCGATGGCTGAACATCTGTCGGATTAAAGCCCTGATGGCTGAACATCTGCCAGATTAAAACCCCGATGGCTGAACATCTACTGGATTAAAGCCCCGATGGCTGGACACCTACTGGACTAAAGCCCCGATGGCTGAACATCTACCGGATTAAAGTCCCGATGGCTGAACATCTGACATCTATCGGCTTGATGCCTAGACTAGCTGAACATCTTCTTTCTCTTCTTCCCTTCTCTTTTATGGAGAGGCCGACGTGAAGACCACGCCTGCCTCGTGACTCTTCTTTCTTTTTGATGGGGACATCGAGATGACGCACTCCGACGGAGGGCCCAATAGCACGCCAGCAGATGATCCAGCCCAGTCGTCAGCTATGTTTACATTATCCCAGTGTCAGTTCAGTCAAAACAGTTTAAATTGAGTCTATTTGAGTCTTGTAGGCCTTAATGGGCCAGTTGTATAAGGAAGCATCTGGGTTAGATGAAAGTCTTTGGGCTCCCAACGAATGAAAATGTTAGCCATGCCAGTGAAAATAATTACCTCGCTCGGACCCCGCAGCCAAAGGCGGTCCGGGGATTGTCTTCTCGACGGATGGTGGAACCCCAGGTGCTGCATCGTCACCCACATCCGGAGTAGGAGCAGGTGCTAGCTCCTCCGCGGATACTGAAAGAAGAAACCTGCATAAAGGCCTCATCCCACAAGGCAAAAAGGTGCTAAGTGGCACCATCGGCTGGAGAATCTAACCTATGGGTGGCTTGGCTCGGCCTGAGCGATCACGAACGCGGCCTCAAACTTCTCAACCTCAGTCTTCCTCTACTCCAATTCCTGTCGGCTGACTACCTCGACAGAGACTATCATAGACTTCACGCGTAATCTCGAACTCATCTCCTCTGCACTGGTTGAAAGGAAGAAACACGTGTGTTGTCCATGCATAGAGACCTCACCCTGGGACGTAACTAAATCCTCAAGAATATCAGTAGCCCAAGAACCTTACCTGCGGGACGGCTTGGTTCAGTCGGTAAATTGTGTGAAAGAGGGGATGGAAGGAGAAGGGGAAGCTAAAGCGGTCCGAACAGCCTCCACCCTCCTCCGCTCAACCTCCTTCCGCCTGGCTATTTTGGTGACCGCCAACACCTTCTCTACGAGCGACCTGTTTTGAGGTCCTTTGGTGGCTTTGGGCGAGGGAGTTGGAGTGGATGGTGGCTCCGACCCAACCCAGGCCTCACCTACGTCGGGGGTCGACGAGGGCATCGATTCCTCCCTAGCTGATGGACAAAAAGCAAAGGGATCTGGGTGTAAGCAACCCATTTCGACATAGAAATAAAGCTCCACCTAGAAGACGCTCTTGACAGAGGAGTCTCACCTGTGGGTTGGCTCGGTTCAATCCGACCAACCTCGAATTCCTCAAAGGATAGGATAGGAGGTGTCGGGGGAACGGTCTCTGCAGCCTTGGTGGCCACCATCTTTCGATGCTTAGCCTCCTGCCGCTGTGCAACCTTTGCCTCATCTAGGGACTTCTTCACGGGAGATCTTGCCCGGGACCTCTTTGCGAGTGGAGGCAAGGGAGTTGTAGTCGGGACCGGTGGCGTCGCCTCGAAATGTGTTGGCTTCTCCGCTTGCTGGAGGAGGTTGCGATAAGTTGCCATCTGCGTGCTGTCTAGATGATCTGTGAAGAGGAGGGATAGGAAAAGTGAAAAAATTGATTAACATCCGGCACCCTGAAAGAGGCAGCCATGAACGCAAAGGAAGAGAAATAGTAAATTACTCTTTTATCTTTTAAAGTGTGATGATTTTTATTAAGCATTACAGCTATGAGAGTTTGTGGATTTGATGTGCAGATGCCAGAGATCGAGGCCGTGAGGGTTCTTCAGGATCGGGTAGCCATCCTCAATCAGACAATCGTGAGATGGTAAGCCAAATTTGACTTCGATTTGAGGTTTTGAGAACTCTTGGATGTTGACTTGACCATTTGCCCCTGACTTACCAGCAAGGGGAGTTGGCGTATGTCCAGATGAGAGCAGGAATGGCCGGGGAGGCCAGACCTTCATCCCAGGTAGACACTAGAGAGGAGTTGGAGGATTGCCTAGTGGGAGCCCTCGAATGAGCTGAGGAGTGGGAAGGTGAGTTAGCTGTGACGGTGAGAGCCCAGAACCTGGGTTAAGAGCAATCCCCTTTTCCATTTATCTTTGTCTAACTCACGTGATGGATCATATTCTGCAGAGGAAGGAGTTAGAGACTACCTTGGCCATTCGACGAGAGCAGGATGCACGCATTGAGGAGCTGATGCGCCACCTAGGAGAGACAAGTACTGTGGAGAGACTCGAGGGTTGCCTTGCCAAAGTGAAGGAGTGGGAGGCCGAGGCACGTGCTCGAGAGATGGTGATGGAGGTACGGGAGCAGTGAGCTCTCGACCAGTTGGAGACTCTGAGACAGCGGGTACTGCGGAGGTATCAAAGTAGAGTTGCTTCAGGAGAGGGAGCTAGACCTGTGACACCTTCAGAGTCGTTGCAGACCGGAGGATACATGGCCTTCACTATGGAGGAGCTCATGGGTATGATGCAATCTCCCGCAGAGCATGGAGGGATCCAGCTGGCAGCATCAGGCTCGAGGGCTTCGCGACCATCGAGGCTGCGAGACAGGGGGAGTGGTGACGGGGATGAGGCTGATAGTCGACATAGCTGACCCCACACTGATGGAGATTAGAGAGAGTGCTGAATAGCAGCCGCTTTTGTACACCTAGGGTATGCCCCTAGAATGCTGTAGCAATGGAATGTAGTGGACATGTTTTGGAAATGAAGTGTGCTTTCTTCCGTGTACTTGGCTTGTGGTTTGATGCCGTCTTCCCTTTTTACTTGTTTCAACTACACTCAAAAGGGGAAAAAAGTTAGTGTAGTATGATTTTAGCCCCCTGCCCGAGATAGATAGTACCTTCCTTGATGTAGGGTTAGAGGGCTAAATCTTATTAACAAGATTGAAAAAAGAAGGTAAACGTGAGACGCACATGCGAGCAAGCAGAATGTAGATGGAAAAGGAAATATGATCATGCAAATGTGCAAGCATGATTGGGTGCTGGGGGCCCCGATGTGACTGGAGTGGCTGGCAGTCGGGTGCCAGGGGCACCGTTGTGATTGAGTGGGTGAGCGATCGGATGCCGTGGGCCCCGATGTTACTGGAGTGACTGATAGTCTGGTGCTGGGGGCACCGTTATGACTATAGGAGCTGAGTGGTCGGGCGCCATGGGCCCCGATATGACTGGAGTGACTGATAGTCCGGTGTCGGGGGTACCGTTGTGACTGAGTGATTGAGCGATCGGATGCTGTGGGCCCCGATGTGACTAGAGTGGCTGGCAGTCGGGTGCCGAGGGCACCATTGTGATTGTATTGTTGAGCAATCGGATGCTGCGGGCCCCGATGTGACTAGAGTGACTGGCAGTCGGGTGCCGAGAGCACCGTTGTGACTTAAGTAGAAGGGCACCGCGAGACCTTGATGGTCATGCTCGGGGCCCGTTGACAGAGGCTGGGGCCTAGTGCTTCATCTTGCGTCGAGACTTGTGAAGTATGCCCATTGTCTGAGTAACAACACTGAGGGCATGCTTATCGAGATGACATCAGGGTGGCATATGATCATCGAGACGGGGAACCTGACAGGGTGCTTTGTTTGACCCATGTCTGGTGGTACACTATCATCAAAACAAAGACTGGGCAGAGTGCTCTCATCGAGCAAGGTCTGTGTCGTGCACAAACATCGAGGTAGGGACTAGCCAGGGTGCCTTGATCGAGCAACGTCTATGTCATGCACGAAGGTTGAGGTAGAGATCGAGCAAGGTGCTCTCATCAAGCCACGTCTGTGTCATGCACGAATGTCGAGATAGAGATCAAGTAGGGTGCCTCGATCAAGCAACGTTTGATGGTGCACGATCGTTGAGGCAGGGACTGGGTAGGGCGCTCTCATGAAGTGGCATCTGGGTCATGCATGAATGTCAAGGCAGGGTCAAGCAGAGTGTCCCAGTCGAGCAACATCTGGGGGCGCATGATTATCGAGACAGGGCTCGGGCAGAGTGCTTTCATCAAGCGACATCAGGGTCATGCACGAATATCGACACAAGACCCGAGCAGAGTGCTTTCACCAAGCAAGATCTGGGGTCGTGCATGACTATCGAGATGACATACGTTCATCAAGACTGGGGGCCGCCTTTTAAGAGGTTGGTGTTTGGACTAGACGCCATATGAGGGATGATCATGCGGCATGCCCTCGGTGTGAGCCTAGAAAACACACATACAAATCTCCTTAGCGCGCCTTTGTAGTCTGGGGGTGAGCTCCTTGCATTGATGCTTGATGCTTTAATGCTTTTTTCTTTCGCTTTTCGATTCCCGCACGTGTGTTTCGGAAAAGTCTACGGAACCCCGCACATCCGGCCTCTCTCTCTCGTCTCCCCCTGCTACGGCTGCCGCTCGCTGTGATGTCCCGGACCCTTCAGATTCTTGGGTCTCGGACGTACTTCTCAGAGAATTTGTGCCCGTTCTGTCCAGAATTATCTTCTGGACATCTTTCGTGTTCGGACCCATGTGACTCGGGTCAGTTTCGGAGGTCGAAACGCGTTCCGGGACTTTTTCCGTGTATTTTTCGATTCCCGCACGTGTGTTTCGAAAAAGTCTACGGAACTCTGTAGCGGGTGAACCGGGTCGTTCACCTACCCGCGAGTGGTACCGTTACAATCAGCGCGTTCCGACGATCGGGAATGTGTGATTTTCCAATTTTTGATATTTTTGGTATTTTTGGGTTTTTCTATATATATAACCCCTTTAACCCTCTCTCTCCCCATTCTCTCATTCTCTCCCTCTCTCTTCTCTTTCTCTCCCCCTCTCCCCGGGAGGCCGATGGTGGCGGAGGTGGGCGAGACGGCTAGGTGGCGAGGCGAGGAACGAGGAACGGGTCAAGGATCGAGACTCGAGGGCGCGGTGAAGCTAGTTCGTGAGCGTGGAGGCACCGGCGGGGTTTCGCGACGTTTTCTTCGTGAATCGGCGTCCACGGCGCGTCAAATCTTCGGTGGAGGTAGGGGACGGATCACCTACCTTTCCTGCATGTTTTTCCTATAGTTTCACGTTGTTCGGTGCTAGAACAGACGAGTTTGAACTCATTGTGATTTTTCAGAGTTCGTAGGGTTCGCCGGAAAACGGTGACAGTTTCGCGATCAGTTGGTGTCAAATGACTCTCTGGAACGTCAACATTCCATAGTCGCTGATCTCGCCTCGAATGGTGGTCATTCGAGGCCGGTAGGAGCCCATTAACCCCGTTAACCCCATTTGAGTTGATTTTAGAAAATCGCCCGTTTCTCTCCGTTTCTCAGCCGAGCTGGCTCCGATTTGAGTCCATATGTTGTGTATGGTCATTACCGTTGTATCCCCTTCATTTCGGAACGAACGGGGTGTGAAAAGGCCACGATCGGGCCGATCCCAAGGTTTGCTCACCGTGACGCTTGCGTGGTTTAACAGTAACCGCTCAAGGTATGGCATGGCTGGCTTCGTACCGTTTAGAGTAGGTCAGATTGCGTCTACGTGGTTCCGCGATAGACCACGTTGGGGCTTGCGCGGCCAAGTGTGGTCCGCTTAGTTCCCCTTGAGCGGCTGGCCTCCAGCCGTTCTGTCTTACCGTTGTTACCAGGACGAGAACGTACCAGGTGATTCCCCACCTGATAGAGAAGCCCCCAGAGATGAAGAAATGTCCTCGGTTCCTCAAGACAAGGAGCCGAAGGAAAAATCAGCAAAAAATCCAGGTGAGCCGATCAGGACACCCAGGGTGCTGAAGTGGTTTGTAGATGACCTAATAGCTGCCTCGTGAGGGTGAAAAGCTCCAAGATGGATGCCCACTCAATGAAAATGCATTCTATAGGCATAAAGCAGGCTTGAAAGCGTGATGTGTAGTGCCGAAGGCGATATCAGCAAAAAATTCGAGAAGTCTGCTCCACACACACGGAATGTCAGAACGGTCCGTAAGTGGCTACAAAGACGTCCAGCCAAAGAGGAAACGCTTTGAGGGACAGCCCCCCTCATGAAGACCCCCCACGTGCCCTCAAAGTAGAGTTGGCAGAACAAATCGACGTGCCAAATGCTAAATCAGGGGAAACCTGGGTTACCCGATTCGGGTACACACGGCACTGGAAAAGGGGTCGTGGATGAATTTAAAGATGCCCCGTGAAGCTGAAAATGCTTCGAGGAATGGTCCACTCGATGAAGAAGCCCCATGTGGCCCTAAAGCAAGTCTGGCAGCATAAATCACAGTGTCGAAGGTCGAATCAGGGCAAAACCCGAGAATGTTGGTACGAGTTTGGTACATGTCAAAAATCACCGAAAACCCCAAATCAGAGCTTCGAAGCACATTCCGGGGCCACTACATCAACTCCAGGGCTACTCTGGACGACAAGCTCTTGACAGGTCAATTTTGGGGCAAAATGTCAAAATTATAAAAAATGCCCTCCATTGAGTCAGTGGCACCTTGAATGCTAAATCGGTGGCGCTTATCCTTTTATTCGGCAGTGCCCTAGTTCGGTGGTGTTCAAGGGCTCGTTGCGCTTCAGTCGGCTGTGCCCCTTCGGGGCTGAATCGGTGGCACCCCATGCGATGGCGGGCCGACGAGTCGGTGGCATCCCTGCGGGGCGGGCTGACGAGTCAGTGCTGATGGTACCGATTCCCCTGCTCCCATCTGTCTATAGGAATGGGCATTTGCCCTCGATCAAAAGAGAAAAAACAACAGAGGAGGCAACAAAAGAACACACAGAATAGGAGGGACGGAGCACGAGAAGATAGTGAGGAAGAGACGAGCGGAGCGAAGAAAGAAGTAGTAGAGAGCGTAGGTAGAGAAGAGAAGGAAGGTGGGTAGCAGGATAGGGGTCTTCTACATTGTTCCCCTTTCCCCTCCCTGATGATTGTATCTCTAGATTCCTGTCTCGCTGTAATAACGGAGTGTGAGTGACCGTGAGTCTCCCTGCACGTAGAAATTCTGAATTAATTTATTCCCCTACGCGGGAAATTTAATTAAGTGGTTTTGTAATAATTGCACCCTCCCTACGTGGAGTGAATTTGTTGTAATCGTTCAAGCTTCATCGACGCTGTGTAGACATGCACGTCCCCACTCCCCTTCGTCTCTGGTCGGAGCTAGACTTTTTAGTCTAGCTAGGTGTGTGCTCCACTCACTTGCTTATTTAGTATCCTTATCAATTACCGTACGACGAAGTAAGAGAGAACCCTATCCGTGCAACCTGCCTCCTAAGTGCATCGCTGAGGAGGGAGAGATAGAGAGCTTGTATGCGGCCATCCTTAAGCCCCAGAATTATCACATTAGGGCACTGTAATTGTCAGGAGGTAGTTCTACAAATGCCTACGGGCAAGCAACTCTACCTAGCCGGTCCCTTCGCAAATCAAATTGACCCTTTGCATATTAGCCAACAAGAAGGCCTAAACCTTGCTAATAATCGGTCTCAAGATTGCATCATTTCAGTCCGAGCTCGTGCATGCAATGTTGGTCTAGGAATTCATCAGGCTGTCTAGAGAGCATTTCAACACTACAACTATCCATGGATAAGGAGAGCGTGTGTGCCATGCTAGCCCAGCTCGAGCAGAATCTTATGACCCAATTTGAAGCATCTATAGGCCACTTGTGAGCGGAGCTAAGTGATAGGATCTGAGCCTTAGAGGATCATGTTAGGAGAGAGGAAGGAAGATTGAATGGTCGCGAAGATCCTATCACCAACCATAGGGAACAGAGAGACCACGCCTGTCGGAATCAGGCTCCTCAAGGTAGAGAGCATGATGATCGTGCGCCTCTAGGGAGAGACCATGACGATATGAAGATCATCCTACGGAACGTGAAGATAGACGCTCCTAGTTTTGATAGGTCCCTAAATCACACCCCATATCTTGATTGGGAGACTAGGATGGACCAATACTTTGATTGGCATCACCGCATGACCGCTGCTACAAGGGTGAGGTTTGCCAAGATGAAGCACCTAGGTCAAGCCAAGACCTACTGGTGCAATATAGAGAATCTCCTAGCAAGGAGATGAGACGAGCGCATCAACATGTGGGAAGAAATGAAGGAGAAGCTTAGGGAGAAGTATCTGCGACCCTCCTACCATCAGCGTGTTTTAGACCAATGGCAGAAACTCACCGAAGATGTGAAGTCGGTTGATGAATACATCGTCAAGTTTGATGAATTCTTCCTTCGGAGTCATGTCATGGAGGATGCCTCTATCACCCACCAGAGTCCAGTCCAAAGGAAGACAGCAAGTCTAATAGCACAGTATAGTCGATAGAACATAAAAGACATACCAGAAAGTCGGGGGAGGCCCGACGAAGGTACCAGCTGGTAGCTACGAACTCGCACACCAGGAACCACTGAAGCAGCACGAACCACGACCCACCTGAAAAGCAGGGGCGAGCCTCGCATCATTGGCTCAGTAGGGGTCACATGGATCCCCACTAGAAAACACGCAGTAACACGTTAAAATAGCAGGTAAACAACAGGTAAGCAATAGGCAACAACAGTAGTAGAGCAAGAAAACTAAAGTACAAAGCTGTAAAGAAAACTGGTGCAGGAGTAGGGAGTAAGCTAAGAGCTGGGGGAGCTAAAAAGGAAAGGGAAAGAGCCGTACTGAACAGGTGCGACTGTCGAACTAACCTCGGCTCCATGAACTACTCCAAGCAATGATAAAGGGCAGACTCTGATCTGACGAAGTCAGGAGTTGTCGATCCACCAACAAGATGCCAGGCCTAGAGCGAAGACCTGCAAGAACAACAAGAAAACCTGGGAAAACCTAGACAGACTCAGACCCAGAAAACACAACTAGAACGTCATGTACACTATCCCACACACGACCAGAACATTGTGCAGGCGACAGACACTGACCTCGAGTGTAGCCACGAGAGGGCTAACTCGGGGGGTCACAATGCACAAGAAATGCGAAGAGAACCACGAAGAGCCACATGCCACATGACTAGAGTGCCTTACCACCAGAAGAACAGCCAACTGCGTCCACTGACGTCTTATGCTATGCCTACTAGTGTCTTGTCCACATCACCTATCGCAAGGACTAGTCCGAGACAAAGACACTGCTAGAACCAGAATAGTACCATAATGTGGGTGAGTAGTCAGGGTCACGTCTAACGAAGCAAGTCCAAAGCCCCTGACCACGTGTACACACACTAGCCCACTGCCTAAGCCAGGCCTCTAGCTAGTATTCCCCCTCCGAAGGACTCTACGGTTGGACCGGGGGCCTATGAAACTAGCCTAAGAACCGTAAACCAGGAAAGTGCCCCACGACAAGAGTCGTCACGCTGAAGCGTGTCGTAAGGCTATGACTAGTGGATGCTCACAAGACATAGAGACTCAAAATACGAGTGCAGAAGTATAGACAGGCAAGAGAGCACTGTCGCACATACTTCGAAGCACTAATGGCAACACAGCCACTGCTGACAACTCAGGACAAGGCAACTAGACCTACTTACATAACGAACCTGGAGTCAGACAACTCAGGAGGAAGATCGTCATAATAGCGGAACAAGCCACTGAATTGGTCTAAACGTAAGCCAGAGAAAACAACGCTCCGCAAGAAATGACTCACGGAGACCCGAGGGAACACCGAGAACCCTCAACACATCTGGATACGCAAACTGAGGTAGAACGATATCTCGAGGCATCCAGAAACATAGTCTCGAATTGGACAAAGCCGTCGAGACACACACAAGGTCACATGTCAACCCTTGGTCTCACGGGGTTGATCGAAACCTAACATGACACATACACACAAACACACACAGACACACATACTACATGCAAAAACACTCCTGGCCGTCCCATCATGGTCACTGCCCTCATAGGATGTCAATAGACACCCACGGGTAACGAGCAAACCACGAGGTCAAGCCAAGACAAGTAGAAACTAGAGCGGTGGACAATGACTACACTCTGGGCAGAGTGATCTATCACTCAACTGCTAGGTGAACCCGGCAGTCAAGGGAAGCCACTGTAAGACCAGAGTCAAGGACGTTGGTAGGTCTAGATCAAGTCGTTAGGGAACTATAGTAGTCAAGGAAAAGACCAAACCCAGTCACCTAAACTGACCAATCCAGAAATCGCCAACACACAGACACAGCCATTGAACACAAACCTACGATAGATAGACATACAAAACAGACATAGAATGGGACAACGGCCATCATGGCCACAATAGGACTGTAACGCACCAGCATAGGGGCATTACACTGCTTTGATGCACCAGGGTAGGGGCGTCAGGGCAACCAAGCCTACAACTATGACTCGAACAATGTAACGCACCAACCAAGGCGTGTTACACCACCTAACGTGCCAGGACAGGGGCGTCAGGGCCAACGGGCCTAAAACCCTAACACGACCCACGTAACTCACCAGGCCAAGGGCGTTACACTACGTGACGCACAAGGGGAGGTCCATCAGGGCTAACCGACTGACCCAATCTTTGAGGTAGACATGGTTGTCGAGGGACTGACAACCATAGTCCTAAAAAACCATAGCACGTAATGCACCAAGCCAGGTGCGTTACAGCCGTGTGATGGTCCTACTCTGGTCCGTCACACCCAAAACGTAACACACCACCATAGGCACGTTACAGTCATGTGACGGTCTAGTATTGGTCCATCACACGACCCCAACCTCGAAGAACATGAAATGACCAACAGACGTAACGGTCTATCATGGGACCATTACATAGTGTGACGACCACTGGAATGACCATTACACAAAACCGACGAGCAGAATAGGGGAACGGTCGAATCGACCCGTTCCATGCCCCATTCACGCCAAAGCGTAGGGGAAACAATGCCACGCGATGATACAACACTCCTGGGGTCTAAAAACACCGCATGCAAGCATTAAATCATGAGATCGGGGGGATTCCGACGAATCGACCCTAAATGAGTCACCGGGATTCCCAGACTCCTACCGGCCCCAAATGACAACCAATCGACATGAAACTTACGGGAATGGGATCCTGACATCCCAGCGGTCGTTTTGACACTAATTTTATTGAGAATGGTTGCCATTTTTGGGCGAACCCTACAAATCCCAAAAACTATGATTTTCACTAAACCGGCTTGATCTCCCCCGATCGAGCACCAAATCGTGCACAGGAGTAGGGAAAACATGCAGAACGAAGTAGCGATCCGTCTCCCTACCTCCACCAAAGAAATCGAGCACCGAGGCGACTAAACCATGCCGAAAAACACAACGTGAACCGAATCGCTGGCTTTGAATCCACTGTTCGGGATCGCGGCAAAATCGCACCGATCCTCGCTCCACCACGCGTCTCAGTAGCTCCCCGACGTCGTCACCTCACCCACGGTCATCTCCGTCTACAGTCGGAGCCGAGAGGGTGAGAGAACGAGAGAGAATGGGAGAGAGAGTGAGAGATGGCGTGAGAGAAGAGAGAGAGAGGGTGGGGGGGTTAAATGGTTAGGAAATTAGGAAATTTCCTAATTTTCAAAAAAATCAATTTTCGTGCCGAAAATGCACTAATTCAAAAAAATACACAAAAATAGCCGAAATGATCCTCGGGAAGAGTACATCGTAACTGTATCGTCCACGAGTCGATGAACTGAGAAATAAACTCACGGTAGGGTTCCGTAGATTATACGAGAGAAAAACTCACACGGATCGTATAACTCAACTCGAGAGCCACAAAAGCGATCCGAAACTCTCCAAAAGGATCCGAAAGACCTAATAATGATCCAATAAAGATCTAGGGCATTACATCCTCCCCTCCTTTAAGAAATTTTACCCTCGAAATTTAAGGACTAACACAGGAGAAGTAGGGCTTGATGTCATCCCTGCTCATACCTGCCCCCCGCTCCCCGTTGGGCGGGGGGGTTCGGGGGGAGGGGAAGCAATCGTTACATTCACTACCCTCGCACAGGAGGGGGGATCGCGGGGTGGGGTAAGTAACAGTTGCCGGTACGTCGAGCTTGGGCGTCCACTCAAGATGCTGCCAACTCCTGGACGGAGATCGAAGGATGCTGACGGATGCCTGGAAGTCTGGTGTCGAGCTGACGGCGCTGGGTGGGGGCGGCGGTCGCAGCAACAGGCTGGCGCAGTTCTGCTCGGCTGGACTGGTCGACGCAGAAGTGGTGCGACGGCCGGTTCGGGCGCTGCAGAACTACAAACATGGCAGGGCCAGGTCGGGGATGTTTCTGACTGGGAGTTCTACGAGTGCTTAGAAGGGGGCAGCCGTCTGATCACCTCTCTGGGTGTGGTCACAGGGACAGTCGGCATTGGATTTCTGGGTGAACAACAGGATAGGACGTCAAAGAATGGGGAAGAACTCCAAGTGCCGAAGTTAGAACATGACGAAACCACTTGTGTTGGTTTCATTTCGTCGACGGCTGAAACTTTGATGAAGACAGCATGACCTGAAACTGACAGGAAAAAGGGGTGTCGGCGCCGACTTGACAGCAGCTTGTCCTGGGTGAACAGGGGCTTTGGGTCTGGCACGCCTATGGGATATTGGATGCCACGGGCAGAGACGATGTCAAAAGTAGGTGGGACCACCTCTGGTGTGTCGGTGCTTTGGAGAAGCAGAACTCTCTTGAAGAGAGCTCTGGCTGAATCACGTAGGGGCGGGCTGTGGAGCTTCTACCAGATGGAGCTCTGGTTTAGACCTGAGTTGGGTGCAATTGCACGAGAATAGGCGGCGCAAATGGTGTTGAGGTCGGATAGCTGCGGGATCACATCTGGAACGAAGCTGACTCGACGATGTACGACTCCACAGAAGAAAGCTTTTGCTGGTTTGCACCGTGGACGCCGGGGTAGTCTCTACAAACTTGACCTCTGTTGCAGGCTGGCTGCAAGGATAGCAGTGAGGTCTTCTTGATCCACGGGAGGGCGTAGCGAGGACGGGGCGACGCCGGGTTGCCGTGGACTCTCGGAGTAGGGGGAGGGCGGGCCTGTATGCAGAGGGAGAGGAGGCTGGGGTGTGGGGACGCAATGGGGCTAGGGTTAGGGTTGATGGGGGCGCACTTGGTTGTGGAGGGAGGAGAGGGCAGGGGCAGCCTAATTGGAGAGGGTGGGTTTAGGGTTTAGGTAATTTTTCCTTTCTTTGATTTTTGGTGGAGGGATTGTCTCCCTCCAGCCCAGCGGGAACTGAGACACCGTACTAGTAACACAGAACAAGGACTAGCTAGGGTCGCGCTCATCAGCGCGTGTCCTTTGCCCCCAGCTACGCGTGCACACACAGACCATCTTCTCTAGGTCAGATCCTCTAGCTGATTTTTTCCCCAGCCGGACTCAGGCTGCAAAGGCAATGGACCCTATGGTAACTAGCGTAAAATCATCTCACTCGGGTCACGCTCTCCATCACTCCTAAGTGGGTCCGCACCCGCATGCGCACGAAAGCTATGATTAGTGGGAGCTCACAAGACGTGAACACCGAAAATCATGCACGCATCTATCTCGAGTAACGTGAAGAAATAGGTGGCTCGCGGCCACCAGACTCTGGACAACCCACTAGACCTAATAACCCAATAGTCCTTGAGTCACGAGACTCGGGTCAAGACCACTGCATGTGACGACACAGCGCCGTCAATCCGGCCTAATTTCTAGTTCTGAAACCACGGTGACACGATTCTCAAGGCAGCTCACAAGCCACCGAGTGGATCTCTCATCCACGGGACATACGTAAAACCTCCAGCCCTAGGCTGGTTAACTTGACTCACAGTCCAAGGCCAACCACATGGCTCACATGAAAAACACTTCTCGGAAGAACCCACGACGTGCAAGGAGAGCCCTCCTCACTCATGCCGACTCACGGCGACTCATCCAAGCGTACACGGAACTCGGAACACACACGGAGTCACCCTGACCCCAAGTCTCATGGGCACGCTAATCGAGATAACTCGATACCTCCAGACACCCAAAAACACAGTCACGGTCCCCACAGGGTGTCCGGGACACTCACAGGGTCATAGGTCGGTCATTGGGTCTCAACCAGACCGATCGGAGACCAACACAACGTAAAACAGAACGACGAACACGAAAAGCCATCTGGCTATGCTCTCTGGACCGTTAGGGAGCCTAGCGGTCTCCTCCAGACCGCAAGGCCCAAGAAACCACCAAAACCCAGGCGGTCACTCCCGGACCGCAAAGCAGGGTGGCGATCCTCCGCCTGACCGCTAGACGTAGCCTAGCGGTCAGTCGCAAGGCCGCTACCCCACTGACCTCAAAATGACTCCAAACCGAAAAACGGTCACCCCCGAACCGCAAGACACTGCCTAGCGGTCTTCACCAGACTGCTAAGCCCACCTGGCGGTCCATCGCGCGACTACAAGGCTCGAACTGACATAGGGGACCCCTAGAGGTCTCCAGAGGACCGCCTAACACCCTAGCGGTCCCTGGAAGGACCGCTAGGCCGTCCCGAGTTGAGTGGGCAACCAAGTACAACAAGATCACATTGCCAGAACCAAAGAGGCCCGGTGACTTGAAGAAGAAGGATGACCCTTACTTTTGTCTGTACCACCAGATGCTTGGGCACACCATTGAAGAGTGCTATGTCTTCAAGGACGTTATAGAGTCCTTGATCAAAAAGGGGGAGCTAGATATGGGAGAGCACAAAGTAGATCCTCCACAGCCACAAGAGATGCCTAATTTGGCCGCCACTGTCAATATGGTGTCATTATACCAGCAGCTACCAGAAGAATGGTCGGAAGCCAGCACTCGCGTCACTTATGAGACTTTTGTCATGGCACTGGCTCAAGACCAAGGAGGGTGGCAAGCCGCACCAAGGAAGAATAGAAGAAGACGGGCTTCCTGGCCCACTACAGGAGTTCATGTGAGGGGCATTACGCCCCGACCAGCACCGCCACCGGTGAACCCTGTATGGCATGACACAGCCCCTCGGCTAGTTATGAGGCGACCCACTTATAACAAGAGGGAGCACATCCCGATGCGGGTGCACAAGAAAGTTAGCCCTGCTGTTGAAAGACTCCAGGCCATCATTGATGGGCTCGAAGACTATGAACAGCCCAAGATCCAGCCCTTGGAGCTGAAGGAGTATGTCCCCTGGGAGGAGTTCGAATCCCTCAAACTGGCGCAAGAAGCAGAAGCCGAGGTGAAAGAAGAGCCTCTTTTGTGGGGTTAACTCCCCCAAGAGCAACCACCAGCCGTCGAGGAAAAGAAGAAGAAGAAGAGAAAGCCCAGAAACAGGAAGAAGAATGGGCTCATCATTGCATGCAACACCCTCTTGGCATTGTTTGACACCACCCTCTCCCTAGAGGAGGAAGAAGGAGAAGCATCTTTTGAACCAGCAGGGGTGAATCAAGCCGAAGCGTCCACTTCCCAACATGCTACCAGGTCAGGAAGGAAGTGGGGACGCCTCCCTCAGGCCAGATACAACAACCTGCTCGGGGGAGAACAATCGTACCATGTTCCCGAGCGGAGATTCCCCCTCCATCGGGTCTCTATCCCGAAGAACCAAGTGGCCAGAGCGCCCCTTCATTCACCGAGTTTTTGTCGGCTCGGAAGGAAAGGCAATCATGCCCCCGAGGGTCCCGGCCGACCAAAGGAGCAGGCATCCCCTCGGCTCCACCCGCAACAATCCCTCCTCAGTCAAGAGAGGAGTTTGACAACTTCCCGAACCTTGCCTGTAACATCCCAGAGCTCAGGGTACCGATAACCCGATACAAGTACCGAATTACCGCCACCAAGAACTGGGGACGCCAATGGTAGCTTCTAGATTGAGTCGTTAGGGTACTGTCGTAGTCTAGGAAAAGACCACAGCCAGTCACCTAAACCGACTGATCCCGACAACCACCGACAGACAGACACCGCCCTAAACAATGACCTAAGATAGACAGACGCACAACACGGAATAAGCACATGGTCAATACGGCAAACAAGACTATAATGCACTAGCAGAGGGGCGCTATACCCACATAACGCACCACAGGAGGGGTGTTATGCCAACCAGACTTGAAACCACAAACATATGATATAACGCACTAGCATAGGGGCGTTATATCAACATAATGCACGAAGGGAGGGGCGTTATGTCCAGTAGACCAAAACACGAATGACACGAAGTATAACGGACCACAACAGGCACGTCATACTAGTATAACGCACAAGGGCAGGTGCGTCATACCCAACAAACACAAAAACACACTAACCACAGACCAAGGGCATATAACGGACTAGAACCCATCCGTCATAGCCATAAAACGCACGGGGTAAGGTGCGTTATATCAACCGCCATACCTAGTCAAAACATCGGTCAACAAACCATAACGGATCTACACCTGGGCGTTATATTAACCATAACGCATGGGGAAAAATTTGTCATGCAAACCGACTGACACAGTCTTCGAGGTAGACATGGTCGTCGAGAGATCTGACATGACAATCAGCCTCGAAAACCACCCGACCATAATGCACCTGGAGAGGGGCGTTACGCTCCACATAACGGACTAGGCCTGGTCCATTATGCTCTAAGACCTCCGAATCCATAAATGAAGCATAACGATGTATCGGGGGACTGTTATGCACATAACGGCCTCTGGTAGGACCGTTATGCCAATTCGATGGTGAAACTGGTGAAATGGCCAAATCGGCCCGTTCCAAGCCCCATGCACACCGTAGCGCAGGGGAAATACATCCAAACAGTGGGAAATCCTTCAAGGATTCCAAAAACACCACATGCACACCGTGAAACACTCTAAATCGCGAGATCCAGGCGATTCAAATGAATCGACCCAAATCGAGTCACCGGGGTTCCCAGACTCCTACCGGCCCCAAATGATGACCAATCGACATGAAACTGGTGGGGTTGGGATCCTGACATCCCAGCAGTCAGTTTGACACTAACTATATCGCGAAAGGTTGCTATTTTTCGGCCAACCCTACAAACCCTAAAAACTATGATTTATACTAAACTGGCTCGACCCCCCCGATCGGCCACCAAACTACGCACGGAGACAGGGAAAACGTGCAGAACGCGGAGAGGGTCCATCTCCCTACCTCACGCCCCCATCAACCCTAACCCTAGCCACCAGCATCCCACGCCCCAACCCTCTCTCCCTCTGCAACCCAGGTCCGCCCACCCCTGCTCCGTGCGTCCACGGCATTCCCGGAGTCGCCCGTCGCCACTACGACCTCCAGTGGTTTGAGAAGTCCCGCCTGCTGCTCTCTGCATCCAGCCTGCTACAGAGAATGAGCTTGCAGAGGCTACCCCGGCGTCCCCAGTGTGAACCAGCCAAAGCTATCTTCTGTGGAGACGTTCTTCATCGAGCTAGCTTCATTCCAGAAGTGGTCCCGCTACGATCTGACCTCAGCACCGTTCGCGTCGTCCATTCTTGTGCGACTGCGCCAAATTCAGGTCAGATCCTGAGCACCTTTTAGTAGCAGCTCCACCGCCCGCCCCTATGCGAATCAGTCAGAGCTCTCTTCATGAGAGTTCTTCCTCTCCAAAGCACTGACGCACCAGAGTGGTCCTGCCTGCTTTCGACAATGTCTCCATCTAGGGCGTCCATTCTCCCTCAGTTGCACCAGACCCAGAGTCCTCTATTCACCCAGGACAAGCTGCTGTTAAGTCAGCCCCACACCCCCTCCTCCTATCTGTTTCAGGTCATGCTGTATTCAAAAAAGTTGTGGCTTTCGACGATATGAAACCAACGCAAGTGGTTTCATCTCGATCTGACATCGTCACTGGAAGTTCCACCATGACCATCGGCGTCCTGTTCTACTGTATACCCAGAAACCTGACGCCGGCCATTCCTACGACCACGTCCAGCAAGGTGTTCAGACGGCCGCCATCTTCTGAGGGTTCGTAGATATTCCTATCAGCAATGTCCACGGCTTGGTCTCGTCGTGTTTGGAGTTCGACAACGCCCGTACCAGCCTACGCACCACGACCGCGCCAACCAGTCCTGCACGGCAGAACTGCACAGGCCCATAGCCACGGCCGCCATATCCATCTAGCGACATCCGCTCGACGCCAGACCATCAGGTGTCCTTCGACATCCCTCGGGGTTCGTCCAGGAGTTGGCTGCACCTCGATCGGATGCCCGAGCTCAGCATACGGTCGATAGCTTGTTTCCCCTCCCCGCGATCCCCCCTCCTGCGCGAGGGTAGTGCGTGTAATTATTTCCCCCTCCCCGTGAACCACTCCCTGCGTGGAGAGTAGTCAATGTATTAATAGGGATCATCGCCAAGCTTCCTCGACGTAGCGTGTCTGCCGGGTGCACACGCTCCCCGGCGCACCACCGTCTTCGACCGAAGCCGATCCTTCGGATGGGCTAGGTACGTGCGACTGCCTCTCCTCAAGGATCGTTACGTGAGTAGGTCTAGTTGCCTTGTCCTGAGTTGTCGGCAGTGGTTGTGCTGCCATTGGTGCTTCAGAGTACGTGCGACAGTGCTCTCTTACCTGTCTGTACTTCCGCACTCGTGTTTTGAGTCTCTATGTCATGTGAGCCTCCACTAGTCGTAGCCTTATGGCACACTTCGGCGTGATAGCTCTTGTAGCGGGGCACTTTCCCGGTTTACGATTCTTAGGCTAGTTCCGTGGGCCCCTCGTCTACTGTAGCGTCCTTCAGAGCGGGAATACTAGCTAGAGGCCTGGCTTAGATGATAGCCAGTGTGTGCACACGTGGTCAAGGGCTTTGGACCTGCATCATTAGACGTGACCCTGACTAGTCACTCGCGTTATGGTACTATTCTGGTTTTGACAGTGTCTTTGTCTCGGGCTAGTCCTTGCGGTAGGTGACGTGGACAAGATGCTAGTAAGCGTAGCATAAGACATCAGTGGACGTAGCTGGCTGTTCTTCTGGTGGTGAGGCACTCCAGTCACGTGGCACATGACACTCTGCGATCCTTTTCGTGCTTTCTGTGCGTCGTGACCTCCTGGGTTAGCCCTCTCGTGGCTGTACTTGAGGTCAGTGTCTGTCACCTACACGACGTTCCAATCGTGTATGGGGTAGTGTGCACGACGTTCTAGTCATGTCATCTTGGTTTGAGTCTATCTAGGTTTTCCTAGGCTTTGTCGATTGTTCTTGCAGGTCTTCATTTGGAGCCTGGCGTCGTGTCGACAGTTCGGTAAGCTTCTAACTTTTCCTAGTTCAGAGTTCACCTTTTTGTCTTTGTTTGGTATAGTGTCTACTTGGAGTAGTTTTGGGGGTCGAGGTTAGTTCGGTAGTCGTGCTCATCTGGTACGGCTTCTTCCCTTTCCTTATAGCTCCCCTATACTTAGTTGCTCCCTACTCCTTCTACCCTTTCTTTACAGCTTTGTAGTTTAGTTTTCCTACTTTACTACACCTATTGTTTACCTATTGTTTACTTGCTATTTTAGCGTGTTACTGCGTGTTTTCCAGTGGAGATCTGCGTGACCCCTACTGAGCCAGTGACACGAGGCTCACCCCTGCTTTTCAGGTGGTCGCTGTCGTCATTGTTCATTCTGCTTCTATGATTCTTGGAGTTAGCATACTCGTAGTGGCTAGCTGGTACCTTCGTCGGGCTTCCCCTGACCTTCTGGTACATCTTTACTTTTCCATCGACTGTACTTGGCACTTGTTGTCTTTCCTTTGGACTTGACTCTGGGCTATAATTATTAAATTTAAATTGTTTTACAGGTCATATTTTCATCCTCTGGCACCCTTCTAAAACGTTGTAGGAATTATATATTTTGGCTTGAAAATCTTCTGGTGCGTCGATGCATTAAGGCCATTGCGTCGACGCAGCTTCATGTAGCCTGAAGTCTACTAGTGGTCTAGACTTCATGGCGTCGACGGGATATCCTTGATGCGTCGACGCATCCTTTGTGAGTTCTCCTTAAAGGCCATTTGTCATCGGTACATATCTATTTGTCACCCTTAAGTGCCATTTGTCAACCCTAACCACCTATTTGTCACCCTTATCCCTCACAAGCCATCGCCTTTGTTGCAGTTCTCACCCTTGCGATTTCAATGTAGCTTGCGTTAATGCAGTGAGGGTGTTGTGTTAACGTAGCCTTCACCTACAAGCCATTCATCACAACTATGACTCACTTGTTGCTGTTAGTGCCTATTTTTCACCCTTGACTGTCAATTTGTCACCGCTAACACTTATTTGTCACCTTTATCTATCATGAGCTGTCACCTTTGATCATCCCTTTCTGCTTGAAGATATTCTGGTGCGTCGATGTAGCAGTGCCATTGCGTTGGCGTAGCTGAAGAGCCACACCCTTGTCTATGATGGAACTGGTCCTGCTTTGACGCATCCTGTGGTTGCATTGACGTAGTTATGATCACTACATTGGCACATGCAATGGTCTTTTGCTGCCTGACTGCTATTAGAGCTTTGCTGGTGTCGACGCATTGTAGAGGTGGCGTCGACGCAGTTGAGACCGCTTGCTGGCTATATCACCCATTTGTCTGTCTTGTTATTCATTCGTCACCCTTAACTCCTTGAGCCATCGCCTTTGATGTTTTCTACACTATCTTGAGCTGTCGCCTTTATCTATTTGTCAATCTTGTGGCCTATTTGTCACCCTTGTTTATCTATTTGTTAGCTCAAATAGGTATTTGTCACCTCTGTATGGCTATTTGACACCCTTAACTCAACTATTTGTCTGCCTGAATTTTTCACTTGTTTGAGCAATGGGGCGACCTCCACTTTCCTTTCTCTTTTCAGTTTCATTCTTCTTACATCACATGCTTTGATTTCTGTGGATTCAACTGCCTCAAATCTGTGCTTGAGTTCTATTGACCTTTGGCTGGAACTACTATTGTCATTGGCCTGCTGCGAGTACAAATGCATGTTGCTTCTTATTTTATTGTTATTGCTAGCTTGAGTTGCTTGGTGCATTGATGACATCTGATCATTGCGTCGACGCAGTCCTTGAAGGATTGTACTGCTGCTTTCCTTCTTTTGCGAGCTATCAGTTAAGGGCTATAACGCACCCAGGGTGGGGCGTTACAGGAACATAACGTGCCTCCCATGGGCCGTTATGCCCACCAGAACGATCAGAATCCACAGTTAAACACGAGATATAACGCACCTAACCAGGGGCGTCATATGAATGTAACGCGCAGGGACAGGGGCGTTAAAGGCAACTGGCCTTCAACTCAATAGGCAGGGTCTATAACGCACCAGACGAGACGCGTTAAAGGCACCCGAACTCAAAAATCCACAGAAAACTCACAGTTCACGCATGATATAACGCATCTTTACGGGTGAGCTAAATGACTATAACGCACCGGGGCAGGCGCGTTATGTCAACTGGGTTTCGCGACTCTGGAGTTTGGAACCGAAACCCCCTCTTGATCGACCGAAATCAACGAGGGACGCGGGGAAACACAAAACCAAACCAACCCTACCATGCCATACCATCATTCCAAGCCTACGCATGCCACTAGAATTAAAATACGATGCCCACTGGGATGATTTCAAACATTAAAGGATTAAAAATGAACTAAGTAGAAATATGCATGAAAAATGAGGCAAAGGGCGTCGGACCATGGCGCAAGTGGTGCTGACGGTGTTCTAACGAGGTAAGGAATCCATCCCCCTACCTGGACTACGACGAAAATGGTGATTCGATGCCGATCCGGCGAGAGGGTGACGCGGCGCCTCCTGGCCCCACTCGGCTCCACGCTCCGCGGATCGAGGGAAGATGGGCGTCGACGCGATCCTCGTGATGTGACCAATCTAACCGTACCTCCCTTGCTTCGATCAGTGACCGTCTGGACCAGAAATCGAGATAGGAACGTAAATCGAGAATTTAGCCTAAAATCTCCCAAAATGAGATTTACATGAAAAACGATGAAGATGGCGACGGATGGCGACGCATGAGGCGTCAACGGATTCCTGGCGAGATGAGGAGTTTGTTCCCCTACCTCTTGCACGGCGAAAACCGTAAATCGGTGCAGATCGGGCGACAGGGGTCGCGTCGTCTTTTCGCTCGCACCCGTCTCCACGTTCCACGATCCGAGGGATGAAGGGTACCGGCACGATCCTCGCGTGGAGCTCGCCCCATCGGTACCTCCCACGCGTCGACCGGGATCCGTTTGGATCACGAACCGAGTGAAAGGGGGAGAGAGGAGAGAGAACGTGTGAGGGAGAGAGAGAGAAGAGAGAGAGAGAGAAGTCGAGAGAGTGAGGAGAGAGAGGGAGTGGCGTGAGATATTTAAAAATTTTGATTTTTCTTATATTTTTTTGAAAAATTACCTCAAATTATAATTATGTGTTCAAGGATATTATTGAAGGCATGGTGAAGAAAGAAGAAATAGAATTGGGAGAGTACAAGGTTGACCCTCCACAACCTCATGAAGTGGCTCCAAGAAGAGCTACGGTCAATATTGTCTCCTTATATCAGGCATTACCCGAGGAGATCGTGGAAGTCAATACTCAGCATACCTATGAGGCCTGCTTCCTGATACCAATAAAAGAACAATAGGATTGGTAGCAAGTCTCCGCAAAAACCAAGAAGAAGGGCACACCTCGCCCAAAAGTGGGGGCACATGTTCGTGGCATCACACCGCGACCTGCTCCGCCAATGGCAGCATCGGCATGGAGCAGCCTGCCTATAGTCATTAGGCTACCTACACACAATCAGAGGAGACAGACTCTACTGCCAGTTGTTAAAGAAATTAGTCCAGAAGCCCAGCGACTGCAGGACTACATAAATGGGCTGGATGAATATGAATAGCCTGAATTGAAGCCCTTGCTGATGGGAGACCATGTCCCATGGCTAGAACTAGAGCAGCTCTCACTAAAACAGGAAGGAGAGGCTGATAGAATGCTAGAAAAGGATGACAGCTTGTTTTGGGGGCAAGCGCCAGTCGTGGGCAATAAGAAAAGGCAAAATAAGAAAAGAAAGGCTAGTAAGGTCAAGACGGAGACACTGCTCTCCTGCAACACCCTTCTGCTCTCTTCAATCTGCCCGGTGAGGAAGATGAAGAAGAAATATGCTTCACACCTGCTGCCAAGGGGAGCCAGGCTGAGGCCGCAACTGCTACTCATGCAACCCAGTCAAGCCAGAAATAGGGGGCGACAGTCGCTCGCCAACCACAATATCATCTTCAGGGGAGAGCAGCCCTATAAGATACCTCCCCTGGAGGTCAAGGGAGTCTAGATCCCTCCTCTGTCAGGCTTATACAACCAGAATGGAGACAGCACTACCACTCCTTCCTTCTTGGAATTTCTGAAAATGTCAAAAGGGAAGCAGCCCTGTAGGATGCCGACCCTACAATCAAGGGTACTTGCCCGCAGCTCCAGCAACCTTCCAGAGTTCTGGATGAAGATGATGCTCACCCGACGGCAGCCAATGAAGGCCAGCAAGAGCATGAAACCAAGCAAAAGGGCGTAGAATCGGTGCTCGATGAAGTAGGTCCGTCAGAGGCTGCAATTCAAAGCTCCTCCAAGCCTAAGTGGGTAGAAGAAATGAAGCTGTCTAATGTCCAAGCTGGAAGCAGAATAATGAAGCTACTCAAGAAGCTCCTGGCAAGGTTCACCATCTGGGAGATCCTTTCTTTGAGTGTGCCAGTGGGTTGATATCTCGATCATCATTGACCCTCATTGAACATCATCGAATCCACTCCGAATGCTATCGAGCATCTCTATCATCATCGAATTTCTTCGAATATCATCGAATCAACTTCAAACATCATCGAATCAGCATAGAATCATCTTTACCATCATCGAACATCTTCAAACATCATCATCATCATCGAATATCATTGAATCAACTTCGAACATCATCGAATCAGCTTCGAAACATCTTTACCATCATCGAACATCTTCAAACATCATTATTGTCATCGAATATCTTCGAATATCATCGATTCAACTTCAAACATCATCGAATCAGCTTCAAATCATCTTTAACATCATCGAACATCTTCGAACATCATCATCATCATCGAACATCTTCAAATATCATCGAATCAACTTCGAACATCATCGAATCAGCTTCGAATCATCTTTACCATCATCGAACATCTTCGAACATCATTATCATCATCGAATATCTTCGAATATCATCAAATCAACTTCGAACATCATCGAATTAGCTTCGAATCATCTTTACCATTGTCAAACATCTTCGAACATCATTATCATCATCGAACATCTTCGAATATCATCGAATATCATCGAATCAACTTCAAACATCATTGAATCAGCTTCGAATCATCTTTACCATCATCGAACGTCTTCGAACATCATCATTATCATTGAACATCTGTTGGCATGAGCGCCAATGGTTTAACATCTTCATCGTCATCAAAACATCTATCGGCGTGAGCGCCAATGGTTTAACATTTTCAACATCTTCATCGTCATCAGAGCATCTGTCGGCGCGAGCGCCAATGGTTTAACATTTTTAACATCTGCATCATCATCAAAACATCTGTCGGTGCGAGCGCCAATGGTTTAACATCTTTAACATCTTCATCACTTGAGTCTTTTTGAACATTTGTCGGGCTGAGTGTCGATAGTTGAATGTTTGAAAAGCTTGGGATATCCATCGGTGTGGCCGCCGATGGTTGGACATCCTGAGTATCCTTGAACATCTTTAGACATCTTGACGTGACACCACTAGGGGGCTATGCAGCAATGAGACAAGGGCCCTTGGACCTATCACGCAAACACTTTCAAACAAGAGCAAGGTCCGCGAAAGTGGCCGAACCACCGTTGCACACACACGATCCCGTGGTGACTCGGTGATGCCGAGTGAAGGTGATGGATCAGATCCCTTGCCGGTAGAGTGCCAACAAGGCTAGGGTGGCCCTCCCAAGGGTACGAAGCCCACAAGTCAAGGGCTGGCTGGGTGCCAATGGCCCCATTAAGCCTCTTCTCGTCCAAGAGTTCTAGCTGGACCAGTAATGCCTCCCGACGCTTATCGAGATTAAGTTCCTTATCAAGCTGCACTCTTAGGGAAGAGATCAAAATTTCATATGGAAGTACTGCCTCTATCCCGTAAGTGAGAGCAAAAGGAGTTTGCCCTGTAGGGGTACGAATAGAGGTGCGATAAGCCCATAGAGCTTCCACTAGTCTTTTAGGCCAATAAGCAAATTTATGTGACTCACACATTTTCTTGATAATTTTAAGAAGAGTCTTGTTTGTGGCCTCGGCTTGACCGTTGCCTTGGGGATAATATGGAGATGAATGATGCAATGGGATATTGAACTTCTTACAGAGGTCCTGGAGCTCTTGTGACACGAACTGAGGTCCATTATCGGTGACGATGTCGCTCGGCACTCCAAACTGCCAGATGATGTTCTTCAAGATGAAGTGACAAACTGTGGTAGCTTTGATCTCTGCGTACGCTTCAGCTTCATCTCACTTGGTGAAGTACTCAGTAGTGGTCAGGATGAAGGATTTCTGCTTGGTCTGAGAATTAGGATCACCTAGCAGGCCTACAACGTCAAAAGCCCACATGGAGAATGGCTAAGGAGCAGAGAGAGGATCGAGAGATGAAGCAGGTGCATAAATTTTGTCAGCATGGAGTTGGCGTTGAATACACCTATGGACATAAGTGGTACAATCTTCTTCTAGGGTTGGCAAATAATAGCCCTACCTAAGGATTTTCTTTGCTAAGGCCTCACCATTAATGTGCCCTCCACACTCACTTGAATGAGCTGCTTCAACGACCTTCCAGGCCCCATCATCATCTAAACACCTCATAAGAACTCCATTAAGAGCACGCCTATATAATTCTCCTGCAATGATTGTGTATCTTGAGGTGACTCTTCTAATGGCCTTGTGCAGCTCAATGCTAGCCGATTGCGGTAACGACTCATCCCTGCAATATTGCTCGATTTCATAGTACTAAGGTAATTCCTCTTCTTCTAAGATCTCTCCGAGCTCAGCTAAGGATACTTCTATCAAATCCTTCCTCTTAGCCTTCTTCTCTACGGACTTTCTAAGGTTATCAAACTAGGGATCCTGAAGGGAAGGAGTGTCCAGTCGCTGGACCACAATGGTCTCAGTGGAGTGACTGAGAGGAAAGGAGAGGGAAGATACAAGCGATGCAAGTGCATCGACAAGAATGTTCTGAGATCGAGGAGTGTGAATGTATATCAGTTTGCAGAATTGCTTAGCCAAGAGAGTGACCAGATCTTGATAGGGCTTGAGCTTGGGGTCACGGGTGCGATAGGTAGAGAGAACATAGAGCAACAGCAACTGAGAGTCCCCTGTGATATTCAAATATCATGCGCCTAAAAGATAGGCATGCCTCAATCCAGCGAGGAGAGCCTCATACTCGGCTATGTTGTTGGTAGCATGAAAAGAGATCTGATAAGCAAAAGGAATGGTCACTCCCTCTGGAGTGAGGAGAACAGCGCCGATCCCTCGGCCTTGAGAATTAAGCGTACCATCAAAGTGCAAGGACCAAAAGGGGTGATGAGTGAGCACGGTAAGGTGTTCATCGGGGAACTCATCCTAGATCGAATCGGTACAGGGAATAGGTGAATGGGCAAGATGCTCAGCGATAGCATATCCCTTAATGGCCTTCTGAACAATGATGGTGATATCGAATTGGGAGAGGAAACTCTACCAGTGAGCCAACCTACTAGAGAGGACCGGCTTCTCTGGGAGATAGCAAATTGGGTCCATTCTAGAGATCAACCTAACTTCATGGGCAAGGAAATAATGTTTTAGTTTCTGGGCTACCCAAACTAATGCCGCACAGGTCTTCTCCATAGCAGTGTATTTAGCCTCCGCAGGATTAAACAACCTAGAGAGATGGTAGGCTGCCCTCTCCTTACCTTCATCATCCACCTGTGCCAGGATAGCTCCCAGGGAGTCCTCAATGATAGAAATGTATAAAATCAGGGGTTTCCCAGGGACAAGAGGTTGCAAAACTGGGGGATTAGATAAATAAATCTTCAGATCATCGTAGGCCTTCTGACATTCTTCATTCCATTCAAACTTAACCCCCGCCTTGAGCAAGTCGTAGAATGGACGGCACCTTTGAGAATGCTAAGATATAAATCTTCGAAGGAACTGCAAACATCCAATCAATCCTCGAAGTTCAGTGATGTTCTTTGGCGGGGGCATGTCCATGACGGTCTTGGCTTTATTGGGATCAATTTGAATCCCCCGTTTGCTAACTATGAAACCTAACAATTTCCCTGAAGATACTCCAAACACACATTTCTTCAGATTCATCTTCAACTTGTGCTCCCGAGCCCTTTGCAACACCTTGGCTAAAATAGTGGGGTGCTCTTCTTTTGTCCTTGATTTCACCAAGATATATCATCCACGTAAGCTTCCATATAGACATGCATCATATCGTGGAATATTGTCATCTCAGGCCAAACGGCATGACCACATAGCAGTAAGTGCCCCAGGGCGTGGTGAACAAGATTTTCTCTTAGTCTTTCAGAGCTAGACAGATTTGGTTATATCCTGAATAACCATCCATGAATGAAAGAGCTCCGTTTCTGATAGTGTTATCCGCCAATACATCTATATGAGGCAGCGAAAAATCATCCTTGGGACATGCCTTATTCAAATCCCTAAAATCAATGTAAATTCACACCTTTCCATCCTTCTTGAAAATAGGGACTATGCTTGCCACCCACTGAGGATATAAAATGACCCGAATAAATCTAGCCTTATGTAATTTATCGACCTCTTCTTTCATCCTCAAGGCCATGTGAGGAATCTTCTTAACTTTTGCTTTATGAGTGTTGCCCCTGGTTTAAGTACAAGTCTATGTTCCACTAAGGCGGGGTCAAGACCTGGCATGTCCTCGTAGGACCAGGCAAAGGAATCGCTATACTCTCCTAAAACTTTGACCAAGTCCTCTTCAACCTGAGGAGAGAGACTAGTAGAGATGATAACAAGCCTGGGATTCTCCTTCGTTCTAAGATTAATTTCTTTCATGGGTTCATCCACTGCCACTGAGGGCTCATCGAACCTCTTTAAACCCTGTGCGTACAGATCAACAGTGTCATCCATGTCACTATCCTCAAAATCGACCAGGTCTTTCTCATCCACGATCTCATAATCACCTAGTCCGTCATCGCTCCACACCCCATCTCATTCCTCATCATCCTCTAGGACGATTGATGGGACATCGGAGCAAGACATCCCTTATTTATATTTTTATCCTTTAGTTTACATTTATACCTTTGGGTTAATTAGGTTGTAATTGTATGGCATTATAAGTCAGGGTTAGTCATTAGGATTTAGTGAGTTTGTTCGCAAAAAGGCTGCGTAGGCCTGGTGGGACCCCACCTTCTCTCCCATTGGGCCACCTAGACCCTCTAGGGCCCATGTGAGACTGGTCCATGGTCCAAGGAGGAATTTTACCAGCCCCTCTTGTTGACCCCAAGGAGAGGGGCGCCCCCTCCCTTGTCCTTACATGGGATTTAAATAATTCCCCCCCCATTTATCCTTTTTTTATTTATTTTTGACCATAATTAGCTATACCCCAAACGGACCTTGACACACGAATCAGAATAAACAGCCAAAAATAGATAACCCAACTGAATTAGCATCCATAATAATGGATGCGATTCAAATATAGCGCCCGATATAATAGGCGCCATTTATTACTAATCTGAATATTTAAAGGAACATTTAAAATAAAATGGTGCCCTCTTAGATGGACGTTAATCATTAATCGCGCCTTATAGGCTGGACGCCAAAAACCCGATAATATTTATCCCTACATTTAAAACCATGCGCTACTCAACCCAAATCACATGCTAGCATACCTGAACCCTTATGCAAACCACCCGGACCTGACCTGCATGCATGGTCGATCGTGCATCGGGTTAGCACATTAGGGTTTCACGGACAAATGAAGGCATGCGGCTGTATTTTTGGCAGGGGAAAGAATGACGCACGGATGGTTTAAAACCCTTCCATTTCTGAACAATCGAACCCTCTAGAACCTTGCCATCATTCATTCTATTACCCCCGTTGAGAATCTCATCTCTATAAAAACTCAACCCCATCGAACGAGCATGACCCATTTGCTGTTCGTAGATGCGAAGGAGTGCCCTTGTTTCCTTCTTCCTCCTGTTGTAGTGGACATCGTTGTCCTCTTCGTCCTGTCGTGGTGCCGTTCATCTTCCCGTGCTGTGGACGTGAAGATCATTTACTTTTTCCCCTTCATCTTGTTGCAGACTGAGAGGGTGTGGCCTTCTTCCTCTATAGCCTGCAGACAAGTGGAGGAGTGGACATCTTCATCCTGCCCTTCCTCAAGCAACCAAAGCGACCCATCTTCCTTCTTCTTCTTCCTCCTGTTGCAAGAAGAAGCATTACTCTCCATTCCCTGTTCCTGCGCAAGGAAACAGAATACCGTATTCGCTTGTCTTCACCCCGATCACACCGAAAGGTAGGTTTCCTCTACCCCATGACCCAACCAAGATTTAAAAATAAGTAAAAGTGATAAATGCATGCATGTCCATCATGTCGTTAGCCCTGTAATCATCATTCTTCAGTTCTTGCATTAAAGTGAATAGAGTCAACATCAGTGGCCACGATTTGAAATAGCGTTGAATCCAACGGATGCTAATTGTTCCTGAGTTTTGGTATGTTTTATTCATGATAATAAAAATTTTAGAATCAGCGCCCACCATGTGGGACGCCCATTCTTTTTTGCGCCTGTGAAATAGGATGCTATTACCTGAGGTCTTTATGTGAATTGTTTACAGAAAAATTAGATGTTTTAAGTACCTGTGCATGAAAAAGAAACAGCGCCTGTTCCTCAAGCCGGCGCAGGGGCAAGAGCTGGAGACCTACACTGTAATTTTTAGAGCTTGAATCCTCCTCGATTTTTGAGTTCTTCTAATTCTAATAAGGTAAAAAATTGGATCGATGAAATGAACCGTATATTCAAGGTCATATAGTGTGCCGACCAAGAAAAGGTTCATCTTGCTACATTCCAATTGAACAAGGACACCCGTATCTGGTGGAAGTCTATCCTGGCATCGCCTGCAATGCACCACACACATGGGACGGATTTCTAACTCTCTTTCGAGCCAAGTACTTCTCTGAGCATGTCAAGGAGAGGAAGGCAGCTTAATTCGCGTCACTTCATCAGGGCATGATGTCAGTGGCCAAATATGAGTTACAGTTTTCCCGCCTAGCACCCTATGTTCAGCATCTAGTGAGCACTGACCTTTTGAAAGCAAATCACTTTATGGACGGGTTACGTCCCATTTTTATCCAGCAGCTTGGCCCACAGAACATTTGGACCTATGCGGAGATGGTCCAAAAGGCACACCTATGTGAACGGACCTTGGAGAAGGTCGATAAACTTAAGGGTAAAGTGGAGGAGCCGAGCCGAAAGTCTGATCGGCGAGATAAGAAGCAAGAAAATTTTAGCATTACTTACAATTCTCGGGATAGCAAGAAGAGATCTCAGAATGGAAACGGCAAGGATGAATGCCGGAACAAGAAGGTCAAGGAAGAGGAAGATAAGCAAGTCCTGGTGGCTTGCTCGTTTTATGATAAATTTGGTCATGCGGTCGAAGAGTGTTGGAAGAGGTTAGGTGCATGCCTACGTTGTGGTAGTCGGGAGCGTCGTATGCCTGATTGTCCCTTGATGAAGGAATAGCCATCCATGAGGAACAATGGTGGATGGAAGAGGCAGGCTAGACTAAATGCCATGTTAGAGGATGAAACAAAAAAGGAAGGAGAGCTTATTGAAGGTACCATTCATATTCATTCCCATCCTGATTTTGTGTTATTTGATACTGGTGCTACTCATTCCTTTATTGCTAATTCCTTTGCAAGAATATTACCTATTACACATGTTTCCTTACCATTGGATTTAACCATAGTTACTCCTTTAGGGTCGAAAACTGAACTGAAAACCTATTTCCCCAATAGTGAAGTTAGTAGAAGGGCACAAACTTGCCGCAAATCTAGTATGCCTTGATATGGAAGGGTTATGATGCCATCCTAGGAGTTGATTAGCTTGTTGACCATGACACCTACATAAACTGTCACAGTAGGAATATTTCTTTCCGAAAATCTGGTCTTCCCCGATTTTCCTTTCTTCCTTACTCGGCATCTTGCTTTACTTGTATATATTTTATATGCCGCTGCTAGAGAGCATGCTAGGATAATTTAGCTCGTTATATCAATTCAATCACCGCTGCGAGTGAGAGAGTAAAACCCGTCCCGTGACTCAATCCGAGTACACGCAGAAGAGCTGAATACATGAGACTCACTGTCGATTCCTCAGCCATGCATGATCCTACGTTTCCCTCGCTTAGGGACGCCCGCGAGCTAGAGTCGCACGTTCGCTATCTCGTCCCACATCAATTTCATAACTATATGCATATGTGTGTACAAAAAACTGTAGGAGGAGGTATACAAAGGTAATCTCTCTAGCTCTCTCCACCTCCCTCCTCTCTCCTCCCACTACGCTCTGCCCCACCCCTATCCCTAGGATGAACTTGTGGGTGCCTCATCGACCCCTAGTTGGCAGCCGACCTCTCGGCTCGAGCACATTCCACTTCCTCTCTCCTCTCGTGAGTAGAAGAACACACTAAATAACTAGTGTTGGAGTAAGCGCTCGGGCGTCCCTCGGCTCGCGCCTGCTCACGGCCCCTCTGATAGCGGTCCTGTGCCAATCTCGCCCACTCCTCTGCTGCACCTAGGCAGAGCCTCAACCCGGCTAACTCCGCACCCAGGTGAAGCCTCACCTCGGCTAGCTCTGCTCTCTCCCAGTCACGCTCTCTCCTCTCCATCCTGAGTAGTAGCTATAGCTTGAGTGTCTCTCGGGGCAGCTCCTCAGTCTCGTGAGGTCGCTCCTCTGAAGCCCGTCGCCTCTCCTCCACTAGCTCCTCTGCAGCTCGCCGCCTCTCCTCCTCCAGCTCTCCAGCAAGCCGTCGTCGCTCCTACTCAAGCTCCGCGACCTGCTGGTCACGAACCGTAAGCTCGGTGTCTGCCAAGGCTACTCGAGTCATCGCCTCCTGTAGATCCAGTGCCTGTGTTATCATATAACATGTCATATGTTTTTGAAAAAATATTGATAATAACTACATTGCTTAAGTGATCTTTCCTACCAGTGCTACCATGTCGCGCTTAGCTGCCGTAGCTCGTCCCACCGCTCCTGCCAGTCGCTCCTCTAAGGAAGCGATCTAGGTGCTCTGATCCACTGCACTCGAGCTAGAAGCTCCTCCTACTCCTCTTGCCACCACCCTCTACTGGGCACGCTGCATCATTTTAAAAGATTGTTAGTCGTTGATCATCCAACTTCAGGACTCAAAACATTTAGAAAGCATACTCACCAGCGTGTGCAACTTAGATCGCGTAACCGCTAGTCGGTTCTCCAGGGTGTGGAGTTGTATACTCAGACACACTCAGTAACCAGAAGTACCACAAAATAAGGACTAGCTGAGGTCGCGCTCGTCAGCGCGGGTCCGAAGCCCTCAGTCCCGTGTGCACACTCAGACCATACGCCCTAGGCCTGTCCTTTAGCTAGTAATTCTCCCTAAGCCCGGACTTGGCTGTACGCGGGGGCCCTACGGTAACCAACCTACTCACAGTCTCTCTCGGGTATGCCACACCAGTGCCCCCGGTGGGCCGACACACGCGTGCTGTCAAAGCTACGACTAGTGGACGGGTCACCTGAGGTAAGAACTGACTCACGGAAACCACGGATCAAAGCAAACGGGACAGCAAACCACCCGATGCAGCCTAGACCCTGGCGGTCCATCCTTGGGCCGCCATAGGCTCTAGCGGCTCAACTCTGGTCCGCTACCGGGACTCTAGCGGCCCAACCCAGGCGTGCTAGAATACGAGTCACACTGGCTCTGGCGCGCCTGCCTCAGGCCGCCACAGCACTCTAGCGAACCAACCTTGGCCTGCCAGAAACCCTCTGGCGCCCGTACCTACAGCCGCTAGAGGCACGTGACCCCAACGATCGAAAACACGCACCCCAAGGCACAACGGTCAAAAACGAGGGTAGTGATCGAAGCTTCAACCGCCACCCCAATTGGCGGCTTATCGTGCGGCCGCCAGCCAACAAAAATCCTTGCCGACAAAACAGTAACAAATGGTGCACCCACCTTAGGCTGCCAGGGCATCTGGCGCACCTACCTTGGGCCGCTAGTGAGTGTGGCGGTCTCTGGAAGGGCCGCCACACCCACCCGAGAACAGGACGGCGGGAAGAATCCCGAAATCTCATTCCACGCCCCGATCATCCCTCGATGATGGGGAAAACAAGGGGAAGCTCCCCCAACCCCCCTAGCATGCATCTACGGCCCCGAATCGGTCCGAAATGCGATGAAAGAGCGGATCAACACTTAAGCCCTAAAACATGAATTTTAACCCTCCCTGCTCAAAAACACCCCTCTCGGCCTCTCCTCGGCCTACAAATCAGGGGGAACGACAAGAAGAGCATGGGGGTTCATCTCCCTACCTCAATGGAGCTCGAGCTCCACCGGTTCGCCGCCAATCGAAGGAAGAAGCTTTTACACCCCTGGTTAGCCCGTCTCCCGCCGCGAAAAGCACGTCCCCATGTCTGCCTCATCATCGCTGCCGCCGCCACGCCGTTGCCTGAGTGAGAGGGGCAGTGCCTTGGTCATCCGGGGAGGAAGAATGGCCGCGGTTTGGGGGGTGCTCTCCAACGGTTGGGAAGAAGAAGTCCAGAAGCCTATCTTTCAGCCCCACCATATAGAGGGCGTGAGCTAGCTGCTCGGTTGCCTCCAGAGCCTCTTTCCAGCTCATTGAGCGAAGCTGCCTCCCACCGGAGGTCCTCAAAGTCGATAGTCAACCGTTCGATCTTTCGATCAGACACGCCGCGGGCCCAGGATAGAGATTCCCTCTCTGACTCTAATCGAGCGTATAAATCAGCCATCTCGGCCCCCAGTTGGGCCACAATCAAGCCGCCCTCCATGACTCGTTCGAGAACCAGGGAAGGTGAGATACATCGGAGGTCTCCTCGAATCGCCTCCGACATCGCAGAAAGGCAACTATGATATAGGGAGGCTCGAATGACGAAGGCTCCCACTGCGAGAGGGAAGGTCCTCTCTGGGATAGCCGAGATTGGGGCATCCTCCCAGAGTACCCCCACTTTTGGGGCCCCATCAGTTGCCTCGGAACGGACCACCTCACCCTGTGCATCCATAGCCTCGGTCGACTGGGAAGGGGTCGCCTCACCTTGCGACCCCTCAGCTCGACCGGCTCGGATCGAGCTCTGCCGACCTGCGCCCCATCAGCCTCAATAGGCACCCCAGCGTCGGCCACCCCTACCTAGAACGCATCCACCTCAGTCGTGACTCCTCCTGCTGTGACGGCCCCCCCTGATTCGACAGTCGAGAGAGCCAGCTGCGAGCCCTCTTCGACGGGGCAAGCGGCCTCCACCTTTCTCACCCTTTTCCTCTCAGCGGTCTCGGCCTTCATCGAAGCCCACAGCACTTTTTCCACGGGTTCCTTGCGCTTGGTCCTGTGACGCTCAAAAGAACCATCCCGTCTCGGGCACGGGAAGGACTCCCAGATGCCTGAGGTCCACCGGGGGCAGGTGCCTCCTCCTCATCAATGATCACCACCTCGACCGGTGTCGCCTCTACATCGACCACTCGCCTCTAATCTGGGCCAAGAGAAGCGAACAACTAAAAAGAAGCTTGCTGAGGCGACCCAACATCAACACAAGGTTCTGAAGCCATTACCTGGAGGAACCACCATCCGAGAAGGATACTCCTCTATGTTGGCCTTAGTCATCAACTCGGCGGTGGATCAGCGATTCTCCTAAAGGAGGGCAGCCTTCTTCTCCACCTCTGGGGAAATCACAGCCGGCTTTGGAGGGATGTTAGGGTGAAAATTAGGGGTCAACGAGAAGTTCCATGCCCCATTGTCCAAGGCTGCTCCCACCCAGAAATATTGGGTCTTCCAGCCCTTGTGGGAAGAATCTCTGGGAGAGAGGGTCACGCAGCTCCTTCCCCTGGATATTGTTGACGCTATGGTTATATGATTTAGTATTGATGGTATCAGATTGATTGTTAGTGATGTCTTAATTTATTACGCACTCTATCGTTGTCGAAATTCATAATGCTCTGATTGACATGATAGAATACAAACTCATCACGCTCTCCGGGTTCCTTTCGCGCTCGGGGCGTGATAGTATGTGTTCTTGAAAGTTTTGCCTATGAGAGGAGACCATAGATTTGGGATAAGGGGTAAATAAAGTCCAAGATTTGTAGGCCCTTTTGAGATCCTAGAAAGAGATGGCGAGGTTGCTTATAGGCTGACATTACCACCTCAATTGTCTGACATTCATAATGTCTTCCATGTATTGATGTTGAGAAAGTATGTGTATGACCCCTCGCACGTAATCCAGTATGCAGATTTACAGATACAAGAGGACTTAACCTATGAAGAGAATCCCGTCAAGATTCTGGACTGGAAGCAACAACAACTCAGGAATCGGTCTATACCGATGGTTAAGGTCCAATGGAGTAAACATGGATGTTGGGGTGCAAAATGGGATCTAGAGGGGGGGTGAATAGATCCCTCTACCAAAATTAAGCTCAATTAAAATTACTCACCCAATACAGATAGGAATGGAAATGATGCTACGGACTAAGCAGCTTGTTGATGATAAGAAACTACTAATAGCAACTAGTTACTCATATGAAACCAATCTCGAACACATTGCACACAAGGACACTACAATTTAGAAACTGCTCACACTGCAACCTGTGAAGGGGGTAAAAGATAAGGAGTGTACGCACAAGCCAAACCACGATACACTAAGAATTTTTTAGGTGGTTCGATCTGTAACTCACAGACCTACATCCAACCCTCACTCAAACTGAGTGAGGCATCCCTTGCTACTGCGAGACGTGGAGAACCCTCCACTATAGACACTACCTAATAGCTTGACCCGAGGGAAATAAATCGCTCACCCTGATCTCGCACCCAGTGAAACTAGAGCCACTACTACACGCAGTGACTGGAGGAACCGACCCTCCCTTCCTCTGATGCCACAGAGGGATACGTGAGATAGCACCCAACTGCTCACAAGCCCAGAGGATTCAATCCTCTCTTCCTCCAAAACCTCAGAGGGAACAGACGCTGATACACAGCTTTCTCGATCCCCAAACTAGGGTATCAGAATTACAATGAGGAAATGAAAAAGAACAAGCAAAATAAAAATGAAGGAAACCAATAGAATGTAGCTCCATAGGAGCAATGTAGTTCTAGATTTGATCTACGAACTAAAACGAATCTCCAATTAGCTCAATTCTAATAAAATTTTCTCAAAAGAACACCTCAGGAATACCCTCAAATCCCCCTGAATCTAAATAAAACCCAGGAGCTGTGAATCGGTGGCGCCATCATCGACTCGCCCTTTTGAACCCCTTGAGTCGGTGGCGATGCCACCGATTCACCCTGCGGTCGTGCTAAGTCAGTGGCGATGCCACTGACTCACGCACATCCGCCGAATCACTTTCTCTCCAGGGTTTCAAACCCTTTAAATAAACCAGTTCAATTGTCTTTACTCCCTATACACAATGCTAGCGTCAACCTCAGATGGGCATGAAGTGCAGGCTAGCATCGACCCTAGTGCACATGCATATGGTGCAACTAGCGTCGACCTTAGCTGGGCACGAAGTGCAGCGAGCATCGACCCTAGTGTGCATGCAATGCAACTAGCGTCGACCTTAGCTGGGCATAAGGTACAGTTAGTATCGACCCTAGTATGCATATGGTGCTACTAGCCTTGACCTTAGCCTGGCACGAAGTGTAGCTGGCATCGACCCTAGCATGCTGCAATGCAACTAGTGTCGACCTTAGGTCAAAAAGTGCATTGACCTAATGCATGGAATAAACTAATGCACTGACTTTATGTGCACATTATTGACTTTGTGTTGACCTATGATGTGTTGACTTTTATGAATAGTTGTATGAGAGTACATGCAAACCTAATTGCTCCAATAATAAGTAATCAATGGTGAAACCCTAATTGCTTCAACAAAATCATTAGATAAATGAATAAAAAGGGTTTAATGTCCCTGATCATATTAAGTGATCATCTCAAAATCATGGATCTGTATTTGTATTAGCATGCACTGCCAGTTAAATAGGTGTTGGTACGATCGAACACTCAGTTTATCAAATGGCAATTAATGGAAGGTCGAGCTATGCCTGACTGAAAATTCTCGCTATGCGTGATGGTGGTCTTTGGACCTATGTTCTCTGCCACGTATCGAGGTTCGAAAATCCTCACCGTATATCACATGAATAAATCAATTAATAAACTTGTTACATATTGCATGAATGGGCCAATTAATAAATTCATCACGTGGCATCCCCATTTACGTTTAGTCTGAATTCTTTATGCATCCGTATCACCCCTCAAGGCATCCTCATCTTGGCAATTAATCAAGGGTTTTCTCTCTTCCAGAGAGATGTAATTAACATCATAACCTTTATGGCATGACAGACTCTAAGTCCCGACACGAACCTCATAATCAACTGACCGAGTCAGATCGAGCGCATAATAAATCTGTCACTCCAGTGACTGGTACACCTATGCAGAAGGCTACTCTATCGGGGTCGAAAATAATGCCATAGTTTTATAAAATAACTTAAACATGGCGAATATGCACTACTGAATGCATTAGGAATTAAACGTGTCCTTTTTAGAATGCCAGAGGATATAACGGACCACTCTGGGACCGTTACCTGACAAAACGGATTAGGGCAGGGGCGTTATACGGAACATAACGCACCTCCCTCCCTCTGTTAAACTCACCCGAACACCTAGGTGAACACAAGCACACAAACATGCAGACCATAATGCACCACCACTGGGGCGTTATGTTCAGTATAACATGCCTCCCACAGCCTGTTATACTAACCGAACAATGCAATGTAACCAAAAACGTAGGGCATAATGCGCCACGTATAGGGCGTTATGCTGAGTATAACGCGCCTCCCATGGCCCGTTATACTCACCCGAATTGAAATCAGAAACCACAGAAACATAACGCACCAAGGTTGGTGCGTTATGAGGATATAACGCATGGGTCTAAGCCTGTTAAAGTCACCCGAACGCCAAGAATCACAGAAAATCTACAGTTTTAATGCATAATATAACGCATCAGATCTGGGGCATTACATGACTATAACGGATCTACCCTATACCGCTATGTTAACCACCCTTACTGGGTCAACGGTCAAATGACTGGTCAATGGTCAAATGATAGACCTGGAGGAGTCCGTCAACGGGCACATAACGCACCACTTTAGGCGTGTTAAAGGACTATAACGCACCGGTCTTGGCGCGTTATGTCAACTGGGTTATGGGTTGGATGAGTTCGATACCGAACTCCCTCCCGGTCGACCGAAATCGACGGGGGATGTGCGAAAACAAACTAACATGTTCAAGCAAGCATCCACACATCCATTTATATCAACAAAAAACATAAAGATGATGCCTATGGACACAATTTCATAATTTAACGACTAAATTATGCTAACATAGAACAATGCACAGAAAATGATGCAACTGGCGTCAGACCACGGCGCATGTGATACCGGCGGGTTCCTAGCGAGGAAGAGAGTCCATCCCCCTACCTCTGACACGACGAGAAAGCCGATCTGATGCCGAACGGACGACGAGGGCCACGGTGACCTCCCGACTCCACGCTCCTCTAGGCTCTGCGAATCAAGGGAAGAAAAATGTCCACGCGATCCTCGCGACACGACCTTCCCAACGGTGCCTCCCGCACCTCGATCAGCGACTGTCTGGACCAAAATCGAGTAAGGAGAAGAAAAACCCCAAAATTAGGCCTAAAATATCCCAAATAAGGTTTTGTACGAAAAATGATATAAATTTATGGAATTTTTGAATTTTTCTTATATATAAACCCTTTACCCTCTCTCCCCTCTCGTTTCTCACTCTCTCCCGCTCTCTCTTCTCTCACACTCTCCTCTTACTCTCACATCTCTGGCAACCGACAGACCGGGGCGGGGGTGAGGTGGGGCGGCGTGGGTGACGAGGACTATAGGGACGAGTCGAGGATCGAGGCTCGAGGGTGCAGTGAAGCCAGTTCACGAGCGTGGGGCACCGGTGGGGTTTCGTGGGGTGTTTCTTCATGGATCGACGTCCACGGCGTGGCGTTTCTTGGGTGGAGATAGGGGGACAGATCCTTAACCTCTGTACTTCCTTTCCCACGAGTGTCGTAGGCCGTGGCGAGCCGAGCGGGCTAAACGGGATGTTTTGGGAAAAAACCATATTTTGGGGGAGTGAATCAGATCATCCATTTTATGGCATTTTTGGCTGATCCAAGGGTTTATATGCATGCCTAGGGGCTTGGGAAAGGTTTTTCCTTTTGTTTCCCCTTCACCTGGGGGTGATTGGGGCGTGAAATGAGTTTTCCCGTACTTTCTGTCATTTTCGGGCGCAGACTGAGAACGCGCTCGCCCAGGTGGGCACGTTCTTAGTTAACGGGCCACCCCGATCAAGTGCGTTCATTGGGGAAGATGAGCAGTAAGGCAGTTATGATCACGCTATAGGTGTATAGCACATTCTGATCGCGCTATAGGAGGATAGCACGTTCTATTCTAAATGCACTACAGGCGGGTGGCGCGTTCCGTCTGAACGTGCTACAGGAGGACAGTGCGTTCTGATCAGAACGCTCTGGGGGAGTGCAGTGCGTTCTGAACGTGCTAGGTGAGACCGGTGCGTTCAGAAGGGCGCCCCGTTGGATGGCCCAGAGTGGGTAGTCTACGACTAATCGTGCCTCCCTTGGCCCGTGAGTGTCTCAAACACCCCGTGAGTACCGTGACCGTGTTTTGGGGGTCCGGAGGTGTCGTTTTACCTCGAATAGTATTCCCATGGGTTTGAGGGTCCGGGCAACCCTCTCGTGCCTCGGCTATGTTATGTAGACCTCCCATCGACCTGGTTGTGACCCGACGGTCGACCTTCGATCTCGCAAGTGTTCTGGACATCCCGTGGGTTCTGTGACTGTGTTTCGGGGATGTCTGGAGGTGGCGTGTTACCTCGATTAGCGTGCCCATAGGTGTGGTGGCTCTGGGCGCCCCCATGTGTTCTGGGCTTTTATGTTACGCTCGATCGAGTCGCCGTGTATCGGTGTGGGTGTAGTGGGATCCCCCACACGTCGCGTGTTTCTCCGGAAAGTGATTTCTGAGTGGGCCCCGTGTGAGGCCTTAGGCTGCGAGCCCAGTTGTCCAGCCTGGGAGCTGGAGGTCTTCTTAGTTCCCTTTTGGGGGAATGATCATGGCGGTTGCGAACTGCCTGTACATTATCATGCCGAGGTTTCTGACCCTAGGGTTAGGGCAGATTGACAGCTTAGTGCCGTCCGGTACAACGGCCTTGACCCCAAGTCTTGTGACTCAAGGACCGTTAGGTTTAGTGCGTCTAGAGGACTATCCTGAGTCTAGTGTGTGGCGACCCGGGATCCGAAAATAAGGATCCGAAATACCAAAAAGAATCTGATAAGACCCAATAAGGATCCGGGGCATCACACAGTGGCTTAGCGTCACTTGGTTCTTCTCGACTCTTACGCAGTGTGTGTGTGTGTGTAGTTCTTGGAGCTTACTCTCTCAGCGACCCTCCACTAGTCGTAGCCTACCAGTACACATGTGCTGGTCCCACCTGGGAGTAGGTGGACAGGCTTACCCTGAGGACGATTTTTAGACTGGTCTCTGTCGGGCCCCACGTGTAGCAGCGAGAGTCCTGCTAAGGGGAAAACCAGTTAGAGGCCAGACCTAGTATGTACAGTCTGTGTATGCACACGTGGTTGGGGGCAGTTGGACACACGTCGACGGGCGTGACCCCAGCTAGTCACTCGCTTTGTGGTTACTTGAGTGTGTCTGAGTCTCGCGCCTGGGGCATTGTAGCTTGACACTTGTGACGCGGTGTAAAACGTCAGTGGATGCATTCGATCATCCTTCTAGGGGGAGGTACTCCTGTTCTGGATAGAGAGCAGCTGTCTGTTTTGGTCGTGCTGACCATTGGGTTCTGGCTGTGTCACCGTGGCACGTGTGTATGGGTTTTTACGCCGAGAGATTGGTGTTGGAGTTGTGGGTACTCTTGTCACGTGAGACGGGACTCTCCTGTGTTTTGGGTTCTGTTTCCCGTCTGCGAGACGTGGCCTCTGGACAGTGCTAGTGTGTTTTCCTGAGGTTGTGGCCTGAGGTGCTTGGTGGAGTCACCGAGACTTTGTTGCACTCGTGTGGGACTGTGTGGTCTACTAGTTGTGCCTGTGTGGGCTGACTTCCGCGGCAGGGTTGCCGGGAGTGTTTCCTTGGTAGGTCTAGTGTTAGAGTGGTCCGGTTCCTGATTGAGAGGTCGGGTCCTTCCCTTTTTGTTGCTGGTAGGAGTAGCGTTAGTGCCGTGTTTTGACCGGCCACCGGTTTGCTGTTCCTGTCGTAGTTGCTTAGCTAGCGTAGCTTTCTTTTCCGCAGTAGTTTACTCGGTGGGGTTCTGCGTGATCCCTATAGAGTCTCTATTTTAGAGACTCACCCCTACTTTTCAGGAGCGGTGGTTCTTCCTCGAGGCTCGAGAGTGCTGCGTGGAGGTCCTTAGTTGCCAACTTGCTGGGCCGAGTTCTCACTTGACAAGTGGTACATTTTTATTACTTTAGACTGTACTTTCCTTTGGACTAGACTCTGTTGTAGCTATTGTAGCTTTTGTTAGTTGTCTTTTTATCTGTTGTCCTGCTTTATTTCCTATTTCTTTGTTCCTCCACACTCCTTTTTAGCCCTTCCGAGTCCCCTGACTCGTCGGCGGCGGGCCAGGATTCTAATGATATCAGGCTTCTCTCGGTATCCAGATCTTGGGTCGTTACAGCCCAGGGCCTAGCGGTCCTACTCTAGACCTCGGGACGAGCCACGCGGTCATACCTTAGACCGAGAGATAGACACTAGCGGTCGTACCTTAGGCCGCTAAGGATGAGTCACAATGGGCCTAGCGGTCTATCGTAAGGCCATTAGCCCAAGCCAAACGGTCTACAGTAAGACCGTGAGGCGTCCGCAAACTGCCGCATCTACGACTGCGAGGGAACACGTGACTCCCAACGGTCAGAAACATGCGTCCCGAGGGCGCAACGGTCAAAAATAGAGCAAACGGTCGAAGGACGACCACTAGCCCACGGTTAGCGGTCTATCGTACGGCCGCCAACCGATGCCTGGCGGTCCACCATTGGACCGTCTGGCCTGTCGACAATACAGTAACCTCTAGCCGTCCTACTTGAGGTCACCTGGGGAGCCTAGCGGTCACTGGAAGGACCGCTAAGCTTGCCCAAGAGCGGAACGGCAAGAAAAACCCCAAAACACCATTCCATGCCTCGATCATTGCCCGATGATGGGAAAATCAAGGGGAAGCTCCCCCAACCCACCTAGCATGCATCTATGGCCCAGTAGTTCCTGTGCAAGTCATCAAGGATGGCCTCTTCCCCCTCTGCTTTGGGAGTGTCCCTCCCATGGTTGGCTTCCCCAACTTTTTGTGGGTAGCCTTCGTCAACATGATGGACGTGGAGGCGTCCGACTCGCCGAAGACTGAAGCCCCTGCCCAAGGGGCCACTGAAGCTACTATTGGCCGAGCTGTGGCCAAGAACAACAATGGCGTCCCGTTAGAGACACTAAGTTGCAACATGCACCATGTGCACCAAACCGCCAGCCCATCTCACCAAGGATCGGCATCTCACCGGTGGAGGATCCGGAGGAACAACACCGCTGCTGCCCTGGGGTGCCGCATATCCACCTCAGGGAAGTCCATGATTCTTGGGACCATCTGAGTCCATTTGAATGGGCAAAGGTCTGAGGTGATTTTGGACCGCGTAACACCAGTCATCCCAGTCCACAATTCTTTCCAAGTACTAGAGAAGTTGAATGAGAAGGCGCCCACCGTCCCAGTTGCGGCACCAAGGAATGTACCGGCCCATAGGCCGGCCAAATTGAAACAAGCCTCGGTTCCCAAGGAAGCCCAACCCACTACACTCGCCCACGCAGGGCCAAACTAGATTTGCCCGAGGAGGGCCCGAGGAGACGAAAGGGGTGAGATGGCGACCCCAACCCACCAACCGACAGTTGCTCCACCAGTGCTGCCCGAAAATGCCCACCGCAAACGTTGTAGGTGTCATCACCATGCTGCCCGCCCGGCGTTCGTGACTTACACTCATCCTATTGTCGCCATCGACATGCAACCATCGGCTGCTCTCCCCGACCAGGAGTGGGAATGGATCAAGCAAGCCATGAGAAACTACCTCTGGGGCCCGGGTAGCACCCTTATGGGGTGTCAAAGACTGCTAGGGGCAGTGGCCTCTGTGTTTCGAGAAGAAGAAGAAATCCAACCTGTGCCTAGTGCAGAATCAAGGAACTTGTAAGTGGAACGATGCCAGTCCCATGTGCGGGAGGAAGCGTCACCCCGATGGTCAGTTTTCGATAGACTGGTGTTCCTAAATAGGCCGTCAAGAAGGATGGCGAAGAGAAACAAGAACTGGCGAATTTTAACCTTCAACATGGCAGGAGTTCTTGGCCGGTACGGACCTCTACCTATCGATCGTGAAGAGGTGGCCAGACTCACCGCTAGGCCTGAGCCTCTCACTAGAAGAGGAAGAGCGGCAAGCAAAGTGGCATAGACAAGCACCGAGGAGACCTCCCCAGAAGAACCTTCCGCGGCTCTGACGGCCAATGTGATCACCACTGGAGGCACGAGTGGTGGACCCTCTACATCATCCGAGGATGCCCCGGCCCTCACCCCATTATAATCCCATCACCCCTTTCCACCCCTACCACATCTATCACCACCTAGCACTCCCAGCTCGCAGGTAGCAGCAGGAGCTCAACTTGCAGAAGCCATTTCAGAGTCGTTCGACATCAGCTGGAAGCACACCATATATCAACAGAAAGCTCGTCGAGATAGCTTTGTCGCTGTGGTGGTCTCGCCAGCATTTGACTTCCCAGCTGTCCGAGAGATCCAATCTCCCTTGACTATGCAGATCTAGACTAGTGGGTGACCTAAGGTGACTTCCTAGAGCTCCCACGGTCGCACCCCACCACTGCTGAAGGCGCCGTTCAGCCAAGGTATTCTACAACCAATCTGCTTCCATCAGCAAAAGGCGACATCCTGTTCGGCATCTGGAGGAGCATCTACCAATTTTCTTTCCATAGGTGCGCAGAACAGGTCACCCAGGACCAGACCCCACCCCCCTTCACTCAACGGGTTCCCTCTCTCTGCCCCGATCTCATCTGGTGTTCTTCCTAGTTGCTGCTAGAAGAGGACTCGTCCACGGTCGTCCTCGACTTGGTCCCACCATGATTGGACTTCGGGAGCGGCTATGGCGGCTACAACCAGCTGCTGCTACACCCTGGGATCAGCTTGAGCCAGAGCGCAGAGAGCCTGTTCCAGAAGCCACCCCGACCGGTGGCGACGATGGGTCCGTCCACGAAAATTCTCCAGCGTTTCAGGGTCTGTCAGAGACGATTCGACACTAGTTTCGGTGACTTTCGAGCTCGGGGGAGTGCACAGCGGTGACTACAACGACTCACTATCCTATAGTCCCAGACCTGGGCAAAACCGGAGAAGTGCCCTTCCAGCACCGACTTAGCTATTCTCCCCTCCCCGCTTGGCCGGCTTAGCGCTCCTCCCTATGCGGAGGTAGTTTTGATGTAATCCTTAATTTCCCCTCCTCTAGTCCAACCCCCCTGTGTGGGGAGTAGTGCTTGTATAACCTGAACAGGGGAAGCTACATCAGCGCAGTGTGCGGGGAACCCACACTCCCCGCTCACCCTCGTCTCCGGTCGGGATCGACATCTTCACGCCGATCAGGTGAGCTTCAGGCCACTCTCCTCTGCTGGTTTTTCTTGCCTTTGCTCAGCATAGTATTGTCTCTAGTGGTGCCGTCGGCGGTGAGAGAGTGCTCATTCCATTTTCCATCCGCGGAGAGAGAGTTGAGAGAGCAACCCTACAACCCACGCCCTCGGCGTGCCGGCCGCCCTTGAAAATTGGGCATCCTTGGCCCATCGGGAGTTCATCCCTAGCTGGCCATTGCTGTAAGAGAAATCATGAACAAGATTTTGCAATATTACATCATGAATTATTCAAGCCAACAGATTATCATTTAACCCCCATAATGTAGCAAAGAGGAGTTCAAAAATATTTCATCATATGAACGGACAAGCAACAGGCCGCCCCAAAATATACACGATCTTGAATGGGCCGTGCAAGCATTTGTCAGTTTGAATGTGATCGTGAAAGTACACGGCCCTTCATAAGACCGTCCAATGAACGACACGGCCAAACGATGGCTGTCCATCGAAAGGAAGCCGTTAGAGCTTGAATGGTCTATCCTTAGACCGTCTCGTATTTGCACGGTCCATCGATAGACCATGCAATAACTGGGGGTTTCAAAAAGATAAAACCCTTCCTCCTCCTACCTCTCCACTGCAACTGACAGAGGAGAAGCACAAACACCCCCACATTCTCCTCAACTCCACTCCCCCATCTCCCCACTCTCATTCTCTCCCTCACTCATCCTCATTCCCCTCGTCTCCTTCCCCCCTTTCATGCGCACCAAGCACCAGTCCAGCTGCCAAAGAATGGCCAGTGAGGAAGCCCAGACACCGTCGCCGACGGCCATCACGGAGGAGGCCGTGGTGCCACCGTCCATGGCCGAGGAAGGAGCAGCACCCACGACCGAGGAAGGAGCTGGGGCGATCGTCACCGGAGAGCCTGGAGTAGTGGAGGATGAAGGACCGACGCCGGAGGAGGCGGCGGCACTGGTGGCGAAGCCGGCCAAGGAACATCGCCCGTCTGAGGTTAGCCCCCCAAAATCCCCCATTTTTATTTTTTAGTGATGCATGTTAGGTTAGAAGCGGCATATGCCTCCCTCAGGGCTGGTTGGGAGCCCTATGGGCTGCCACCACCAACGGGATAGGGCTTGGGTGCCATCGGGTACGGCGATCATAAAACGGTTCAACAAGAACCACACACCAAAACTACACGGTTCAAATAGAACCGTTCTATGATGGCACGGCCCATGGGTGGCTGTTCCAAAGGAGTTGAACCAGTGGGGTATTGGGGAGGAGCACGATCTGTGGAAGATCGTGCATATCTAGGATGGTCCACATTGGTCCATTCAGAAGTTGAAGCGTTGAGAACAGAACGGTCTCCAACGGACCGTGGGAAGCAACACAGTTTAAGGAAAGACCATGCTACTCCAAATGATGAGGGGCTTGAGAGGGGAACAACACTGTCAGATAGGGACCGTGGCCTTATCGAATGGCTAGGGAATGGCCATTAATGGGTTGGGCACAGGAAAACCACGCGGTCCGCATTGGGCCATCCAAGACTCATGGAACGTAAGAGCCCTGTGAGCCGAGGAGTTTTAAGAGAGGTTACGTCCTCTTCATGGGCTCTTTATGGCCCGAGGACTCTTGCTCTCCCTTATCCCCTTGATTCCCTGCTCTTGAAGGGTGCGTAACAGTCACATAGATAAGCTTTGATCAGTCGGTCCGAGCATGGGGCACTAGCTCAAGGGGGTTTCCCGAGCAACAAGTGCAAGGCTCGGGCGGGACGTAAGGTTCCCGAAGGGACTTTCCCGATCGATCTGACGCTCAGACTTCCGAACCAGAAGGTCACCTAAGAAGCGCTTGATCTGCGTGGGTTATTAGGCTTGAAGCTAGTGGGCCCCGGGGGGCTGTCACTCAAAAGGATCTGGGCCTCGTTCGGTCTGGTGGGACCTCGTTTGGCCGCTCTCTTCGGGCGGCAGAATTCTCCCTCTCCACTTGTCCCCCTCCTACTCCCGAGCCAAGATTGGGCTTGGTCGAGTAGCATCTGGGAAAGATGTTGGTGGCTTGAGTCGGATGGGGATTTTTCCTTGGCAGGGGCCACTTAATGCAGGTGTCTTAGGGTTTCGCCTGTAATGATGATAATTCTTGCGAATTGATGGGTGGAGCCCCTTTTCGAAGACTGGAGCATCACGCTGCTTCCCACTAGGGGTTTATAAGCATAGCGCGCGTTGGCATTCCAAACTTCCATCATCTTTGCACTTGTGGGAGGCTCATGCGCCACGAGGGCAATCTAGAAGAGCAAAGTGTTGTAGCAGCCTTTGCAGAACTCGCAGAGGTTACGGCGGCAACGATTCACCAACTTCCGCTTCCTCCTGAGTCATCCGGCTTAGTGCCTTCTTCTTCTTCCTCCAACTCTCCCAGTTATTCCATGGCGGATCAACATCTCGAGGCCAAGGGGCAGGAGGTTGAGCGGGCCCCAAGGGTCTTCACGGTGCCGTCGGAGCCTCTTCGTAGCGAGTTGACTGAGGGCGAGGTGAAGCGGCTGGAGGGTCGGTACGGGTTGCCGTGGCGGTACCACTTCTCTCCGTCGGAGCCTCACGAGTCTAGTCTGGACACTCACTCTAGTTTCTTTTGTTCTTTTCTCTTGGCCTGAAAGTGCAGGTTTCGCCTGCCACTCCATCTTTTCGTTGTCGAATTGCTTCGGTTATACTAACTGGCTATAGTCCAGTTGGTCTCCAACTCCTATACCTTCATCTTCTCCTTCATCTTTTTTTTTCATTCGTGCGGGGTTGACACTTCGTTGGACCTCTTCCATGCCTTTTTCGAGTTGAAGGAGCATACCCATGCGGGTAAGTTCTGATGCCTGTGTGCATTGTATGAGTGCGCAGCGGAAGCGTGTGGGCCGATAACCCATAGGTTAAGGATCTTTTTGTAAGGTTCTGGCCGGTCGAGATAATTACTTCTTCTCGATGTGACTTCAGCTTGGCTTCCTATGCCTCGATGGCGTCTATTACCGTGCTATTGCTGGTAATTTTTCTGGTGTTGGCATCAGCGTTTACGAGTGTTGGGGAATTGGCCGGCATTCCTACTGATTGAGTACCCTTTGCTCTGCATTTTCTCTCTTGGGTGTTGTGTTATCAAGGCGTGATCGTAGTCCTTGAGATGCATTTCCCTAGATTGTCATTTCTTATTGTCGTGGGTCATTCTTGGTGAGCTACTCGATGCATGACTCATCCTTGTAGTCATGTGCTCAGTTGCTGTTGTGCCTTGATTGTGACCCAGCTTGCAGTTGTATTCTGTAGTTCTGTGTCCTGTATGGAGTCGGAATCCTGCGAGTGCTGTTGTTGATGTTTTTGCAAGTGTTGTTTCTCTATGATCTTGTTTGTCTGTCATCAGCACTTTGTGGACCAACTCTTGTCAGTTAGCTTTGCCACACTCCTTTTCTCCTAGTAGAGTTAGCTTGCTACTCAATCAGATGTAATATCTGAATGAGGACTGACTTGATTATGTCTGCGGTCCGGGGCTGTTGTCGTTAGCGTCCTGTATACCAGGTGTTCCCTGTTACCTTTGGCACTGGAGCTGATGATATTGTCAGGCTGTCAGCTGAGAGGATTATGTCTCCTTATTTAAGTTGCTGCTTGATGTGTCTGTCATTTTGTTTTCCAGTATCTGTTGTTGTGGCAGTTGTGTCTCTTTCCCTGTGAGACGTAAGCGACATTGCCTTGTTTTGGAGGGGTTGGACTTGTGTTCACTTGTGTCGTGCTCAATCCTGAGTGTGTAGTCATGATTAGGGTGTGACTAGGTGCCTCTGAGCGGTGTTTCTTGAGATTTGTATTGCTTCCTGTTAGTATGTTGGGGTTGTTCTTCCCTGCTTCTCCTTTATTAGTCCTTAAATTTTGAGAATGAAATTTCTTAAAGGAGGGGAGGATGCAATGTCCTAGATCCTTATTGGGTCTTGTTGGATCATTATTAGGTCTTTCGGATCCTTTTTGGAGAGTTTTGGATCGCTTTTGTAGCTCCCAAGTTGAGTTTTATGATCCGTGTGGATTTTTCTCTCGTACTAGTTACGGAACCCTGCGGTGAGTTTATTTCTCAATTCATTGACTCGCGGACGATATAGTTGCGATGTACTCTTCGCGAGGATCGTTTCGAGGTCAGCTCTCTCGCCTGCATATTGCATTTGCATCATGGTCAGTTTAGGCACATGCATAAATCATGAAGCATTTTAAAAAAGGTTTGGTTTCTTACCCGCTCCACGAGGGTAGCTTCGGCCTCCTCGGCTCGAGCTACAGCTTGGGTAAAGTCTACAACTCGCTCAGCCCGTCCCCCGGCAGGCTGTGTAGAGGAGGACGGTGCATCTGGTCTGGTCCTCTGGGCTCCCTCGGCCCGCTGCATTTCAAAAGTCAGTCAATTTGCATGAACATTTCATTTAAAGTCAAAGGAAAGCTCACCAGAAGCTCCAGAGCTGTTTGGTACTCGTCCTGCTGCTACACGGTGGCATTCAGTAGCCCCTCGAGCTCAGCGATGCGTCATTGTGGGTCTAGCTACATTTAGAAATTAAGTGTCAATGCATATAGAAGTAAGTCATTTAGACATATAGAACTAGTTTGAGTTTAGATTTTCATACCGATCATCTGGTACCGTGAAAGACCTGGTCACCGTACCATTGGGCGTAAGCCTTCAGGTAGGCCTCGTTGCTGTTAGCCCGCTCCTTCACTGCCTTGCCCTTTTGCTTCCAATCCTGGACGTACTTCCTAGCCCGGTCGCTCTAATCTATGTCGCCACTGATGCCTTTTGAAGATTTCCTCGGGCGCTCATCGTTTCGACAAGGGAATGCCACCATAGGCTGGCGTACACCCCGCGTCCTCATAATCAAGCGGTAGTGCAGTGGCTCGATCACGTTAATGCAATGCAGCCAAACATCTCGTCCTCCATAGGCTAGGGAAGCCTCCACCCACGACTGTCCCTCATGTCACTCATCCCGGTACGGTGTCCAGCACACCTGAAAGGGTCATTAAAGTCAGCATTCATCATCATTCATCAGCATTTGTCAGCACTTAGCAGCATTTAGAAACATGTAGAAGGGCTTAAGTTCAGGAATTTACCGATGCATGCGGGAATGAGTCGATGTCATCTTGGATCACCCGGGTCAACCTCTTGATCGACCCCATGTCACGAGCTACCATCCATCGCCTCGCGATGGGAATCCTCTCCGGATGTAGCTCGGTTCCTCGCCCAATCCCAGGCAGGTAAAGGAAGACCCAAAACTGCATTTTAAAGATCATGTGCCAGCATATAGCACTTAAAAGTATTTAGGAGCATTTAAGGGCATTTACCTGTAGAAAAGGCGAGAAGCCGCCTAGCATGGTCACCCGGTCGGTAGCACTGAGCGAATCAAATAGGAAGGCCAGGACAGCCGCTCCCCATGCGTATCTGCCCACTCTGCTCAGTTGAAAGATAAGTGACTGATGCCGCGACAGTGGAGAGAAGATGTCATATGTTGTGGTGAATCGCTAGAGGGATCAAGGGTTGGTGTGGAACCAAGGGGGTCTTTTTATTTATTGGTTCGGATAATAATTCTGGGCCAATGGTAAGAGATTTGTTGGCTTAGACCGAAGGTCATGACGTCGAATGACTTGGTTTAGATGTAAGATCGTGATGCCAAGGGATGATATCTAACAGCTTAGACATAAAGTCATGACGCCACACAACTTGGCTTTGGCGGAAGGCCATGACGCCAAGATAAAATATTTAACGGCTTAGATGTAAAGTCCTGACGCCGTACAACTTGACTTAGGCAGAAGGCCATGATGCCAAGACAGAATATTTACCGACTTAGGCATAGAGCCATGACGCCGGATAACTTGACTTTGGCGGAAGGCCATGACGCCAAGGCAGAACATTTACCTGCTTAGGCATAGAGCCATGACGCCGGACAACTTGGCTGAAGCAAAAGGTCATGACGCCAAGACAGAATATTTACTGGCTTAGGTATAGAGCCATAACGTCGGACAACTTGGCTTAGGCAGAAGGCCATGACGTCAAGGCAGAATTTGATAGCTTGGCTTAGGCAGAAGGTCATAACGCCAAGGTAGAATTTTTAACGTGCTTAGGCGGAGAGCCATGACGCCGGATAGCTTGGCTTAGGCAGAAGACCATGACGCCAAGGCAGAATTTGACAGCTTGACTTAGGCAGAAGGTCATGATGCCAAGGCAGAATTTTTAACCGGCTTAAGCGGAGAGCCATGATGTCGGACAACTTGGATTAGGTGGAAGGCCATGACGCCAATACAGAATATCTACCGGCTTAAGCGGAAAGCCATGACACCAGACAAGAATATTTAATGGCTTAGACATAAAGCCATGATGCCGTATGACTTGGCATAGGCAGAAGGTCATGACGCTAAGACAGAATTTTTAAATGGCTTAGGCAAATTGTCATGACACCGTATAGCTTGACTTTGGCGGAAGGCCTTGACGCCAAGGTAGAAAAATTTTTAAACGACTTAGGCGAATTGCCATGACGTCGTACAGCTTGGAGGTTTTTGTTGGTTTGTTTATTTAGATTGGTTGGGGTTTATTGAATTTGATGAGTTTATTGAGTTGACTGATTTTATTGGGGTTTATTTGGTCTGTTGAGTTTTGTTGGGTTTATTGAGTTTGTTGACTCTGGCGACCTTGCTAGGTTTATTTAGTTTATTGAGTACATTGGGTTGATTCAATTTATCAAGGTGTATTTGGTTTGTTGCCCCGCGCGGAAGCTTCTCAGGAAACAACTAAAGGCCGCTTCATCCTCCAATGTGGGTGACTTAATCGTAACGGGCCAGGCGGGTCCTCACAAGCTCTGCCTCCAGAGCAGCAGGCCTCCTCCAATCCGAGAGGGAAGAAATCTGGGCTGCCTCAGCAACCCTCAGAAGCAAACGTTCCCACTAAAGAGCGGCGAGATAACTGCCAGGGATGAACTCACAGTCTCCCAGCTGCATGTCAGCCAGAGTTGTCCCTCCGCCTGCGAGACTTCGAGCGGCGTTTCGCTGAACAAGAATGCGCTCTCCGCGCCCTACAAAAAGGCTCCACTCCAGAGGATGAGGAGCAATCCCCTTTCTCCGACCAATCTTGAAGGCTGAAATCTCCTCGAGAGTCTCCCTCCCAGCCTTCAAGTCCTACGACGGCCAGGGTGACCCGACCGACCAATTTGATAGTTTCGACGCTCTGATGACTTTGCATGGAGCGTCTGATGCTGTCAAGTGCTGCGTGTTCATGACCACACTGATCCAGGGAGCCCAAGCGTGGTTTCGAGCACTCGCTCTAGGTAGCGTCCACAACTTTCGTCAGTTTGGGAGACTGTTCAAGGAGAGCTTTGCCGGTAGCGGACCTCCAAGGTCGATAGTGGGGCTGTTGGCGCAGAAACAAGCACAAGGGGGAACACTGTGGCCTTACATAAATCGATTTAAGTCAGAAACCTTGCGCATCTCCCGCCTGGACGTCGCCTCAGCCATCACTGCCCTGACCGGGGGCACCCGAGACGAGAACCTCCGATGAGAATTAATGCTTCACCCTCCCTCCTCTCTCGCCGATCTGGTGAGCTTGGCCTTGCATCATGCAGAGTGCAACGAGGTCCTCCATGCTTATCGAGCCTCTACAAGCTCAGGGCGAGAACAAGACAAAAAGTGACCGTCTGAGCAAGCCTCGGGTCAAGAAAAAAAATTGAGACGGAGACCGCAAAGAGCCTCCACGGAAGTTCAAGCGGTATACTCCCCTATCCGCTCCTATCTACGAGATTTACCAAGAAATTGAAGACTCGGGCCTCCTTCGCTGACCCGAGCCTATGAAGGCTGACCCTCGACGCCGAAGCCGCCGCAAACATTGCCAGTTCCACAATGACCACGATCACCACACTGGAGATTGCCAACACCTCAAGGATGAGATCTAGAGTCTTATCTGCCAAGGTCACCTTTCCCAGTATGTGGCCGAGTGACAAGAAGATCGTGAAGTCCTTCCAGAAGAAATTGACAACCACCCCCGTGAGGTCCACATCAATGTCATCTCAGGAGGATCCGCCTCAGGAGGGGACAGCAGTGGAGGAAGAAAGCGTCACGCCGAACGAGCCTCTTGGGCTTTCGAGCCCCCTAAGATTTCACCGGCGAGCAACCATCAGGCCTTAGTCTTCACCGACCAAGACCAGGAAGGGGTAGCCACCCCGCATGATGACGCCCTTGTAATCTTGATTACTATAAACCATTATAACGTAGACAAGATACTAGTGGACAATGGGAGCACCCCAAATACTTTGGCGTATGAATGCTTCTTGAAAATGGGTGAAAACCCATCTAGACTTCGCCCGATTCAAACCCCACTCTGCGGGTTCAATGGCCAGGCAACTTATCCTGAGGGAGCCCTGAGCCTGTCGGTTACTCTTGGGACCCCTCCCAAAATTGTCACATTTCTGGCGAACTTCGTGATGACGAAAGGGATATCAACCTACAATGCTATCTTCGGCCGAGGTATCATTGGCCAGATAAAGGCAGTACCCTCAACCGATCACCAAAAAATAAAGTTTCCCACTAAATATGGTATCGGGAAAGTCTGAGATAACCAGGCAACAGTCAGAAGGTGCTACGTAATCTCGGTCGAAGTCGTAAGGCCGGAAGGGATGAAGAAAGAGGTCGAGGGAGTCGAGGATAAACTGACGGCAGGAAAGCCTAGCGGAGAACTGCTGTCGATCTTCCTCAGAGACGACCTGACTATCGAAGTAAAGATAGGAACAGATTTACCACCCGATGTACAAGAGCAATACAAGAATTTTCTTTCTGAGTACGTTCATGTCTTGGCATGGCCTGATGAGGATCTCCCCGGCATTCCCGAAGAGGTGGTGTTGCATAAACTTAACCTCGATCCATCGGTGAGGCCCATCCAACAGCGGAGAAGGAAGCATGCCCCAGAAAAATAGGTGATCATCAAAGAGCAGATTAATAAGGAAAAGAAAATCGGGCTATTTCGCCCGGTCCTTTACCCGACGTGGCTCGCAAATGTCATCCTGGTACCAAAGGCTTCGGACAAGTGACAGATGTGCGTGGACTTCACCGACCTCAACAAAGCCACACTGAAATATTGTTACCTGTTATCAAGCATCGACCAGTTGGTCGACTCAACCTCGGGTAACAAACTTCTCAGCTTCCTGGATGTGTATTCTAGCTACCACCAGATCCGAATGGATCCCGAAGACACCGAGAAGACTGCCTTTGTCACTGACTTCAACGTCTACTGCTACACCTGAATGCCCTTCGGGTTGAAGAATGCCGGAGCCACATATCAGAGGTTGGTCAACCACATCTTCGAAGACCAGATTGGGCGGAACGTCAAGGCCTACATTGACGATATGCTTGTCAAGACACCCAAGGTCGAAGACCATTTCACTGACCTGGCCGAGACCTTCAACACCCTCTAGAGGTATAACATGAAGGTCAACCCCGCTAAATGTGCCTTCAGAGTTTGGACCGGGAAGTTCCTGGGATTCCTGGTAACTCAGCGAGGGATCGAAGCCAACCCCGACAAGGTCCAGGCCATCCTGGAGATGCAGCCACCTACTTGCGTCAAGCACGTTCAGCGCCTGACTGGGAGAGTTGATGCGCTTAACCGCTTCTTGTCCCGGGCAGTGAAATGATGCGTACCCTTCTTTAAACTGTTAAGGGGGCCTAAGCTAGCATCTACCACCTTTGCCTGGGATAGCGAGTGCCAGAAGGCGTTCGATGAGCTGAAAGAGTTCCTGGCTTCACCTTCAGTGCTGTCGAAACCAATTTTTGGGGAGCCACTATACCTGTACCTTTCAGCGACTCCCTCCACAGTAAGCTCGATCTTAGTCCGAGATGATAGAGGTGTTTAGAGACCAGTATACTACATCAGCAAGGTGCTCCTCAAGGCTGAAAGAAGGTACCCCACAACCGAGAAACTCGTGCTAGCGCTGGTAACCTCGGCCAAGTGCCTCCGGCCCTACTTCCAAGGACACTTCATCGTGGTGCTGACTAGCGAGCCCCTGAAGAAGATTTTGGCCCATCCTGAAGCTTCTGGTCGTCTCGTCAAATGGGCCATAGTTCTCGAGGCCTACGACATCTCTTACCGGCCTCGCACAACCATCAAGGGACAGGCCCTCGCAGACTTCATCACGGAAAGCGTTGCCCCGACTGAAGAAGTATCTCTGCCAACGACAGGCCCCACTTGGGACCTTTTCGTTGATGGATCCTCCAACTCGGCCCGCTGCAGAGCCGACATTCTCCTCCGATCTCCCGAAGGAGCAGAGCTACAGTACGCCCTGAAATTCAGTTTCTCGGCGTCCAACAACGTGACCCATGGGGTCGACACTTTTTACTGGGTGTATGATTTTCTCTGGTTTGGTAGAAACCCCGATCGCGACGATCGACGCACTCGGGTCGACACTTTTACTGCACTTTTCAGATCGGGATTCTGGATTAGGTTTCAAACTCCCCATTTCATGATCCGATTACTTGGGGTTATTACACCGATGGCCTTAGGGTTTCCATACATCCAATGGGTGATGGTCAGAGAGGTTTTGGTATGGGCTAATGGGTCATTAGTTACTGGCTTTCCTTCTTGCATATATAGTTGCGGTTCTCCCATGATGGGAGGCATTCCTCCAAGCTAACATCTTCCTATTTGTTACAGGTGAGGGAGGACGAGGGTTAGGGCGTAGCTCAACTTAGAGGAGGAAGAAGAAGAAGAGGAGAACGTCATTTACAAGCTCCCCACTCCAAATTTGTTCCAGCTCTAAAGGCATCTGCTTGAGCTTCATCTCCGGACGTCTCCTACGACCTTGCCCATCTTCCACTCCACGAAGAAGCATTCCAACGCACCCTACCACTCTTTGGACGTGATTTCACTACAGACTTGAGGGAGATCTTTTCTTCTCTCATCTCTATTCTTCTATCTTAGCATAGATTAAGCTTTTGGGTGTTTATTGTATATCTTCTCTTCTTGTCAAACTGAGAATACATCGTGTGTGGGCAGAGCTGCGTCTCCGTGTGTGTAGGCTTATTGTGGGGAAACTTTCCCCGTGTTTAGTTGTGTGTGGACGAAGCTTCGACTCCATGTGGTTGTCGTGTTCAGGGAACGTACCCCGATTGTGTGTGTGTGTGCTGCCGTGGCAGCTTGTTGAGGCAACGCCTCATGCCGTCGTGCGTGTATTGCTGCGGAAGCAGCGTGTGTGTGGTTGGGGTTCATCCCCATGTTGCTACGAAAGTAGCGTGTAGTGAAGCCTCACTTGGTTGGGTGAGGGGTGGACATAGGGAGTCCGTCGTGGTCCCGAACCACCTTAAAAGCCTGTGTCATGTATGGTTGCTTGTGCGATTGACCATCTCTTCTATCTCCCTTCACAGGTCTAATGAAAAGGTTTTTAGTTCACTGCACAACACACATCACTTCATCTGCTATCCGTGAGATAGTTTAGTTGTTTAATGCATTGATTGTTCGAGTGAGAACGGAAAAGTTGAGAGAATATCTTTTGTTTCTCACGTTTATCTTAATCACACTTGGGCTTGAGCTAATCAATGTTAGCTATTATAATTCCATTGTGTTAAGCTAAGAAATTTTTTAAAAATCCACCATCTGGGCAAGAGGACAATTCACCGAAGCAAAAATTAAAATTCTGGGGGCAAATCAGTCCCACCTTCAAAGCATGGTCCCCTTTCTTCTCAAGAGGCAGCACGCCAGAAGAAGCAAAAGAAGAACCGCAGGAAGAACCTGAAAAGGAGGTTGAAGAAGCAAGCCGAGCAAGCAACAGCTATGGAGGCCCTTAAGGAGTCGACTCCTCTACAGCGACTTCAAAAGCTCATAGATGAGCTAGAGTACATTCCCCCTCGTCCCACCAGGGTCGTCAGTCTGGACAAATATATTCATTGGGACAAGCTTGGGCGGAAAGCCCGCCTTCTGCAGTGACTTTGGGAGATGGTTCACCGTCTTGAAGAAGGTGAGGACTTTCCAATACCGGAGGAGCTCTCCTTATTCTACAAAGATGAGGAGCTCACCGTCGAGATGCTCGAGGAAATGCTGCAGGAGCTCTCCTGCAACATGGTGGCGATCCCGCCGCCCGACAACATCAATGCGTCTTCGGCTAATAACACTGGAGGCAAGGCTCCCATGGTGACATATCAGCGTCGCTCGACGAGAAATGGCCGGGGATGCGGTCGCGGACGAGGACGTGGACGCGAAGATCCCCTCACTCTCGACCGGGTTATAATTTTTAGAGGGGAGAAGTCGGGTCCTGTCCCGGAAACCCAAGTTCGGGGAATCCCCTTTATCCTGAACTCCCCAGAGGGTTCATGTCCCAGCTCAAAAACTAAGCCGGGTGGCGTCCCCTTTATAGTCGCCTCTTCTTATGAAGACGAAGAGCCAGCCAATCCTCCTGTATGCGATGAGGCGTCAGACCGGCCCGGCCCCTCTGACAGGTTCGAGCCTCCAAGCCAGGCAGGTCCTTCTGATTAGGACCGACATGATGAACCTTTGCCACCTCCAAAAGAGTCTCTGGCACCGCTTTTCCAAGAAAATGCGGAGGGTCTGAATGAGGAGGAGCGCCCTTCTAAAAAGCGGGAGAAGCCTCGCCAGGCACCGAAGATCCTTGCGGAGATCATCCCGCTATTTGACAAGACCCGTGCTCGGGCGGACCGCAAAATCATTCATCATATGAAACGGTTCCCAACAAATGTCACCATCTGGGAGGCCATCGTCTGGAGCAAGGATCTTAGGGAGGCCCTCATCAAGATACTCCAAGACCCTGAGCTTACGAAGCTCATGTTGCAGAGCTGCAAGCCTAGGCATATGAGGCACTTATAGCCAGCATATCCTTCACAGACAAAGACATGTTGCTGTCCTCTCCGTGCCACAACCGCCCCTTATACATGCGGGGGACGATTAATGGGCATGATGTGTCACCAGCCACAAAACACAACAGACGAGGAGTATAACGGACCAAGGGTGGGGCGTTATAATGAACATAACGCACCTTCCATGAGCTGTTATGCCTTCCAGAATGTCTAAACTCCACAAGAAATCACGGCATATAACGCACCTCAACAAGGGCGTTATATTGGACATAACGCATGGGGACAGGGGCGTTAAAGGCAACGGACCTTTAACTCAATACACAGGGACTATAATGCACCCGGAGGGACGCGTTAAAGCCAACCGAACATGAAAATCCACAGGAAACTCAGACACGGACCACATAACGCACCAGAAGGGATGCGTTAAATGGCCATAACACACCGGGGCAGGCGCGCTATGTCACCTGGGTTTCGTGACTCCGGAGGTCGGAATCAGAAACCTCTCCCGATCGATTGAAATCGACGGGGGACGCGGCGAAATACAAAACTTGTTGAACCTGCCAACCCATACCGATCATACAAGCCAAAGCATGCCACTAGAAATGAAATACAATGCTCATGGAATTGATTTCAACAATTAAAAGCTAATTTAATGCATTAAAAGATTAAAATTTAAACTGAACAGAAATATGCATGAAATACGAGGCAACGGACGTCGGACCACGGCGCAAGTGGTACCGGAGGTGTCCTAACGCGATAAGGTATCCATCCCCCTACCTAGATGACGACGAAAACGACGATACGATGGCGAACCGGCGAGAGGGCGACATGGTGCTTCCCGGCCCGACTCGACTCCTCGCTCTGCAAATCGAGGAACGGTGGGCGTCAACGTGATCCTTGCGATGCGACTAATCCAACGGTACCTCTCTGGCTTCGATCAGCAGTCATCTGGACCAAGAAACGAGAGAGGCACGCAAAGCGAGAATAAATCCCAAAATCTCCCAAAAGAAGAATTACACAGAAAATGAGGAAGATGGCGACGGATGGTGATGCAGAGGGCGTCAACGGATTCTTGGCGAGATGAGGAGTCTGATCCCCTACCTTTTGCACGGTGAAGACCGCGAATCAGTGCTGATCGGGCGACGGGGGTCACATCGTCTTCTTGCTAGCACGTATCTCCACGCTCCACGATCTGAGGGAAGAAGGGTACTTACGCGATCCTCGCGTCAAGCCCGTCCCGTCGGTACCTCCCACGCATCGACCGGGGTCCGTTTGGAAAGTGAGCTGAGCGAATGGGGGTGTGGAGGAGAGAGAACATGTGAAGGGAGAGAGAGAGCGTGAGGTGGAGAGAGAGAGATTCGAGAGAGTGAGGAGAGAGAGAGTGGGTTGAGATATTTGTAAAGGTCCACGATCGGCCGCTCAAGAAGGGCGGTCTATCGTGAGGCCACACAACCCTGTGGAGTTTAAACAAAAATAACCCTTCATCTCCCTCCCTCCCCACCGTAACTGGTAGAGGGAGAGGGAGAGCAAAGGGTGCCAACAACGCCACCGACCCTTCCCCTCTCTCTTCTCCCCCTTTTCATTCCCACTCACTCTCGATCTCTCCCCCTCTCTTCTCCTTCCATTGATGAGGACCAAGATCCAAGCTCCCCGGCCACCGCCGTTGACCGGGGATGACGAGCCGCCACCGTCGCCCATGGAGGAGGGGACGCCGGCCACCTCGCTCGCCATCGTGGAGGAGGAGACAGTGGTCGTGCCGCCCACCATCATAGAGGAGACCGCCGTGGAGGAGCCCGCCGATGAGATGCCGCCGGAGGAGCCCGCCGACGAGCCAGCGGCGATGGGGAGAGTTGCACCGGACCCCGAGGTAGGTGTTCACACCCCCATTGTCATTTTTTTTCAATTATGCATGCTTAGTTAGGGGGGTGGGGTTTTTTGAATGCCAGAGGACTGGTTTGGGGGCCTGCGGAGGGCTCCCGCCGATGGGGAGGGCCGTCACCATTGTCGGGGAAGACGATGGTTGTGCGGTCCTCGATCACCCGTATGACAATGAACATGTGGCCTACATAAGGCCGCACAAACCTCCTGCGGCCTAGGCACGGCCGCACCAACCCTAATAACCAACGTAGGAAAGGCGGTCAATAGATGGCCGCACAATGAACTTGCGGCCTACATAAGGCCGCACAATACACTTGCGGCCCAGGAACGGCCACCCCAACCCTGATAACCAACGTAGGAAAGGCGGTCAATAGATGGCCGCACAATGAACATGCGGCCTACATAAGGCCACACAATACACTTGCGGCCCAGGAACAGTCGCACCATCCTCACCAACCGACATACGAGAGGCGGTCGCTAGGGTGCCGCCCAATGAACATGCGGCCTACATCAGGCCATACATACCACCTGCGTCCCAGGAGCGGCCGCACCAACTTCAATAACAAATGCACGAAAGGCGGCCACTAGGGTGCTGTACAGAGAACCTGCAGCATACATAGGGCCGTACAAATGACCTGCGGCCCAGGATAGGCCGCACTAACCTCAGCCACGAGCGACCTAACTCTAGCTGTACGTGATGATGTATGGTCCTATGAGGACAGCCCATCTTGCAGAAAAATGAATCTTTTTTATTCTCTTCCTTTATTTTGTGAATGCTTGAATTAATTTATTAAATGCTTAAAAATGGATGAATAATGCAGGGATTATGGCCTTCTATGGTTACCTCACCATTTGGGAAGTGGGTTGCAAGTTTAGTACCAGGACCTAAGGGTGTAGTGATAGCTAGGTCCAAAGATAAAGGAATAGGTGAAACTGGCAAAATTTGTGCAAAAACGGTCGATATAAAAGAGTGAGAAGCACTAGTATCAAATAGTATAAAGCAGGATGGGAATAAATTTGAATGGTTCCTTCCATTAACCCATCATCCTTTGGCGCTTCCTCGTCTAACATGGCATTTAGACGTGCCTGCCACCTATGTCCACCATTAGAAGATTGTTCTTTCATGAGGGGGCAATCGAGTATGCAATGCTCCCAGCTTTCACATCGTAAACAAGCATTGAGACGCTTCTAGCATTCTTCGGTCGAGTGACTGAATTTTTCACAGAACGATCAAGCTGTCATGACTTGCTTCTCCTCCTCTTTGACCTTCTTGTTTTTGTTGTTGTTGTTGCCGCCATTCCCATTACGGGACCTCCTCTTGTTATCACGGGTTTTGTAGGACTCTGTGATGCTGAACCTTTCCTCCTTTCGCCCCTTCTTCTCATGTTTTCGGCCAAAGTCTTCTCCCTTGCCCTTATACTTCTAGACCTTCTCCAAGGTCCTCTCGCATAGGTGGGCTCGGTGGACCATCTCGGTATAGGTCCGGATGTTTTGTGGGCCAAGTTATTTGACAAAAACTGGCCTTAGACCATCCATGAAGCGATTAGCTTTAAGGAGCTCCGTAGCCACAAGGTGTGAAGCATAAGAGGCCAGATGAGATAATTGAAGCTCATACTCCGCCACGGACATCATATCTTGCCATAGGGAGGCGAACTCCACAGCCTTCCTTTCCCGGATGTGCTCTGAGAAATACTTCTCATGGAAGAGCTCAAGGAACTCCTCCTAAGAAATTTGATCATTTTGAAGATGGGCCAAAGTGACCTTCCACCATGTACATGCATCCTTATTCAGCTGGAAAGTGGCTAACAGGACCTTCTCCTAGTCCGAGCATTGCATAATGTTAAATATCCAATCCATCTCATCGATCTAGTTTTCCACTTCATCTGGGTTAGATGATCTAGAGAACCACGGAGGGTTCATACTCTGAAAGTTTCGGTGTAGGTCATCAGTGCCTACCCTCGCGCCAGCCTGAGCCACAGTCTGAAGGGCCTGGGTGAGACCCGCAATAGTCTGTTATATAGCTTCCCAGTTTGCATGATTCGTGGCCATTATGAAATGAGGTGCCTGAGAAAATAAGTAATTAATTATTATCTTGGGAATTTATGGGGGTTAACCTAGAGTTCTCTGATTGGCCTGAAAGATTAGTGGAAGCTCTATGGGCTTACCGCACCTCCGTCCGTACTCCTACGGGGCAAACCCCCTATGCTCCTACCTACGGGATGGAGGCGGTACTCCCATATGAGATTTTGATCCCTTCCCTAAGGGTATAGCTCAACAAGGAACTTAATCTTGATGAATGTCGAGAGTCGTTGCTCGTCCACCTGGAACTCTTGGATGAGAAGAGGCCTAACGCGGCCGATCACGTGTCTGCTTATCAAAAAAGAGTTTCACGTTATTTCTAAAAGAAGGTAATCGAGCGTAACTTCCAAATAGGTGATATGGTTTTGAAGTGTAAATTCATTCGGTCTGCAGGTCCTAGGTCTAAATTACAAACTAACTGGGAAGGGTCGTTCGTCGTTAAAGAGGCTTATCTAGGGAACGCATAGCGCTTAGTTAACGTAGAAGGTGAGGAGCTATCTCATGCTTGGAATGAGTTCTATCTTAAGCATTGCTTTCCTTAGAGTCAAGCCAGTGTCACCCTGGCAACACGGTGTCTTTCCCTTTCGCACAAAGGAGGACCCTGGGCACGGCAATCACACACACTACACGACATTCCTGGTCGGGTTCCCCAAAACTAGTAGTCACCGTTTCCCCTTGGCCATGCTTAGGGGAAAGTCAAGGTCCTTGTCCGTTTCTCTCCTCGGCCGAATCCAGAGGCAAGAGGTGAATAAGGGGGCGATGACTAATCTAGACACCCTGATGAGTGGAGGTCTCAAATAGGGGCAGTCTATTATGACCTGATGCCACGAAAGAAGCAACAAAAGAAAAAGAAAAAGAAAAAGGAGCAATCATCAGGACAAAAAAATAAAGTCCATATCAAAGTTCATAACTCGCAATTCCAAAAAGCTCCAAGAAAGAGATATAAACTAGGCATGGCAAGAGTGGCAGTACAGTTTTTCCACGGGACGTTATGAGCCCGATCGTATGCGTGCCTAGGGTGGACAAAGGTTCGATGACGGACACAAAGTCCCGGCGCAACAGACTGAATCTCTGAATGGGCTATCTAGAGAGGAACTCAAGCCCTAAAAATTTCTATACCTGGCCTAAGCTTTTCCTCATATTTCTATTTTCCTTTTCAGGACTAGACGATACCCTGGGTGTGGCCTTGGTAGAAGCATTGTCACACAGATTGACCCTGGCTAGGGGTTGTCACTTCAAGAGCACGCCAACCTCGAGAAAACTCTTAATGGGACAGGGAAGATCCTCGCTGCTAGGACGATATTGGTTTCCAAAACCCAAAAAAAAACAAATATTTCAACCTCACTCTCATTTCACTCTCTCTCTCTTCCTCTCGAATCTCTCTCTCACCCTCACATGTTCTCTCTCCTCTCTCCCCCTGTCACTCGGTTCGTGGTCCAAACGGATCCCAGTCGACGCGTGGGAGGTACCGACGGGATGGGCTCGACGCGAGGATCTCGTCGATACCCTTCATCCCTCGGATCGTGGAGCGTGGAGACACGCGCGAGCAGAAGGACGACGTAGCTCCCGTCGCCCGATCTGCACCGATTCGCGATCTTCGCCGTGCAAGAGATAGGGGAATGGACTCCTCATCTCGCCAGGAACCAGTTGATGCCACATGCGTTGCCATCCGTCGCCATCTTCATCATTTTCCGTGCAAATCTAGTTTTGGGTGATTTTGGGCTAATTTTTCGTTTTACGTTCCTCTCTCGATTTCTGATCCAGACGGTCACTGATCGAAGCAAGGGAGGTATTGTTGGATTGGTTGCGTCGCGAGGATCGTGTTGACGCCCATCTTCCCTCGATCCGCAAAGTGTGGAGCCGAGTCGGGCTAGGAGGCGCCGCATTGCCCTCTCACCGGATCAGCATCGAATCGTCAGTTTCATCGTAGTCCAGGTAGGGGGATGGATTCCTTGCCTCATTAGGACACCGCCAGTCCCACATGTGCCGTGATCCGACGCCATTTGCCTCATTTTTTGTCCATGTTCCCGCTTAGTTTATTTTTAGTCTTTAATGCTTGAAATTATCCCCATGGGCATCGTCTTTTAATTCTAGTGGCATGCTTAGGTGTTGAATGATAGTATGACATGGTAGGATAGTTTAGAATTGTGTTTCTCCGCGTCCCCCATCGATTTCGGTCGATCGAGAGGGGGTTTCGATTCTAAACTCTGGAGTCTCAAAATCCAGGTGACATAACGCGCCTGCCCTGGTGCGTTATAATCATTTGGCGTGCCTGTAGAGGTGTGTTATATCTCATCGTGACGGACCCCTCTAGGTCTGTTATTGTCAGTTAACGCCCCAGTATGGGTGCATTATGTCGTGCATGAACTGTGAGTTTTCTGTGGATTTTCGAGTTTGGGTGACTTTAATGCCCCTGGTCTGGCGCATTATATCCCCTGTCTGTTGTGTTGAAGGTCTGTTGCCTTTAACGCCCATGTCTCTATCTGTCATATCCTCTGTTTAACTGTGGATTCTGAATGTTCTGGTGGGCATAACGGGCCATCGGAGGTGCGTTATGTTCCTATAACACCCCACCCTTGATGCGTTATAGCCTGTAAGATCCCATATTTTTAAAATGATTAATTATTAATTATTTGAATCCGATGCTACACTGGGTTATCGGTATCCGGAGCTCTGGGTCGTTACAATTGGTATCAGAGCGGTGTTGAGGAATCGTGTAAGGAATTGAAACTGCACAGCTATTGTCCAGAATTAGTCCATTTACGTCGCCTATTGCTGGCTTAGGATGTTTCCTGTATGATTAATGGATTTTCCTATTTATTATCTGTGTTTTCTAGTTGTTTCATGAGGTTGCCTCTACGTTAGAGAGTTCCGATTCCCCAGGAAGTGAGTAGTGTCCCTCAAGATGTTCCTGCTCTGGCTCCCGTTATTCCGGCTCAAGAGGATGCACCTAGCAGTCGTGGACATGCTTTGAACGAATTTTTGTTGTTTCATCCGTCGACTTTTGAAGGCCAGACTAATCCTGATGCCGCCAGGGTATGGCTGGATGCGACCGAGCGTGTGTTTCGCTCTATGGAATGCGCAGAAGATGAGAAAGTGATGCTCGACACTTTTCAGCTCTGGGGTGCGGCGCTGACATAGTGGAATACAGAATGGGAGATTTCTTTCCAGTCTCGTCTGCTCTGGCAGATTTTGTGGGCTGAGTTCATTGCCACATTCGAACTCACTTTCAGTCCAGCTTACCTCAGGATGGATAAAATGTGCCAGTTTTTACAGCTCATCTAGGGAGGAATGTCGGTGCTCGAATATTGAAATAGGTTCATGGAATTGGGCCGTTATGCGCCCCACGTGCTGGCGAATGAAGCATTGAAGACGGAACAGTTCCTTCGTGGTCTTCGTGTCGAATTGAGGCAACCGTTGATCATTGCTCGCGCGACTAACATGAATGAGGTGTATCAGGCCGCGACAGTGTTGGAGTTGGACTTGGTGAGATCCCAGACTCCTTCTCAGGCAGTGTCGATTCAGCCGACGGTTCAGCTTGCATCTGGTTATCCGCCTCTTCTTCTAGGGTTTTCTTCAGCCACTCCAGCTGCTAGTGGTGTTACTTCTTCAGGCAAGTCCCAGTTCAGGAAATTTAAGAATAAGAAGAGGTTAAAGAAGCGATTTGACTAGCAGGCATCGTCTGGTGCATTGCAGCAGTCAGCTCCTTCTTTCCAGCAGCGCCAGGGTTCTGCTAAGAGCCAATTCAAGGGTTGTCCGCGGTGTGGTGGCAGCCACCCAGGTAAACCATGTTCTTTGCCGGTGGTATGTTTTTGATGTGACCAGTCGGGTCACGTGGTGAGAGACTGTCCTTTGTGAGCAATCCTAGTGTAATTTACTCTGGTGGCTCAATCTCAGCCGTCTCAATCGCAGTTCAGGCCTCCACTTCCACCACCTGTCTATATGTTGGATCTGAATGCACTATTGTAGGTGATGTTCCTTATCTAGTGGCTCACCTGAAAGATGATCACAAGGTTGATATGTACAATGGGAGCACTTTCAGCCACCTCTATGTCAAATCAAACACACATGAGGTTGAAGATGCAACATGGATACTAACCTTCTTCAGTTGCTTTGGGCAGTACCTTTGTCTGCATTATGAGACACTCCGATTATCATCACCCACCCCTCAATAGTATTTAACTGGCAAGGCAAACGGCAGGTCTGTCCCTGTCTGGAGACACTATAGCATAACCAGTGGGTAGCAACAACAGAATTAACTAGTGGGCAACATGCATAAATAGTGGCGTATCCCATATCCGGTGGGGAGATTACGTTAAATGGTGGCATACTCCTGCATCCGGTGGGTGGCAGTAGCAGCACATCTTGGCACTCCCTACCACGTTGACCTGGTGGCACCGCCCCATCTGCACAACCGGTGGCTTTTAACATGGGCTCACATCCGGTGGTAACTTGATGCGGTGGCACCCAAGCCAAGTGATACGGTGGCTATGCCACCCCACTGAACCACTGGCCTTGCCACCCAAGTGAACCGGTGGCAGCGACTGTACACCCATCTGGTGGCAACGATAGTATCTAATGAAAGAAGAAGCAGAATGGCCAATGACCACTAGACATTCCCAGCAACCAGGAGTCCTCGCCCACGACGTCCGGCACGCAGTGGCTGGGGCTTCGAGCATTACCTCGTTCTTGCAAGCTTCGAAAGTCACCTTGCTGCTATCACCGTACTATCCCCTCCGAAGAAGGAAAGATGCTGGTTGATGTGGACGTAACAGCAGGGGACTCGTCGAGGCAAGGTTGGGTGGGCTGCCCTTCGCGAGAAGCTCCCGCCACTCCCTCATTTGCATACAGGGACTATCAAAGAGGCCCTACAAAAAAGAAGAAGAGGAGAGGCCAGGATAGAAGAAGGAGAAGAGACGACCACAAGAGAAAAAGTGAGGAAGAAACGCTTCCCCTCCTCCATTCTCTGGAGTCTTGCTACTCCGGCCACCACTTGAGTGGAGAGAAGAATAAAAGAAAGGGAGAAGAGAAGAAGAGGAAGAGGGTGAGTGGGTAGAGAAGTGAAGTCTGAGAGGGGAGGAGCTAGTGCTTTGTCCCCCTCCCCATTGTTTTATTTTTTGCTTCCTTTTGTTCTTCCTCATTTTTTGGTGACGATGTATTAACCCCCCGCACTCCTCCTTTTTTTATAAGGAATATAAAGAAGACTCGCCAGTGTTTATGCTGTGGGTATTTTTGTGATGTGTATCATCGATATGGTTGTATTCCCCTTCGTTTCGGAATGAATGGGGCGTGGAAAGGCCACGATCGGGCCGATCCCATGGTTTGTTCGCCGTGACGCTTTCGCAGTTGAACAGTAGCCGCTTAGGGTATAGGGCGGCTGGTTTCAGACCGTTTAATTCGTGTGGATTCGGGTTTGAGCGGTCCCGCGAAAGATCACTCTGGAGCTTGAGCGGCCAGTGGTCAGCCGTTTAGTTCCATTGGTCGGCTAGTCCCTAGCCGTTCAGTTTTCCTTCATTGCGTGAGCGGCCAGTTCCTAGCCATTCTGGTCATTGAGTGGATCCCCCTGATCCGTTTAGTGATTCGAGGCTGTTCATGGGGCAGATCACCCCTAACCATCCAATTTGCGTGAGCGGTTTGGTCAAAACCATTCTGACCATTACTGTAGTAAGTCGGTTCGTCTGAGCGGCCTCTAGTAGACCATTCTATCCCCTTTGAATGGTCTGTTCTAGACCGTCCTGTCCCACTGAGCGGCGCATGTTGTCCGTTCAGTCCCCCTTGAGCGGCCTGCCCTGAACCCTTCAGTTCCTCTGAGAGGCTTCAGGCAAACCGTTCATCCCCCTTTGAACGGGCTTCATCTCGACCGTTCTATCCTCTGAGTGGCCCCCTTCTGATCGCTCCGTGGAGTGAGTCCATCGTGTTGTCAGTTGGCCGTGATGGCTTATTTTGTGTCATGTCTGTTTGGTTTGGGTCTGTGTTCTAGGGTGGTGTCTGTATGTTGGTGGTTCTCTAGATTGGTTGGTTCAGCTAGACTAAGTGCGGTCTACTCTTTGACTGCTACAGTTTCCCTAACGGCCCGATCTAGGACTGCCAGTGTCCTTGTCTCTGGTTGCGTAGCATTTTCTTCCTTGACTGCTTGGTTCCCCTAGCGGCCGAGTGTTGGATCGCTTATGCCTAGTGTGTCGTTTCCTGATGTGCCAATTTCTGTGTGTCTTGGCTTGACCTTATGGCCTGCCCGTCACCGTGGATGACTGTTGGCATCCTATGAGGGCCGGGACCATAATAAGATGGCAAGGAGTGCTTGTGCATGGTGTCATGTCTGTGTGCCATTGTCAGGTTCTGGTCAACCCGGTTAGATCCAATAGTTGACAGGCTACCTTGTGTGTGTCTCGATAGTTCTGTCTAGTTCGAGACATGGCTCTAGATGCAGTGAGGTATCATCTTACCTCGTTCTATGTGTCCAGGTGTGCTGAGAGTTCTTGGTGTTTCCCTCAGGTCTCCGTGAGTCATTTCTTACGGTGTCGTTTGCTCTGGATTGGTTTAGTCCGCCCTTGCAATTGCGCACCAAGGCCTCTCCCCGGTTGATAGCCCAATTTTAATATAATGGATCAGCCTTTGGAATCCCGGATGTTCGGCTTCTCTTTGATGTTGACAAGTGCACTGGTAGGCTTGCGTGGTGCATAAGCCCAAGAAAAATCTAGATCCAGCACAGAAATAACGGGCCGACTGCTAGGCCACAAAGTTGGTAGAATCTTCTTCGAAATGGCCTTAACTGACTGGACTGTGGACAAGCTTTTCACCTTGACTACCCTCCCTTGAAAAGGAAATTTGAGACACTAATGGGCAGTGGATGGCACGACGTTGAGGTTGTCGATCCACAGACGACCCAAAATAGCTTTGAACATAGGGTCGATGTCCAACACATAAAATTCCATGGGCATAGTAAGAGGCCCGAGCTCAGCTTGAGTGGTCACAACCCCGTGACATGCTCTTCTTGAATTGTCACATGCTGCTATAGTAGTCGGGGTCGGCTGTAATAGTTCTTCTGATAAATTGCAGGCCATGAGGGTGCTGAGGGGGCAAACATTGATAGATGCCCCTGTATCAACTAACGTCACACCTATGGTTACTTTGTTCAAGACAATAGAAATACATAGCGACATCTGTCGAGCTTCTGGAGGTGCTAGCTCGGTCTCGAACAATGTAATTGCCGGCCCTTTTGAAATAGTTGTCAAGGCCGTAAGTAGGCTGTCAACTGCCATGTCTTCACTAACCATCACCTTTTGAAGAAAATTTTTTAATGCATCTTGGTGAAGGGTAGACCTCTTTATCAATTCCAACACAGATATTTTGGTGGGCACCCAATCTAAGTGATGCAGTAGATCATATTGGGTACCCAGTAGTGGCTCGGCCTCTTCCTGATCGGTAGTCGATTGGGAAAACTGGGGATTGGGTGCAGGAGCACCAGTGGAAGCATAGTTTCTGTGGAACAAACGCCCGCTCCGTAGGGTAAGGTTTTGCGCCGGCATGACATTAGCTGATGGTATAATGAGCCCGATGGGGTGGATGAGTGGTAAGGAAGAGGGCATGGCGGATATGATGGGAATGGTGGTGGAGGTAACAGGTTGTGGTGGAAGAATGGCAGACAGAGGGTTAGAGGGAGGAGTGGTGATGATGGCAGGTGCGGGAGCTGGTGGAGTGGTAAGGGGAAGTGGAAGTGCGGTGATCGGTGAAGGGTTGGATGGAAGGGTAGTAACGGCAGCATGGGTGATGAGCAATGGGCGAGATGGAAGTGCAAGTGAGGATGTTGTTAGTGGAGTGGAGGCGAGTGGACAACTACGAAGTGACACGAATCACGAGGAATACAGCTCAGAGGAACACAGACAGACTATAATCACGGGTACACGCTCAAGACAGAGCATGACACAAGTGAAGATAAGTTTGACATCTCTGAAACAAGGGCAACGTCGCTTACGTCTCAGGACAAGAGACACAACTGCCACGATAATAAATCACGGATAACGAAACGATAGACACGACATGCATCAGCTTACACAAGGAGACACAGTCCTCGTAGCTGACCGCCTGACCACATCATCGACTCCAATGCCAAAGGCGACAGGGAACACCTGGCACACAGGACACCAACGACAAATTCACGGACACAACAACACTTACAAAAACAACCGCAGTAACACGGCAGCACCTACAGGATTTCGACCCCATACAACACATAGAACCGCGAAACACAACAGCAAGCAGGGTCACATCAAGACATGACAGCAGCTAAACACACGACTACAGGGAATGAGTCATGCTTCAGACAGCTCACCAAGAAAGACCAACGACCATGGGAAACAACACAAAACGATAATCTCAAGGGATGCATCTCAAGGACGAAGATAAAGCGTCGAGAGCACAACACCCAAGAGAAAGGAAATGTAGAGTAAAAGGGTACTCAAACAGCAGGGAAGCCGACAAATTCCCCAACACTCACAACTGTCGATGCCAACACTGAAAAATTACCAGCAACAGCACAGCAATAGACGACATCAAGGCAGAAGAAGCCAAGATGAAGTCGCGTCGAGAAGAAGCAATTCCCTCGATCAGCGAGAATCTAATAACAATGATCCTCAGCCAGTGGGTAATCAACACATATGCTTCTGCTGCGCACTCTAGCATGTACACAGGCATCATAAAAGACCACAGTAATCACATCTCAGCATACGTTCAGCGCCATCGCAACTCATCAGAATCGCAATTAACCCGCCACGAGCACTCCAGCGAGCAACCGATCGTAAGGAGCCTAAGTGCAACGAAAAAAGAGCACCAGCTTCAGCACAAAGCCCACGAAAAAATGCTAATCTCTGCTTACCTTCACGTCCTAAAATAATAAATGAGCCTTCTCAAAGCATCGGCCGCTGGACATGACATGACGAACAAGGTACACTACGACTCTTAACACCATAACGGAGTCCAAAGCGAAGCAACCACGGAGTAAGAAGTAGATCAGGCTCAAAATAAAGGTGTCCACACTTAAGTTGTCACGCCCGGAGCCAGCGGAAGATAACTCGGAGGTGGCGTGACGGAGTCTATAACGATCATGTCAATCAGAGCGTAGTGCATTCATCAATTCAAAGGGGCCGACTGGGTGCCAATGGGCACGAGTCACACTCTCTCCCACGGCGGTCACTCGAAGCAATGGGGTTTGAGGACCGGGAGCTCACTCTCACGGACCAGTAGAGTTTATGAACTAATATTGAAGGAACATGGCAACCAAAGGAGAGCGAGGGTAGAGAACTTACTCGATCGATTTGAAGAAACCGGTCCCGTTCGAAGACAAGGGCGAGCGGGGAAGCGTGGGCTCCCCACACGTCGTACCAGTGTAGCTTCGACCTGTTCAAGATTTTACATCACTATGCTCCATGCAAGGGGGTTGAACTTGAAAAAGGGAAGTCAAAGTTATATTCAAACACTACCTCTCACAGGGAGGGGTGGTAAGCCGGCCAGGCGGGGAGGGAAAAATGAAATAGAAGCGAACTAAGCGAAGGATGCCGATTCTGTCCGCGCTATGGAATAGGAGACAGGCGATCGTTGTCGGCGCCGCTGCGACCACTTCCGAACTCAGTTTTTGACGATATCAGTGGCAAACTCTTTGGGACTAGATTAGGATGATGTGTAATTTTTTTAGAATTCCCAGGTTGGCGGTGCTGGTCGGGGAAGAGCCACAAACTGGGTCCCTACTTTTTGGTTCTGTCTGCTACAGTACCGCAGTAGCAGAAAGTCGAGGTTGCCACGAGTGCTCCTGAACTCTGAATCAAGGATGGCTCGAGTTTTTAGAACCGCTGTCGAGTCTTATTCAAAACGAGACCTGCGGGAATGCCATAGGAGGTCAGAGCAGAGCAGAGCAGCCCGAACAGTGATCCGGTGTCTATTCAGTCCCAGAGTGGATGGAATAGCGCACCCGAGGGAGAAAATTGAGAAATCACTGATCCAGATGTCGAACGGGGTGCCGCTTATTGATAATGGAAGAGGACTTGTTACCGAAGCTCTCAGCCAAGTGGTGCCTCAAGAATCAATGGATTGTGGCTGTGGGAGCTTCTGGAAGTCGCTTCAGGTTGCTAACCAGACCTATCATGCGCGGTCAGCGAAGAATGGCTCTCCTTGGCAGTCACGAACTCAGACAGGGTTGGGACCACCGCCGTTGCAAAGAAGACAGGGAGCTGCTTCTGACGGTGCTTCTTAAGCACCCAGGAATGCCAAGATGAAGTCGTGGTCGATTCTGTAAATTGCTGGTGCTCTACTGCCTGCAAACTGAGAAGTGCAGGTTGAGGATGGGATGTGGGAAATCCCTGCATTGAACAAAACCAACAAATGCAAGCAAGACAGTGGAATTCTTTGGCAAGAAAATCAATAAATGCATTCATGGCCTTGACGGGTGGGCATGCAAAAGACACACTGACTGGGGTACACGGGCTAAAACAAAGATGAACCTAGCAATGAGATACGACCCTAGACTCTAACTCGCTCTTATACCAAACTGATGCGGGACAGAATGAGGGGTCGACTCTAGGTGATGCGAACCTCGGACTCTGGATGGAGACGCGACCAGCAACACTTGGGCACTAGAGATGCCTTGGCCCGACACTAAGAGTTTCTATGGGCTATACGTCGCTAGCAGAAACGCAAGCTCACTCGTCGTTCCAAGCGAGGGATAGCGTGGATCCGCGCGGTTGAGAAACCAGCAGAGTCAAGGGTGGTCGGCTCACTTCCGTGCTCGGATCGAGTCACGGGACGGGTCACTCTCTCGCTCACAACGGTGACATGGGCTCACGGGCTAGGATCCTATCGCACTCACAGCGGCATATGACCATATACTAGCTAAGCAAAATAACGCCTAGAAGTTAGACCGTTACCTCCACGCTCCCGGTGTGGGGAAGATGACCCCGGCCAAATCCGTACTCCCAGTTAACAAATATTACAGCGGCACAAATATTTCGACCCACTCCACGCGGGGAGGTAACAGGTCACATGTGGGGCCCGGGAGTAACGGGAAGTAGGTTGACGGGCAGCATCTTGATGTCGCTCCGACGGTGCCGAAACCCGCGTTTTGGTGCTGTCTGGACGGCGCGATCTGCGGGTCGTGGGGCCCACGTGCTGCTCAGCCCTCCGGATCTGACGGGGTGGGTCCTGCTGTGATGGTGGCACCTGGTGGCTTGCTTCCCTGGACGGCGGCCGGGCTGGAACACCGGTCGGAGGCCGAACGGCTTTGACCTCCCAATATCGGAGTTGCTGCCCTCGGATCTGAAACTCAGTTTCAGACCTACGCGCTCCGGCGACAGGAGCTGCTGCGACCAACCCCGAAGTCGGATCGGAGCGAAATCGGCGCCGTTGGAAAGCTCTCTCGAAATCCTTCGACCCTCTGTGACTCCAGAAAATTCGTTGGGACCGTACTTCGAATGGCAGATTTTTGATTGGGGCTGTTTGCAGTCTCAGATCTGGTCTGGTAGACTGAGATCTGTTTGAGAACAGCCATTGACCGTGATGTAGACCTCCGATCTGGATGTTGTGGCCTTCATGAAAGTTGTAGAGGGGAGAGAGAGTAAGAGCGGATATTTTTTATGAAAAGTTTGGTGAAGATTTGTTTAGGCAAAAGTATTTTATACTGATGGGTGGTCAGATCTAGATAGTGGTAGATAGAACTGATTTGGGATCTGAGAGGAATTCACATCTTCCTACTCCATATACCCCAGCCCTTTTGGCCACCCTTTCACCGACACGACCCTTCGCCGGTACAGCCTAACCCCAACTTGCTAGCCCGGTACACCCTTGAGCCCCTTTGGCCGGCACACTAGCCCCTGTGCCTCATCCCTTAGCACCTGCAGCCAGTCCCATAGTCGTCTTCTACTCATCATTTCTCCGGGTTCTCCGAGGTTTTATCGAAGGTGTTGCCACTCTCGGGCGCCCACCTCTAATTGTCGGGTTCCGCCACTCTATGTGGTCGCATTCCCCGTATCTCCCTTACGCTCGGGTCAAGGGGAGATGCTGCCAAATTCTTGTTAGAAATAATAATATGGCAAAGACAAAAGGGAGCAACAAACAAATGGAATAACAACAAGTTAAAAGATCGAAGGAAGCAACAAACAAACGAAATGAACAATGGCAAGCTGCTCCAATCGAGGTAAGAGAACTGTGTGCAACACGAAGAGAACTGGGTCGAACAATCACTAAGCAACTCGAATACCCGTCTTGTAAAGAAGAAAGAGGGGAAGGCACTTAAGAGAAGGGAAGAGAAAACTCATGCGAACTGCATAAAATTAAGGGAAAGAAGAAAAGAAAGGCCTTAAGAGAAAGGGAGAGGAGTGGGCCCCTCATCAGTTCCACCCAACACGCCTACCCCCTGGGCCTTCACCGATGCACTCTGCCCTGGCCTTCCCCGGTACACTTCTAGCCTTACCCTAACTGGCACATCTCCTCGGCCGGTACTCCCTCCAGCTTGGCCTTCCTCGGTGCACCTCCACGCCCCTTAGCCGGTACACCTTACCTAAGGCTTACCCGGTACACCCCTCCAGCACCCAGGCCAGCACACCCAGCCATGCCTTGGCCGGCACACCCAACCCCATGCCTCTCCCGGCACACACCGACCTCGCCCTCGATGTGCATTGACCTCAGCCCAACCAGCGTCGACCTCAGCTACCCGTTGGCCTTAACCTGCACCGACCTTGTCCCTCGCATGCATAGAACCTGTGTCGACCTCCCCTTGGCCCAGGCTAAACCCGCATTGACCTTATAGTGAACACGCACTGACCTTGGCCAGACTAGCGTCGACCTCAGCCTCTTGTTGCACCGACCTTGTTTCGCACATCGCATCGACCTGGTCCTCATGTGCGCCGACCTTATTCCCGGCCCATTCAAGCATTGCACCGACCTAGCCCTCATGTGCATCGACCCTCATCTAGCCCCGTGCGCATGTGCACCGACCTTTGTTCAGCCCAGTTGAAACCTGCATAGACTTTTTTTGAACTCAGAAAGGGATAAAACCGTGAGGCCGGTAGGCCAAAGCGGACAATACCTCGACGGTATAGAGTACGGGGCGTGACAACGGCAGTCAACCATAGTGCCATAAAGTTTCAACCAATCCATGCCTAGAATCGCGTCGTACTCGGCCAACTATAATGCGTAAAGCCTCACTGGCAGTTTCCGACCACTGACGAGAACCGAAGAATTTTTAAGGCACAGAGGAGTGGACATGTAATCGCCATACGGCAACTCCACAAGCATCTTACAGGAAACTTCATCCATCGGCTCTTCGACACGAGCAATAAAATCCTCGAAGATAAAAGAATGGGTCGCACCCGAATCGAAAAGAACACACGCTGAACGGCCATAAATCAAAACCGTACCTTTAACCAGATTAGACGCCAATGCCTCCGCACAGGTGATGTGAGTAACTCTAGCTCTCGGCGGACGGCTAGCTACAGACGACTGCTGGGAAGGAGTGGGAACTAGTAGGTAAAATGGTTGAGGTTGAGGCGGCGGAGGAAGATGAAATTGCGACTGGGGAGTCTACGAGAACTGTACCGTCTACGGCCTCAACGGATAGTTTTGGGAGATGTGCCCCGACTGATTGCAGCGGTAGCAGACAGTCGGCAGAGAACACGACACGCCCGGATGGCTGCCACCAAACTTGGAATGCAACCTCGGCTGAGAAGCAGAAAAATCCTGAAGCAGTCAAACGGAAGAAACGGACTACTGACTCGAATCAGAAAACGTCGACTGATCGAACTTCTTTTTCTTGAACTTCTTAAATCGGAATCCCTTGCCCTAGGATTGCAGGAAGGAGGCACCACCGATAGCAGAGAAAGCGGAAGGAGCTCCTGGAACAGATGGCTGGTAGGGTGGCTGATGTTGCACAGCTGGCTGAACCATCCCAGCTTGAGGAAGTCCCCGGGTCCTTGCCAACTCCAACTCTAGCGCCACGGCTGCCTGGTACATAGAATCTAACTCAGCTACACGGGTCACGAACAATGGCAGACTCAACTCTGCTTTTAGTCTGCACAGAAACTGCTGAGTCCTCACGGCGTCATCAGCGAAAATGTGGGGCGCATACCAACCCAACTCAATGAACTTGTCTCGGTATTGCAACACCGACATCTTGCCCTACGTCAGCTCCAGAAATTGGTACATCTTGGCAAACTTCAGGCAGACCAGAGTGTAGGCACGCTCGAATGCAGCAACAAACTCCGCCCATGTGATCTGTCGAAGCGGACGGGAATGGAAGGCAACCTCCCACTCCGTGGTCCACCACGTGCGTGCAGTACCGGTGGGCTGGAGTAAGGGAGAGTGAGGGGTGGTCCCCACCTCTATAAAATCCATTTTTTGTGTTTTTCTTTCTAATTTAACTAAGAAGAAAAGGACAATTGTTTGTGAAGGATACGTGGAGCTTTTGTGCGCGTGCTGACCTCGTCGTGGGCGTGCTTTGCAGCTTTCTCCACACACGGGTATGGCGAACAAACCTTGCATGAACCTTGCATCGTAGGACTGGGAATTTGCATGAACTGGGACTAGGGAGAGTTGTTGGGACTCCGGACTGGGGGAAGGGCGTGGCCCCCCGGGGAGTTCGCCCTCCCTTGGGGGCGCAACCACCCGCTGGGGCAAATGGGCCCCAGGCAGGTCACCTCCCCGAGGGATGGCCACCGGGGGTCTTCTTTTATCATCTAGGAGTGTCCTTTGAGGGACACAGGGTTCTGGGGCACTGGGATTGGCGCGTGGGGGCCGTTGTTCTTCGAGTCATAGTTGCCACTCGCAAAGTGTTCGGGTAAATGCCCGACACACCCCAGGTTGTCGAACGGCTTGGCTAACTAGTTGAGGGGCCCCGGGATGGGCCTTGGGATAGGGGTAAGAGTTCGTGGGAGCTAAGGAGAAACACTTTGGGGAACGTGGGCCGCATCTCATGCTACATACCATGTTGTACGGCGGGTTGGCAGGGTAGCCTCGGGTTGGCCCGAGAGCTAAAGAAAAGTGGCTCGTCACCACGTGTCTGAGGGTCAGGGGTGTCCCCGACTTGCTGGAGAGTCATTGTAGAATCTGATTAGTATGTTGGAACCATGGGTCGGCTCGTGGTTTACTGTAGAAAGGTTGGAATATATGCGCCCACAAGGTGTTCGGGAAAATGCCGAACACATGTATGTGAGTTGTATATGAGCACTGTAGGCCCCCAAAGCCTGTGGTTGACTTGATTAGCTCTCCCTTTGACCTTGGAGGGTTGAAGGAACGCATCTCAGGGTGAGCCCCTGGCCTTTTTACTGGGTGCCACGTGGCATGGCTTAGAGTCAGAATGCCCCTGGGTTGGTCCAGGCGGCCATGTAGAGTGCGGGCTACGTGGAAGGGGAGCCGCTACATTGTGATCGCGCCTTGAAGATGGGTGCGAGAAAATCATGGGATCGTACCTTCTCTCCTTCCAGTCGGCTAGAGGAAGAGGGCCTCACGTCCTACTGATAGTCTCTTGCAAAACAAAGCCACAAACATCAGAGAAAACCCATTAGAAACATGAGCGTAGCATATGTCCCAAAATGATAAACCGAGGGTAGAGAAAAGGGGGAGAACGCACCGGGGGAGGGAAGAATGCATCCTCTCAACACTTTGTTGCTCTTTGTTGCTATCATCAAAACAAAAATACACATGCTTGTGCCTAGGGTGGCACAACACTTGGGGCGGTTTGGTCAAAACCGTTCTGACCGGTTACTATAGTAGGTCGATTGGCTTGAGCGGCTAGTCCTTAACTGCTCTATGCCGTGGGGCGGTCCGGCCCTAACCGTCCAGCATTGTCCCCCTCGTTGTCTGTAAGCAGCCTATTCTAAACCGTTCAGCCTCCCTGGGCAGCCTTCTCTGGACCGTCTAGTCCATTGAGCGGCCCCTTGGTGACTGCCCAATGAGTGAACTCCGCTGTTGAGTCGGTTGGCCATGATGGCTTATTCCGTGTCCTGTCTTGTTAGGTCCATGTTCTAGGGCAGTGTCTGAGTGTCGGTGGTTCTCTAGATAGGTCGGTTCTGGTCGATTGCGTGCGGTCTGCTCTTTGACTACCACAGTTTCCCCAACGACCCTATCTAGGACTGCCAGTATTCTTGTCTCTGGTTGCGTAGCAGTTTCTTCCTTGACTACTTGGTTTCCCCTAGCGGCCGAGTGTTGGATCACTTATGCCCAGAGCGTTGTTTCCCGACGTTTCAATTTTCCTATATCTTGGTTTGACCTTGTCGTTTGCCGTTCCTATGGATATCTTTTGATATCCTATGAGGGCTAAGCCTACGTTATGAGGTGGCCAGGAGTGTTCTTGCTTGTGGTAGGATTCTTTTTCCTACTCTAGTGATGTCATTGTCTGGTTCTGGTCAACCCGGTGTGACCCAGTGGTTGACAGGCGACCTTATGTGTGTCTCGACGATTCTATCCAGCTCGAGACAGTGGTTCTGGATGCCGTGAGCTATCCTCTTACCTCATTTCGCATATCCAGATGTGCTGAGGGTTCTCAGTGTTCCCTCAAGTCTCCGTGAGTCATTTCTTATGGTAAGTCAGTTTCTCTAGCTTAGGATTAGACCGATTGGCGGCTTGTCCCACTTTGTACGATGATCTTGACTCCGAGTCGTGAGACTCAAGGATCGTTGTAGTATCGGTCTAGTTGTCTTGTCCTAAGTCTGTCGGTAGTTTTCTGTACTGCTATTGGTGCTTCGTAGTATGTGCGATAGTGTTTCTTTACTTGTCTGTACTCCAGCACTCACGTTTTAGAGTCTGTGTCTCGTGATACTCCACTAGTCATAGCCTTAAGGCACATTTCGACGTGTCAGCCTTTCCGGCGGGGCATTTTCTGATTTACAATTTTTAAGCTAGTTCTGAGGGCCCCCGGCTCTTTACCGTAGCATCGTACCGGCTATTATGCATATTCTGCATATAGCTCCTGGATGGGATCGGGGGCGGGATGAAGACGTTCTGGATGCTCTTTGCCCGCTACGAAGGACGCCCGGCCGTTCCTGCTGAGGAGGTGTGTCGCGACTTCTTCGGGCATCTCGATACGCCCAAGTTCGTGCGGAAGGTGGATGCCGGCGAAATCGACTTGCCGCTCGCCCGGATCGAGGGCTCGGTCAAGTCCGCGCGGCTGGTCCAATTGACCGATCTTGCAGACTATCTGGATGCCCGCGCAAAGGAAGCGCGTGACCTCAACGACAAAATTCACGGCCGCAAAGTTCGACGCGAGTATGACAAATCGGAAGCGGCGTAGGTTTCTCTAGGATGTTGCTCCAATCCATCATCGGTGCTACGCTGAATCTACGGTTAAGCGCGAGCCCAGAATTGCTGGTGTTTCTCTGTCTGTTCACGGGAACGAAATATGCCTAATGTTGCCGTTCCGTTCACGTCACCGCCTGTTCTTACAGAATGGGATGACAATGTCAAACCGGCGGAGGGGTTTGTCAAACCGACTATGGGCAGCATCCGGGAGAGGCGGAAACGCGACGGCTCGCCGTCCTTTACCGCACAGATCATACTCAAGCGCAAGGGGCGCCCGACCTACCGGGAGGCTGCTACTTTCGCCAAGCGGACACAGGCGACGGCGTGGCTCAAGAGCCGCGAAAGCGAGCTGCGCGAGGAAGGCGGGATCGAACGCGCCCGAGCGCGCGGGCTGACACTGGGTGACGCCATCGACAAGTACACCGACGAGAGCCTGAAAGAGATCGGCCGGACCAAGGCCCAGGTTCTCAAGGCCGTGAAGGGCTACGACTTGGGGGCGCTCGAAGCGGGCACGATCACATCGGCGGACCTCGTCCGGTTCGTCCAGCAACTTACCGCGACCGGCGTCAAGCCGCAGACCGTCCAGAACTACCTTTCGCACCTCAGTGCGGTCTTTGCCATCGCCAAGCCAGCGTGGGGCATTCCTCTCGACCGGGAGGCCATGAAGGATGCCTTTGCCGTGGCGAAGCGTCTCGGGCTAACCGGCAAGTCGGAGAAGCGCGACCGACGCCCGACTGTGGCTGAGATGAACAAGTTGATGAAGCATTTCACATCGCAAGCGGAGCGCGTTCCCGGCGTCGTACCGATGCACCAGATCGTCCCCTACGCCATGTTCTCGACACGGCGGCTCGGGGAAATCATCCGGATCACGTGGGAGGACTTCGACGCCGAGGGCAAGCGCCAGCTCGTGCGCGACATGAAGCACCCCGGCGAGAAGGCTGGCAACGACCAGTGGGTCGATGTGCCGGACGAGGCCATCCTGTTCATGCCGTCGGAAACTCCGACGCCATCTGGTCGCATTTTCCCCTGCTCTGAGGATGCGCTTGGCGCCGCCTTCACCCGCGCCTGCAAATTCCTCGAGATAGAGGATCTACACTTTCACGACCTACGCCACGAAGGCGTCAGCCGACTCTTTGAAATGGGCTGGAGCATTCCGCGCGTTGCGACCGTGAGCGGCCATCGATCGTGGCAGTCGTTGCAGCGCTATTCGCACCTTAGGCAAGTCGGGGATAAGTGGGAGGGATGGAAATGGCTGGGTTGACCAATGTGGCTTAAGCACGACGGTACAGGACTGCCTCGCGCGGAACGGCATGTTCCTAGAGGACGCGCTGCCGACTTCCAGTGGCGCTGGAAGGACGAGCCGCAGGCGCACGACATCATCCGCTACCGGGAGCAATGGAACAACATCCCCAAGGCCGTCGACGCCCTCCAAGCGTTGCGCAAGGCAATCGGCTGGCGCCGGTACCCTACTGTTCATGGAGAGAGCTAGATGAGCGAGAAGGTCGTCTTTCTCGATATCGACGGGCCGATGATCCCGGCCACCGTGTTTCTATACGACAAGATGGCATCGTGGCAGCGTCGGTTCCCGCCGACGACGGTAGCGGTGATCAAGACGCTATGTGAACGGACTGGCGCTAAGGTCGTGTTCAACACCACCCACAACCAGCCCATACCGGATGTGGACGACATCCACATAGCGCTCAGCAAGGCCGGTCTAGACGGCGAGAACTTCCATGCCGACCGGCATACCAAATACCCCGTTATTGACCGCAGGCAGGCGGTAGAGGAGTGGCTGTCACGTCACCCAGAAGTAACGGACTGGGTCGCATTCGACGACGTTCACTTCACCGATGACGAACGGCTAATATTCATCGACAGCGACGCTGGACTGCATCTCGGGCACTTGAACATCGCCATCGAGCGGCTGGGCGGCAAACCCGTCATCATGCTGATCTAGCCTCCCCTAGTCTCATAGATGGAGAAGAGAATGGCCATCAGCACAAACCACGAAGGTTACAACAAGTTCGTGCAGGCTATCCAAGCATCAGCCATGGAATGGGGGCTTCAAACTGGCTTCGAGAGTGTTGGCATCTACAGCATGTTCTACGTTATCGTGAATGACAAGAAGTGGTTCTTGGCGAGAGAGGTCCCGTTCGCTCTAGGCGGTGACCGCGACGCTCGCATTTCTCCAGACGAATGGGCCAAACTGACATGCCACCTGTCTAGCTCAGCACACGACGTCTATGGAGGCGCCGCCCTCACTCAAACACTACCGTGACCATCTGCGCCTCTTCCTCATGGCCTAGGACTGCTGCCCAATGCTTCCGACCGGCGGCTTTGACGATGGCCGCTAGGTCATGCGCGGGGACCAGGTGCGAGGCTTCCGGCCCGATGGCTTTCCGTACTTCCTCTACCGTGGCTTCGTCAGTTGTTTCGAAGCTGGGAGGGTCGGAGGCGTGGAGGCGGATGGCGAGTTTCGACACGGGGGAAACGTCCGGAATCGCTTGAGGTTCGGGACGGATTCTTCTAGGCTAGAACGAGGATTCAGACAAGAGTTACCGGTGATGCTAGCTCAACCGGGAGGCCGAATAGCCCCAACAGTGGGGAAAGGCTATGAATGCAGGGTTGGTGACCACAGTTCGCGAAAGGCCTAAACCTGCACGGCGTATGGAACAAGGAGAGACTGAGGATGCATACCGCCAGCCCAACATCGCGCCTCGCCTACTGGTGTCGGAAGCTCGGTGAGCAACCGCATAATCTCATCGCTGAGGCTATCGCGGAGCAGATGCGATGACCGTGCGACCGAACCGACTACCGATCATGCTGTCTGACGACGAACTGGACCTGATCGAAGAATTCCGCTTCGACAACCGCATCGGGACGATGGCGGGCGCTATGCGCAAGCTAATGATGCTGGGGATCGAGCGCGCGGGAGAACTTGCCGAGGCTCAAAGCGAGGCTGAGCTACTCGCTCAAATCGAGACGCTAGCGCCGGAGTTCACCAAGCACTAGCCCCCTGTGCCCTCACCCCGGCCAGAACATGGCGAAGGCAAAGACGAAGCAAAAGGCGACGACAGCCAGCAGGGCTAGGAGCCGGGCGAGCATCAGGCCGGCATCGTCATCAGCATCGCTGCCAAGCAAATGACGGCCATAGCCGCGAGCAGCACGACCATTTGCAGCGGGGTCATTTCTTGTCCGGCCCCTTGAGGCGAACCATTTCCTCGAGCAATCCTCCGCCCCCAACCCTGCCACCACAACCTACTTGGAGACCCCAGCCACATCCTCCCCTCTCCCATAGCCATCAGCCATCATCCCGTTGCTGTGTTGCCCCCTCCTACTCCATTTGCCATCCCAAAGTTGTAGCTCCAGTAGTAGTTCATAGGCAACAATCAAATAGTCCTAGAAGTAATGTCATCTCCAGCCCCTCCCCAATCTTTCTGGTGGCAGGTCATATACCTATGGAAAGGTCGTTCAGAGAGCTTTCCAGGCGAGGTGGTTTCGTCACCATCCAAGCACCGAGCTGCCCGTGAGAGTGATTCTTCCCCCACTGCGTAGGACTACTCAGGCAGAGAACCAGAAACCCAGATCAGGTTTGACCATGGCCACTCCCTTGCGGATCTGGGTGTGAAACTTGACTGAGGGCTTCTCCTTCAAGTCCTCTCCCATCCCCAAGAAGCAGAGCTAAGTTTGGACCTCGGCATCAAAAGTTTCAAATTTCTCCTCCAAGGAGTGCCAGGTTAGTTTCCCTGATCCTGAATCGACCCACCCCAATGTTTCGACCTTCACGATCAGCTCCGACATCTATCGCTGGTGCCGTTGGTCCCTGCTCGAAGAAGACCTGACCATGAATGCAACGGCTCTGGTCTTGCCCTCAACAGAGCTCAGGACTATTCATGGAACCCCCGTCATCCAGCAGCATCACCCTGGGAGCGGCCAGAGCCAGAGCAGTCCGGCCCTGTTCCAGACCCTGCCTCGGCCAACGACATCATCAAGAAATTCTACAAAAATTTTGACATTCTCCTGGGTCAAGTCAGAGAGTTTCAGAACCAGTTGTAGCCTATTCTAAGCTCGGCAGAACTCGTGACGGCACCATCTTCGACTGTCTATCTGGCTGTTCCAGAAGCTGACAGAACGACGGTGCTTGGCACAATGGTATTTAGCTTCACTCCCCCGCCCCGCCTGGCCTGCTTACAACCCCTCCCTGCATAGAGGTAGTGTTTGGATGTAAAGCCCTTAACCCCCACCCCGGGATCCCCCCTCCTATGCGAGGTGTAGTGTTTTAACCAATTTTTTCAGGTCAAGCTTCACTGACGTAGCGTGCCGGCATGTGCCCATGCTTCCTGGCTCGCCCACGTCTCCGATCGGGATCGGTGTTTTCACACCGATCAGGTGAGCATCTGGTACCCCCTTGGCTGGTTGCATGCTTAGCTAGTTTAGTATCATCTTTGAATGCCCGTGGGATGGTTAGACGAGAGCCCGGACTTGCACACTACTTCTAGTGTGCCCACTGCGGACCGTGAGCGAGTGCCACCCAAACCCACGCCCTGGTGTGCCGGCCGCACATGAAGTTGGAAATCCCAGATCCTTCGGGGTCAGCCTAAGCCCACTAGGTCCTCTAGAACATTCGGGTCCCACCTCGGACCCTCGCCATCATCCCCTGATCACCATCGGGAGATCATACGTGTCGTATGAGTGAGCCGCTAGCGTAAGTCCGTGTTAGTCCTTGTATGCTTGCGGGTCTAAGTCCTAGGCTCATTGCATCATTAATCATCATCTTTGGGCTGTGCCATATTAGAGTGTAGAGGGATGTGTATTACATTAGCAAGGTGCTCCTCAAGGCTGAAAGAAGGTATCCCGCAACCGAGAAGCTCATGCTAGCGTTGGTGACCTCGGCTAAATACCTTAGGCCTTACTTCCAAGGACACACCATTATGGTGCTGACTGATGAGCCCTTAAAGAAGATTCTGGCCCACCGTGAAGCTTCTAGTTGTCTCGTCAAATGGGTAATATTGCTCGGGGCCTATGACATCCCTTACCGACCCCGCACGACCATCAAGGGGCAGGCTCTCGTAGATTTCATTATAGAGAGTGCTACCCCACTCGAGGAAGCATCCCGGCCAGCACCCGACCCTGCCTGGGACCTGTTTATGGACAGATCCTCAAACTCGACGGTAGCGGCACTGAAATTTTCGTTACGTCCCCACAAGAAGTGGAGCTGTAGTACGCTCTGAAGTTTAACTTCTCAGTGTCCAACAACACCTCTGAGTACGAGGCCCCTATTTTGGAGGCTAGAATGGCAAGACACCTGGGGGCAGAACGAGTCAGAATCTACATCGACTCCTAACTAGTCGCCAGTCAGATCAACTGGGACTACGAAGCTCAAGAACCACAAATGGTTAAATACCTCCACCTGGTAAAGGAGATAGCCCAACTTTTTGAGAGTTTTTAGGTGATCCAAATAACTCGGGAAGATAATTCTCGAGCAGACACCCTCTCTCGTCTAGCCTCTTGTATCAACCCAGAAGGGACCCGGTCAATCCTCCTTGAGGAGTTAGAACGACCTAGCGTGGAGACCAAGCTCATGGCCGTTGTGCATACATCATCTGATGACCGGAGGACTCTGTACGTGCTTGGCTCCGCGACTCCTGAGAGCCCACTAATCCTCGGGAAGCGAGGAGACTAAAGTATCGAGCTCGATGTTTCATCCTCCTTGACAAAACCCTTTATAGAAGATCCTTTGCCATCCCCTTCATCAAATGTCTCGGCTTCCCTGAAGCCCATTAGGCGGTCGAGGAAGTGCATGAAGGCATTTGTGGCGCACATCAGGGAGGGTGATAGATAGCAAGGATTCTGCTATGGCGAGGCTATTGGTGGCCCACTCTCCAGTGAGACTACTCGGCATACGTTCATAAATGTGATCAGTGTCAATGGTTCAACCATTTAATCCACCAACCAACCTCGAGACTCGTGACCCTAACTGAGCCTTACCCCTTCGCTTGGTGGAGAATCGACATCCTAGGCCCGTTTCCTATGGCCCATGCTCAGAAGAAGTTTCTTATCATCGCCAATGACTATTTCTCCAAGTGGATCGAGGCTGAAGCCACTGCTAGAATAACAAAGGCCGTGATTTGGAGCTTTTTATGGAAGTCAATCATCTGTCACTTTGGCATCCCTCGAGTAATCATGAGCGATAACGGTCAACAATTTAACTGCGCATATTTTAAGAATAAGTGCACCGACCTACATATTCGCAATCACTTTACCTTGGTATTCCACCCTCAAGCTAACAGACTGGTTGAAAATGCCAACAAAACTATCATTAAAGGCATCAAAACCAGTCTCGAAAAAGCTAAGGGTAATTGGCTTGAGGAATTTCCTAGTGTACTGTGGTCGTACCAAACCACTCCAAGAGCTGCCGCAGGTGAAACTCCGTTCCAACTGGTATATGGTATAGAGGCCATAATTCCACTAGAGATCAGTAGCCCATCTCTTTGGGTGAACAATTTTTTGCCCAAGCCAAATGAGCAGAAGTTAATAGAGAACTTGGACTTGGCAGACGAACTACGTGAGATTGCGAGAATCTGAGCAACGGAGTACCAGCGTGGCATGACTCACTACTACAATACTCAGGTCTGAGATAGACAATTCCAATTGGGAGATTTCATTCTGAGAAAGACCGAAGCCTCTCGACCACTAGAGGCAGTGGGGAAACTGTCCCCTAACTGGGAAGACCCCTACCAAGTGGTCGAGACACTCAGAAAAGGAGCGTACTGATTATCTACCATGGAAGGAACGCCCATTCCTCAGACTTGGAACGCGACAACGTTGCGAAAATTTTATTTTTGAGTTTCTTCCATAACATGTAAGAGACAAAGTGCAATAATATCTCTCCTTTTTATTGCATTAAATATCTTTGTACATCAAATAGGCCATAGCCAGTACAATAAGCAAGAAAGTGAAAAATTGGTCCATCACGATGGGGTGCATGGCTGGGATCTAGAGGTAATAATAATAATAATAAAGTGGTGATTCTCTCTCCCCCTTCCTTTCACTCTTTCTCCCACTCCGCGGCACACTCCCACCGTGCAGGAGAACCCACTCCCCGGCACACTCCCCGCTCCCACCATCCCTCCCGCGGCACACCTCTAACCGCACCGAATGACCCCCTCCGCGGTACACCCCCGCGCCACCTCTCCCGACGCACTCCCACTGTGCCAGACGAGCCCTCTCACACCGTGCCGGATGGCCCCCCTCCCTCTCTGCCGTCGGTGGATCTGCCACTCCGGATCCTGCTAATCCCGCCTCCGCTTCTGGCCTTCATGGCTTGGACGCTGGAGGTTTTCCTCCGGATCCTGTCGTGGTTCCTTCTGTAGCCGGGTCCCTGCATCCCCACATCGCATACATCGTCCTGTGGCCACCTACCCCCCGAGTCCACTCTTCCCCCTCTGTTGACCAGCCCTTCTATCGACGGGACAGCCCAGCCTTCCGATGCTCTGTTCCCTGCCAAGCTTGTTCGAAGGCCTCCCTCCCCCCTCCTGCTGCTTGCTCGGTCCGTCGCCATGCTTGTACGGACACGGCCTCGCCTGCACCTCAAGCGTCGGTGCTTGGGCCAGTGCCTCTGCCCTCTGGCCTTGGGCCTCTCCTCGCCCCGTCGTCCTCCTTCTGTAGCCCTGTCATCGACGCCCAGCTTCCACCTTCGGTGCCGTCTGCTCCTCCCGGTCGACACGTTGTTGGCCACCCTCTCACGCTACCTTCAGAGGTCGCCTCTCCTGGCCTGTCAACCTTCGTGGCTCCCCACAAGTCTTCTGCGTCCATCTCCCTTCACCCCCTGCTCCTTTGGAGCCCTCCCTTCCGCCGGTCGCCGCCTGGTTGATTGACATTGACCATGATGGGACCCCCCACCAAAACGATGCTCTGTTTCTCACCCTCCCCGGCCATCCTTTGTTCGCTGATCCTCTACCAGCCACGGCTGTGCCCACCGCTGGTCCCGCGACTTCTTCTTGTGTCCCCGCCGCTTCATCGCTTGCTGCAGGGAGTGCTGCACCTCCACCATCGATCCCTGCGTCATCTCATGGCTTCCCTGCTTCTTCTCGGTCTGCCATGCACCTCCATGCAGACCTGCCCATCCTTGGGCCTTGCACCGCCCGCAGTGGGGTGGCCTCAGGCTCCGATGATGCTTCTGGAGCTCCTGACTGTGGTCTGTCCGGCACACCGGGGGCCTTGCCGTGCTCTGCTGTTCGTGTGCTGCCCGACACACCTGTTGCCTCTTCCGTCGGCACACCCGCGAGCGACCGTGCACGGCACACCCGCAAGCGTCCTCCGCCGGCACGCCTGCGAGCGGCTCCACCGGCACACCCGCGAGGGTGGTCGCCCGGCACACCCGCGAGGGGCCTCCATCGGCACACTCGCGAGGGGCTCGGGTGGCCTCCACCGGCACACTCGCGAGGGGCCTCCACCGGCACTCTCGCGAGGAGCTCGAGCGGCCTCCACCGCCACACCCGCGAGGGTGGTCGCCCGGCACACCCGGCACACACGCGAGGGGCTTCGCCCGGCGCGCCTGCGAGCGGCCTCCACCGGCACGCCCTCGGTGCTTCGCCCGGTGCGCTCGCGAGGGGCCTTAGCACGGCACACCCGCCTCATGCTTTCCCCCCTCCCCTGCTCACCCTCGAGGGGTTTGGGAACTGCCCCCGCAGTGGTCCGCCGAAGAACATCTGCACCGAGTGGGCATTGAACTCCCCGTAAATTTGTTTGAAGAGGGAATGGATCGATACGGTGACCCCGTACCTGAACATCCCAGGACGCTTCATTTAGAAATTCAAGCCGGTGTCACCTGCTGAGTTGGTTGGACAACATGTGGTGGTTCAGTTACTTACAAGTATGATCTCCAATGGAAAAATCGCCCCTGTTTATTTGTTCCATGTAGCCCAAGACTCTCACAAATTTTTCAAGGCATGTTATCCTCATTATGATTACTTGTGAACTTTATGAGCAACCGCATGGTACTCTTTTGAGAGGGCAGACATACCGCTTTGTGAAGATGGGATACGAAGATGTTATGTGTAGGCAGCAGAAGATCTGCATGGAAGAAACTTCAGACTTTGATAATGATGCTCTGAGCCTTGGTACTGCTATGTCTGGTGGTTCACTGAGAGACGTTATCTCAGAAACTCAAAAAAATCGCAAGAAAGTTGTACCGGAAGTCATGCATTGGCTGGAGCAAAGTTGCCCCTGCTCCTTTAAACAGCAAAACCCCCCCGGGCGCTTCCCCGACACGCCTTCAGTGCCCTTGCCCGGCACGCTCCCAAGCCGTCTCACCCGACACGCCCCAAGTGGCTACTGGCCGGCACACCCCAGGGCTGCCCTCCCACCGGCACACCCCTGCAAGAGCTTCACCGGCGCGCTATTTCGAGCCTTCAGCGGCACACTGCTTGGGTCTTCCAACGGCACAACCTTCTGGCTTTTCAGCGGCACGCCTTGCCACCCGGCGCAGTCGGCAATCAAGATCTTACGCCACACCCTACGATCCTTGGCGCGCAGTGGGGCTAGCTGAGGTGTCGCCCCCTCCTAAAGGCACGCATGCTACCCCTCCTGCCACCAAGGACGAGGAGGTCAGACCCATTTAATGCCAGTCCCATTCCCGCCTTCGGAAGCTCCCGCCGCTGGATATATAAAAACCCCTCTTCGCCAAAGAAGGGGGGGACACGGAGCAACAGACAGGGGCCAGCTGCTGGCCGTCGCTTGCGCGAGGAGAAGAGTCAAGAGAGAAGAGAGGAAGAGAAGAAGAGGGGTGAGCGAAGAGCGGGAGTAAGGCCAGGGAAGAGAGGATCTAGTGCTCCATCTCTTCCCTCCCCACACTGTATTTTTTTTATTTATCTATCTATTTCTTTTCTCCTCTGTGATGTGTTAGCCCGTGCATTCTTCCTTCCCATGAAAAAGCATATATACCTGTAAATGGTCTATCTTTTTTTTTCTTTCCTTTTCTTCTTCCCACGGACGCTGCTTCTTTTGGGCATTTCCCATTGTTCCATTTTCGTCCGATCCTCCATTGTTTGCACTCGGGCACCTCCGCCTCCCACAGGTGTTCCCCCCTGCTAGTCATTCCTTCCTTTACGGAATGGCCCGGTGGTTTGTCTCCCCCTCTGTTTGAACACCGCGGGACTCACACTATAGCCTTCCTCTTCATGATCGGCTTACTTCGTGTTTCACTGTGATTGTCTTCGATGTTGCCGCCTGCGGGCGCATCATAAATTTTTGGGGCCGTCACTCCTTGTGGGCACACACCCGTGTTATCCCCCTTTCATACCGGGTCCGGAGGAGATGCTGTCGAAATTTCGTCAGGATTAAAATTAATAAAAGAAATAAAAACACACCATAGTTTTAACCTCCAAATAATGGTAAATAAGAAATACTTTGCTAGAATCTATGGAGGCCTGGCACGGTCCAGCTTTCCTCTTCCCCGGCACACTCCTTCAAGCTCTTCCCCGGCACACCCTTCAACCCTTCCCCGGCACACTCCTTCAAGCTCCTTCCCGGCACACTCTTCAGCCCTTCCCCGGCACACTCATTCAAGCTCTTCCCCGGCACACCCTTCAACCCCTCCCCGGCACACTCCTTCAAGCTCTTTCGCGGCACACTCTTCAGCCCTTCCCCGGCACACTCTTCAGCCCTTCCCCGGCACACTCCTTCAAGCTCTTCAATGGCACACTCTTCCACCCTTGGCCGGCACACCCCTCACACCTAGGGCCTCCGTCCGCCGGCATGGTCTTTCACCGGTGCAACCCAACTTTCCAGCCCTTCAGCAGTACACCTCTTGGGTCCTCTGACCGGTACGCCAGTCCTGGCCCTTTGGCCCCAGCATCCTCAGCCTGTGCACCAGCCCTCTCTCTGTCGTTCCCTTCACATTTTTCGTGGTCCGTTCGAGGTGTCGCCGTCTTCGGATGCCCACTCCCACTTGTTGGGTTCCGCCACTCCATGTGGGCACATTCCCTGTACTTCCCCTACGCCCGGGGTCAAGGGGAGGTGCTGTCGAATTTCTATCAGAAATAACAACGTCACAAGGACAAAAGGGAGCAACAAACAAATGGTATAACAATTAATGAACACTTCTAATTAAGATAACTGTCAATGGGCAAGGGTATCCTAGAGAACACATTGCTTATTATGTGAATGTCATGGGAGACCTGATTACTGATGAGGCCTACCTCATGAAGTTCTTCGGCTTGACACTCACTGGGCTTACTTTTGAGTGTTATTCAAGCCTACCGCTTGGGTCTATTGCCGATTGACCCGACATGTAAAAGAAGTTCAAGGAGAGATTCTACATTGCTGAACGGGAGGTCACCGTGGCGGAGCTCTACGCCACAAGATAGAGAAATAATGAGTCGGCACTCGACTTCATCAAAAGATGGAGGAACCTCAGCATGAGGTGCAGGCACCCCCTGCATCAGGAGGACGCAGTGCAAATTTACAAGCAAAATCTAAAGAAGGAAATCTTCGAAAGGATGATCGATGCGGAGGTCAAGACTTTCGACCGTCTGAACAACATGGTGGCTAAGATCAAGGTATTCGTTACCCGGTACTCTTCCACCCCGGCTGCATCGAGCCAGAGGGCGAGGCAAGTCGAAAAGAAACCCATCCCACCAGAAGTCCACACATTGGACTTCCAAGCCTTTGAGAAATAGAAGGAAAGGGCCAAAGGCACCACAAACCCTCCACTGCCAAGTCCCAAGGAACGACGAGAAGTCCCCTCGCTCAGGGAGAAAATGAGAAAGAAGTTATACTCCTTCTCCCGAGACAAGTCCCGGCTCCTGTTCGAATGGGCAACCAGTTACAACAAAATCATGTTGTCGGAACCGAAGAGGCCCGGTGACCTGAAGAAGAAGGATGACCCTCGCTTCTGCTATTATCACCAAATGCTGGGGCATACCATCGAAGATTGTTACATCTTCAAGGACGTCATTGAGTCCTTGATAAAGAAGGGAGAACTAGATATGGGAGAGCACAAGGTGGATCCTCCACAGCCATATGAAATGCCCAATATGACTTCCGGCACCAACATGATATCCCTATATCAAGAATTACCTAAAGAGTGGGCGGAGGCTAGCACCCGCGCCACATATGAGGCCTTCGTCGCAGCGCCAGTTCAAGATCAAGGCGGGTGGCGGGCTGCACCTAAGAAGAACAGAAGAAGTCCGACTCTTCAGCCCACCCCAACAGTTCATGTTAGGGGTGTCACTCCCCGGCCAGCACCGCCACCGGTGAACCCTATCTGGTATGATACGGCCCCTAGGCTGGTCTTGAGGCAGCCTACCTTCAACAAGAAAGAACATATCCCGGTGCGGATCTACAAAGAAGTCAATCCGACAGTCGAGAGACTCCAGGCCATCATTGATGGGCTTGAAGATTATGAACAGCCCAAGTTATTTTGCATGATCGATAAAATCATTTCATATGATTCCGTCATATGCATCCTTTTGCATCTTATTTCGGCCTCAGATGGCTCACTATCTCGGTAATTAATCAAAGGTGTTCCCTCCTCGTGGGGGATATAATTAACGTCATAGCCTTTATGGTATGGCGGACTGCTGGTCCCTACCCGAATCTCATTCTCGCCCAATAAGGGTCAGATTGAGCGCATAATAAATTTGTCACTCATGTGACTAGCACGCCTGTACGGTCAATTAATCAATTGATTACTGGTTAATTAATTGGTTGATCGACTCAGATAAATAAATAAATCAAATAAAACAAATGAAAGAAAAGGCAAACGAACAAGTCTGGCACGCCCGGTGGGACCGATGTCTCCTTTTATCTCTTTGCCCAGATATGTGGGCCTTGAGGCCCTCCCAAAGACTGCTGATCGTTCGCTTGTTCTGTGTTTGCCGGCAAATGATGATGTCAACAGGACTTGCTGCCCATACCTTTAGCCCCGTGATCATCCCCGGCCATGCTGAATACGGGTACCTAGTAGTGCCCACTATTTTTGGGATGTTCCCTGCTGCTGTAGGCTTCCCCAACTTTTCGAGGCAAGCCTTTGCCGATCTACTTCAGGTGGAGCCTTCGGAGCCTACCGAGGATGCTGCTAAGAAGGTCGAGGCCCTGAAGGCTCGATGCTGCACGGGTTCGCTCAAGAGCTCGATTCAAATCGCCAGCTGCATGGTGCACCACATCACTCGTGGGGCCCGCCCCATTCCTGCCAAGAATTACGGAGGATGCCGACATAGGGGCTTTCGAAAGAATGCTGTTGTTGTTACCGGATGCCTCTCCGTGTCTGACAAGTCTCTACTGATCGATGGAGTTCACGTCTTCCTAGATGGACACGATGCTTAGGTGGTCCCAGATCGGGTCATCCCCACCGTACCTGTCTACAACTCCTACCAGGCCCTTTCTAGGAGGAGAGTAGAGAAAGAAGAAATCGGCCTTCACGGCCAAAAGAAACTGGCCCCTAGGCCAAGGATGTTCAAGCATGTTTGGGTCCCTAAGAAGATCCAACCCGCCCATCAGGATGCACTAGTCCATCACTGCCCTACACCTGACGGAGCAGAAAAGAAGAAGGAAAGGGGCTTGGCCCCAAGGAAGGAGGAGACGGTTGTGGACCCTCCGTGCCATGGAAGCTTCAGGGCCTGCGCTCGACAAGCCAACATGATGGGGACATCGCCTCCCTTGCCCACACTCATGGCGCGTCTCCTCACCTCGGACGCATCTAGCATGGTCTAGTCTCCAATCCCTTGTATTGATTCAATCCAGGATGAATTCCCTGATGAACACCTTGCTGCAATCACTCATCTTCCTTTCTGTTCTCTGCACTTTGATGCTAGGTTAAATTCTCAGGGCCATGGAATCGGCGCCGTTCTCCTCACTCCTGAAGGGGTAACCATCCCGATCGCTTATCAGCTCTCTTTCTCTGCCACGAACAATATAGCCGAGTACGAGACTCTCCTAGCTGGTTTGAAGCATGCCTATCTCTTAGGCGCGCGCTATCTTAACATCATAGGAGACTCCCAGTTGGTGCTGCATCAAGTTCTGTCAACTTATCGCACCTGTGACCTTAAGTTGAAGCCATATCAGGATCTGGTCATGCTCTTGGCTAGGCAGTTCTGTAAGCTTATCTACATCCCTACCCCTCGCTCTCAGAATATCCTTGCCGATGCATTGGCATCACTTGCTTCCTCTCTTTCTTTCTCTCTTAGTCGCACCACTGAGACCATCGTGGTCCAGCGGATGGACACTCCCTCTCTGTAGGATCCTTGGTACGATAACCTCAGGAAGACCATAGAGTCAGAAAAGGACGAGTTGAAGGAAGTTTCATTAACTGAGCTTGAGGAGATCTTGGGAGAAGAAGAGCTGTCGTAGTATCATGAGATTGAACAGTATTGTCGGGATGGATCTTTTCTAGAGACAGCCAATGCCGAGCAGTGGAAGGCCATTAGAAGAGTCGCCTCGAGGTATACAATCATTGCAGGAGAACTATACAGGCACGCTCTTAATGGAGTTCTCATGAGATGTCTGGATGATGATGAGGCTTGGAAAGTAGTGGAAGTAGCTCACGCCAGTGAGTACAGAGGGCACGTTAATAGACAGGCGTTGGCGAAGAAGATTCTTAGGCAGGGCTATTACTGGCCATCTTTAGAGGAAGATTGCTCCACCTATGTCCGTAGGTGCCTTCAGTGCCAGCTTCGCGCCGATAAAATTCATGCTCCTGCTTCCTCTCTCTGCTCCTTGGCCATTCTCGATGTGGGCCTTTGATATCGTCAGACCACTAGGTGACCCTAATGCTCAGGTCAAGTAGAAGTCCTTCATCCTTACAGCAACTGAGTATTTCACCAAGTGGGCAGAAGCTGAAGCATATGCCAAGATCAAACCTATCACAGGCTATTGCTTCATCATGAAGAATATTATTTCACAATTCGGGGTGCTGAGCGACATTGTCACAGACAATGGACCTCAGTTTGTATCACAAGAACTCCAGGACCTCTGTAAGAAGTTTCACATTTCTTTGCATCATTCATCACCTTACCTGGCAGTGGCTTCGGCTTCAATCCATTTTGTGAAGTAGTCGATGGCGACGATGACGAACTTCTTTTGGGCCTGAGCTATAGGGAATGGCCCCAGGATGTCGATCCCCCACCGAGTGAAGGGATATAACTCGGTAAGGGCGACGAGCTCTAAGGTGGGCTGGTGGACCAGGTGGTCGAAGCATTGGCATCGGTCATATTTTTACACGTAGGCCGAGCAATCGCGCTGAAGAGTGGGCCACCAGTAACCCTGCCGAAGTAAGATCCTGGCCAGTGATCTTCCTCCTTGATGAGCGCTGCAGATGCCTTCGTGAACTTCTTGGATTGCTCGACTGGCTTTGTCGGCCCCGAGGCATTTGAGGAGGGGACCAGAGGAAGACCTACGGTACATGGTGTCATCTTGGATGATGAAGCGTTGGGCTTGGTACTTCAATCTTTGAGCTTCCTGAGGGTCGGGGGGCTCTCGGGAGTCCAGGAGCCAAGATATGTAGGGGGTCTGCCAATCACTCGGGGGTGCTGGGTCAATGATCATAAGCTTGGATTCAATGCTCAATCGTTCTATCTCCTCAAGGAAGACCGACCGAGTACCTTCGGGGCTGATAGAGGAGGCCAGATGAGAGAGGGCGTCCGCCCAGGAGTTTTCCTCCCGAGCTATTCGGACTACCTCAAAACTCTCGAATAGTTGGGCCAGCCATCTGACCATTTGGAGGTACTTGATCATTGGCACTTCTAGAGCTTCGTAGTCACCATTGACCTGGCTGGCAACCAATTGGGAGTCAGTGTGGATCCTGACTCACTCGGCCCCTAATCGTCACGCCATCCGGGCTCCCGAGATGAGGGCCTCATACTCGGAGGCATTATTGGACGTCGGGAAGCTAAACTTCAAAGCGTACTATAGCTCTGCCCCTTCGGGGGATTTGAGGAGGACTCCGGTGCCGCTTCTGACTGAGTTAGATGGCCTGTCGATGAACAAGTCCCAAGTGGGCCAGTGCATTAATGGAAGGGTTTCCTCGATCAGGACGGTGCTCTCCGTGATGAAGTCAGCGAGGGCTTGTCCCTTGATGGCCGAGCAGGGGCGGTAAGTGATGACATAGGCCCCAAGCATGATGGCCCACTACACAAGGCACCCCGTGGCTTCAGGGTGAGAGAGTGATGTGACACCACCTTGGAGGTGATAGCCACAAGATCAAAGATCCCTCGGACCTAGCAAGCAAGCGATGCACTGGTCGGTGACTTCACTCAAGCGGACTTACCCGCTAAGCGCACTCTCGTATCCGTAGGCAATCCGGCGATGGTAGTGTTCGTTGCTTGTTTGCTTGTTAGGTCCGAGGGGTCATCGGTCTTGTGGCTATCACCCCCAAGGTGGTGTCACATCAGTTACCCGTCCCGTGGCCCGATCTGGGCACGAGAGAACCGACCACCCTAGCTCACGTCGATTTCTCAACCGCGCACATCCACATGCTTCCCTCGCTAAGGGACATTTGCGAGCTTGTCTAGAGTCCTAGGTCGAGTCCGTGGGTCCGTCCCGCATCAGAGTCATCGATGAAGGATGCGAAGAAGGCGGGCTTGCTGGAGGGGGTCGACAGTGGGGCAGCCCAGCAGCAGTGGGCGGGGTGGATCCCACAGCGGGAGTCCAACAGGGGGCAAAGATGCAATTGATGGGAGCTGGGGTGAGGTAGCAGTTGCGGATCCCACTGGTAGGGGGCCGGGCACACCAGATCTAGTTGCGAGTGAGCTCACAGCTTGTGACAAGGTGGATCCCATAGAGGGAGTCCCGCAGGGGTGCAAAGTAGCAGTAGGTCCAACTAGAGGGAGCTGGGGCGAGGCAGCAACTGCGGATCCCATAGGCTTGGTGGCGAGCACACCAAATCCAGCTGTGGCTTGGACAGCAAGCAGTGTGAAGGGGCAAGAGGGTTTGCTGGGGGGAAAGCCTACGACAGGACTAGGAGGTGAAGATGCAACAAAGAGGGGGTCGGCCAAGACAGAGGTCGCATCGTGCAAAGCATCAGGTGAGCGAGCTTGGGGCACGGCTACACAGGCAGTAGAAGCATCCCTACATACAGCGGAGGGCGGGGGTTGCTGGAGCAAGGGGGGCAAGGTAGATCCGCCCCCCTCCAGGCCAACCAAGGTCGACAATTTCCCCCCAAACCCCAAACCGTAGTAGAGTTGAAAAAACCCCAATACTCAAGACAGAGAAGACCCTACACCCATCATATGAGTAAGTATCATGTGTGCTAGTCTATCCGGATCTTCAATGTCCCTTCTTAAAGATCCTACGACTAGGAACATTTAAAACATGTGCCTTTAGATGACTAATCTCATTATCATAATCTCATTATGATCCAGTCATCATCGCACAAGTTCAAGGACTTCATTACATTCATATTATTAATACAAATTAAATGCTATTAATATCAATATGAATGAGATATTATAAGAAATGTCACTATCATACCTCATGCGATTGGCTTATAGGGCATATATTTCTATCAACTTTGACACCGGCTAGAGAGAGAGTGTAATGCCTAGGATCCTTCGGATTGGAATCAGAGAGCTTTCGAACGCTTTTGTCGGTCTCGAGTTGTATTTTATGATCCAATACTCACAAATGCCAATGCCACCCCCAGACGGACTCCAGCAATAGCACGGCAATAGATGACATCAAGGCACGGGAAGCCAAGATGAAGTCACATCGAGGAAGACTATCCTCTCGAACGGTGAGAATCTTACAACAATGATCCTCGGCCCGTGGGTAATCTACCCACACGCTTCCGCTGTGCACTCATACAAGGCACATAGGCATCAGAGAGCACCTCGGTATCCGCATCTCAGCACACACTCGACGCCATCACAATTCATAAAAATCTCAAATAGCACGCCATGAGTACTAATCCAGCGAACAACCGATCACAAGAAGCCAAAGTGCAAATAAAGAGAGCACCAGCATCAGCACAAAGCACAAGGCGAAATGCCAATCTCATCTTACCTTCACGTCCTGAAATGATAAATGAGCCTTCACAACACATCGTCCACTGGGAATGGCATGACAAACACAATACACAATACCTCTTAACACCATAACGGAGTCCAAAACCAAGTAACCGTAAGACAAAGAGCAGATCAGGCTCATAGTAAATACTGTCCACACTTAAGCAAACATAGGACAAAGGTATCACTAAGATAGTAATTCCAAGGCTTACCTCGAAAAAGACCCTACCAAACAGGACGAGAAGCATCAAGCTCACTAACAGAAGCTCACCAGGAAGGGAAAATCTTAGGTCACTCGAGCATCTTCTCAATCAAGGAATCTAATCGAGCACTTCAATAGAAGCGAAACATATCAGGAGCTACGCAGACTCAAGCTGGGATGACCAAAACAACGTAAGAATGTGGACGACCATCACACCAATGCTAAAAGTCACCAACCACCTGAACAAATGACAGGAAAACTTTGAACAATGTACCACAGATTCAAGCCTTTTGGCGAACTCTACCAAGTACAACATAATCGAGACAGACATCATGACGAAAAGGAAGGACCTTGTCACATCCCGACGAGAGCAAAACCAACTCGCACAGTGCTAATCCAGCACGCACAAGACGACACACGAAAATGAAGCGATCATGAATCGCAAACCTAACGCCAACGAATGACTGTATTGGACTTTCAAGACTCTGGAAACTGTGTATCTCGGATTCCCATGTACTTCACACAACAATGCTCTGATACCAACTGTGACAACCTAGATCCCGGATATCGAAAATACCCGATAGGACTACCGAGCAAACCCGATATCGCTTGGAACCCGTGAAGCCTCCCAAGAGCTGTAAAGCTCCGAAGGAATAAAAGGATTGTTGTGTAGTACATTGAAGCCACAGAGATATAATAGTAAGCCCATGACAACAAGAAAATGACAATCTCGAAAAATACAGCTCAAGGACCACGATCACGTCTTGAGAACATAACACCCAAGAAAGAAATGCAGAGCAGAGGGTACTCAATCAGCAAGAATGCCGATAGATTCCCCAATACTCACACATGCCAATGCTAACACTAGAATACGTCTGGCAAAAGCACGGCAACAGACGACATCAAGGCACAGGAAGCCAAGATGAAGTCGCATCGAGAAAGGCAATTCTCTCAACTGGCTAGAATCTTACGACAACGATCCTCGACCCTTGGGTTATCAGCCCACACGCTTTCGCTGTGCACTCATACAACGCACACAGGCATCAGAGAGCACCTTAGTATCCGCATCTCAGCACACACTCGGCGCCATCACAATTCATAAAAATCACAAATAGCAAGCCATGAGTACTGATCCAGCGAATAACTGATCACAAGAAGCCAAAGTGCAAACGAAGAGAGTACCAGCTTCAGCACAAAGCCCAAGGAAAAATGCTAATCTCAACTTACCTTTATGTCTTGGAAATGATAAATGAGCCTTCACAACATGTCAGCCGCTGGACACGGCACGACAAACACGGTACGCAGTAGCTCTTAACACCATGATGGAGTCCAAAGCCAAGCAACCATAGAGCAAGGAGAAGGTTAGGCTCAGAAGAAATACTGTCCACACTTAACCAGACACAGGACAAAGGCATCACTAAGACAGCAATTCCAAGGCTTACCTCGAAAAGACTCCCCCAAACAGGACGGGAAGCATCAAGCTCAATGAACAAAAGCTCACCAGGAAGGGAAAATCCTAGGTCGCCTGAGCATCTTCTCAACCAAGGAATCTAATCGAGCACTTCAATTAGAAGTGAAACGCATCAGGATCTGAACAGACTTAAGCTGAGACGACCAAAACAACGTAAGAACGTGTACGGCCATCACACCAATGCTAAAAGTCACCAGCTACCTGAACAAATGATAGGAAAATCTCGAACAATGTACCGTAAATTCAAGCCTTTCGACGAATACTGTCAAGTATAACATGATCAAGAAAAACATCAAGACGAAAAGGAAGGACCTCGTCACATCCTGACGAGAGCAAAACTATCTTGCACAGTGCTAATCCAGCACGCACAAGATGACACACGGAAAACAAAACGATCATGAATCGCGAACCTAACGCCAGTGAATGACTATACTGGACTTTCAGGACTCTGGAAACTATATATCTCGGATTCCCATGTACTTCACACAATACTGCTCTGATACCAACTGTGACGACCCGGATCCCGGATATTGTCGAGAGAAACAGAGGGAACAGAGAAATGAGGGAGAAAGTAGAACGGGAGAAATGAGAAGGATAGGAGAGGAGAAACACCGAAATCACACTGATAGAACTGCTACAATAAACAACTAAGGAATAACTAGATCACATAAAACCCAAACAACTGACACAAATAAACACAAATTAACTGATCGAAAAGTGGAATCGCACCTTCCATAGGATAAGACGTCACTGCTCAGCACGGGGAAACTGAGACACTGGTGAGTCTTGCTGAGGTTATGATGGTGAAGGTCAGAACTGAGACTACTGCGACTGGGTAAACAGTGAGAGCTACACTGGTCTCAGCCTTAACAGACAGTCTCAGACAACGTGACCTGGCTGATCACAACGAAAACATATTACAGGTAAGAAAGATGGCACGCCCGGATGGCTACCACCACATCTCGAACATAATCTCAACTGACGGATAGTGGGTCCCTGAGACTGCTGAGAAGAAAGCACTGATGACAGAACGGCACTGGCAGATAACTCCTGGGCAAGCCATTCTTCATGCTCCCTTAACTTGCTCCTGGTATTCATGGATGGAGGTGTACCACGATTAATCGGCACAAGAGAGGAGGTTCTAGTTACAAATGGATTCCTGCCTTGCCGATCCTTAGACGCTCGAGCCTTCTTAGTTTTCTTGAATCGAAACTTCTTGCCCTTGGGCTTAGAGGAAGAAGTACCATCAGCGGGAGGAAAAACTGAAGGAACTCTTGGTACATTCGACTAATAAACTGGCTGGAACCGCCCTATCGGCTGAGGGACAAGGTGATACTGCACACTTGGCACACCCGGCTGAGCAGATTCGGCCTGAGCATGCCCTTGAGGCCCCACCTGCCCTTCACCAGTCGACATTCCAACCTGAACATCCGATAAACCTTCCATAACTTGAGCGGGAACTACTGGGACTTGACCAGGTGCAGACGCATAAACTAACACAACAACCAATGGAGGAGAAGTACCACTTCCCTCTCAGGAAACATGCGCCCTTCTACGACCCGCCATCGGAACCTAGGAAGCATACACCGACGGAAATCACATCAGCAATCACGGAAAACATCCTAAGCCAGTAATAGACGACTCAAATGGACTTGTTCTGGACAGGCGCTATGCAATTTCAATTCCTTATACAAATCCTCAACACAGCTCTAATACCAACTGTAATGACCCAGAGCTTCGAGTACCGATACCCCGATAATATCGGATTACCGCCACTAAGAACTGGGGACGCCACCCAAGAGGCTGATGAGGCCCCTGAAGGGTTAGCGGGACGTAGGATTGTCGTCGTTGCATCCGAACCACCTTAAAAACTGTAGATAATTCCATGTAGGAATCAATAACTTGTAATGATAGAGAAGAAGAATGAAATGATTCATGTGGATGAAATGTCGTATATATCATGCTAGTCATGCACTCGGTGCAATGCCTCACCATGTCATTACAACTTTCCGGGACACTAGTACTTTTCGGGCACTCCTCCCAGGACTAGACTGGGCCCTTATGATGCGTTGGCAGTGATTTAGTGGATCCAAGATCCCAAGTTATGTCTAGACATTGATCAAGATATCCTGACAAATTCAAGAATAATCCAGGGTTTTAGTAGCACAAGCCGGTCGTGACTCAGCCACCGAAGCACACAATAAAGCACGAAAATTAGGTTCTGAAATTTTACGCGGTCAGACTGGGGCCACTTATGATATACATAGTCTATACTGGACCGTGGTAGATGAACTGGGCCAAGGGAAGACTCAGCTCGGTACCAAGGGTAAACGATCCGATATGGGCCGTGCAGATGAAATAGAACGGTTAGGCTTGGGCCGCTTATCAGATACAGGCAGTCCATAACCAGTCGTTCAGGACAACAAGGATTGAAGCCTACGACGAACAGTACACAATCGATATTGGGCCACTCCATTACTAAAAGGTCCATCGATGGTCCGCTCAGTATCTAAAACGGGCCGCTTCTAACTGTCCAATAATTGGGCCAACTAGGCTAGAGAAGACCACCCAATTGGGCTCCTAGGCCACCAAAGGCATGGTGGAACCGAACCAGGGTTCAGCCCATGGCTCTTAGGTCAGTCTAGAGGCTTTTAGGTTGACACATCATGGCCAGGTCGAAGAAAAATCAAGGATAATCGACCACCAATGACTTCACACTTAGCCAGTAATACACGGTCTCCTATGAGCCGCTCAGTGAGTCAAATGGTCCTCTTATGGCCGCTGATGGACTTAGACGGTCCATAGTGGGCCGTGACTCAGAACAGAGATGAACACGCGATTCGGTCGAGTCAACAGGTATAGGATTTGAGGTACAACCTGCCTGACGTCCTAGTGGGAATCCCAGGCTCGCTGGGACTGAGGGAGGTCTCATAATGGAGGTCCTAGTCTGACGGAAGGAGTATCCGACAGAGAGTCCCAACCATTACAAGAATTGAAGGTTATAAATCATCGGAATACGAATATACGGTGGTCAGTCAATCCCACCGGAGTGGAATGATTGTCAGAACAATCCTAGTATCATTATTCCCATTTTCAATATATCATGATTGAAATTTATGCCTTATTTAAGTAGATAATATTATCAGAAACTTTGACATGAGTAAGTCTGGGATTGGAGTTTCTACTCACCTGTGGAGCTTTCTTCTTCTTTGGGAATTTGCCTCGTCTATTGAGAAACTTATTGAATTCCCTGGTCAGCAAAGCATGGTCAGCTAAACTTACCTCTAGAGTGTCATCATCATTACTCTCATCGGAGCCATCTGTGCCTTCAACAACCTCGAGGGCCATGGTCTTCTTTTGTCTTGTGTCTTCCTCATTTCTCTTCATATTCAGCTCGTATGTCATGAGCGATCCTATCAAGCCGTCTACTATCATGGCCGACAAGTCCTTCGACTCCTCAATCACAATGGCCTTAGTGTGCCATACTAGGGTGAGAGATCTAAGAATTTTCCTTATCAGTTCACTGTTAGGGTACTCTTTTCCCAATGATTTCAAGGAATTAGTTAATTGGGTGAGCCTTGCATACATTTCATAAATAGTTTCGTTAGGTTTCATTCTGAACAATTCATAGTCAATAGTTAGCATGTTGGCCTTGGTGGCCCTGACATCTGATGTACCCTCATAGATTAGCTCAAGCCTATCCCACATTTCTGTTGAAGACTTGTAGGTGGATACTCTTGAGTATTCAGTGGGGTGTATAGCGCATTGCATGATGCTCATGATGCTCCAATTGGTTGTGGATTTTTGGACCTGGTCTGGAGTCCAAGTGTCATCTAGATCTGGTAGGACAAATGGGCCTCTACTCACAATGTGCCATATCATATGATCTTGGGCACGCATGAAGACTTCCATTCTATTCTTGCAGTATAGATAGTTAGTTCCATCGAGAAATGACAGTCAGTTGATGGAATGACCTTTAGCTATGTAGCGGCGAGGGACGTTCCCATCAGATGTCCCTGGGTCATTGGACCACATCTCTAGAGATCCCGCTCTGATATCAACTGTTGGATGGTATGAGAGGATCTAGAGGGGGGTGAATAGATCCTATGCCAAATCAACAACTTCTAAAATCAAACTATAGATGGTCGCACGGTGAATAACATATGCAAGGTTACACTGTAGTTTACAGAGCTAAATGATAAGATGAATGCTTGGATATAGCAAGCTACCTGTGAAGAGGGGATAGAAGATATGGAGATCAAACCACAACACAATGTTTTAAGGTGGTTCGGCTACACAACGGCACACCTACGTCCACCCCTCACCAACTAGTGAGGCTTCCACTCCTTGGCCAAGGGAACAAGACACATACACTGAGAAAATAGGGGAATGGCTCGACATCATGCATGAAGCGCATAAGCTCTATAACTCTCCCCGCGGTGGTCGCACAATTTGATAGAATTTGGGCCGGGCACTCACTCACCACCGATGGGCAATTAAAGGCAAAAATAATAAATCAAAATCAAAAAAAAGGGAGGGGGTACCTGGATAAATGGCATAAAGTCACTCACTGTTACCTCTCGGTCTGCCCTTTCGGACAGACCCGCAAATAGATGCGCCAGCACGAAAGCTCCCCAGACATACCGACCAACTCTTTCATGGTCCACCAGGAGCTCTAGGAAGTGACAATGGATGCTGTCTCCCTTCGAGCCTAGTAGTAGCCTCCCCAATAGGAAGAAGAGGAATCTCCTCAGATCCATGTTGGATCTCTCCCAATTGCTGGCGTCTACGCAGTACACGGCGTGACACCCTCTTTCAGCCCTCTCCATGAACTTTTCCAAGGACTCATCGTCACATGGATGAGCGTCAGTAAGCCCCAATGCCTCCATGATGGACACCTTGGCCACTGATCTGTTCTTTCGATCATCTAGATCCAATCCTAAAAACTTCTGAGCACCCTCTCTGTAATCAGAGTAGGTAACACCAGTCACTGCCTCACCATCCACTTTGGGACCCGTGATTCAGGCCACATCTTTCTGGCTGGGCACCATATGCCCCCAAGGCATCAGGTAGGACCAACTCACTAGGTCCTACCTTTTGCGTAATGCTTGGATGAGGGTGACGTCGAGCTTGATTGGCTCGATTCAGAGAAAGGCCCCGAATCCCATCACATTTAGCTGGGCCTTCTGGAAGTCCGAAAGACCTCGATATGCGGCCACCACTAGCTCCCATGAAATGTGTGATCTCATCACGCTCTACACATATGCAAGAAGTAAAAAAGGGGTGTCTTGTCAGAAGAAAGGGGGAGTGCGAAGGAAGAAATGGGGCAGGGTCCACTCACAAGTTGTGACTGGGTCCTCTCACTCAAGTGCCCTTCGAGGTCAGAAAGTCTCCTGGAACTACTGCTGGACTTGCTTCTCTTCGAGGAGTGGGAAGATTCGCCCTCCATTTCAAGACTTAAGAACTCTTCGCTCCTCCTTCTCCTTAGAGACTTACACTCTTTGAATCGGCTTCCATCGCCCCTGGGGAGAACGAAGGAGGTTTTTATAGGAGTGGAGCAGGTCCGAGCTAAAACTATCACCATCACCTCTAGCAATAGACACCATGATAAGGCGCATTCCTTGCGGTCTCATGTGTTACTTTGCTGTTTGCACAAAATAATTAATTCGGCAGTATGACATGATGACTCGCTCCCTATGCAGTTTAGGAGTGGCCTATCATATTGCTTTGATGTTCCCTCATGTTCCGTGCTTTGTGTTATACGAAGTTGAGAGCCCTATGTGCAACTTAGGGGTTGGGGACTTGTATTTTATCATGTTTTTGGCTTAAGGACTAGGCTAATTAACGGTGTGTTGCCGTGATGTGCGATGATCTTGACCGGAGTCGTGTGACTCGAGGATCATTGTGTGTTGGTCTAGTTGTCTATCCTGAGTCTGGCAGTAGTTCTGTACACTGCCTTGTGCTTCATGGTATGTGCAACAGGTGAGTGCTTACCCTTCCTGTACTTCGATGTTTCTGTGTTGAGTCTCTGTGTCTAGTGAGCCTCCACTAGTCATAGCCTGACGACACTTAGTGTCGGCCCACCTGGGAGTGGTGGCGGGGCATGTTCCCGAGATACGATTTTTAGGCTAGTTTCTTTATGTTTTCTGAACCGCTTTGCTTCTCATGTTAGCGCTTGCCTGTGTTGTGTTGGCACTGTGCGAGATGATTTTTCTCTCGTTAAGATGTGACGAAGAGTGCTCTTTTGTTATGGTTTTGTTCTCAGTTGTGCTTTGAGGTGGTTGTTTGGATGCCTCGTTGAGAGAGTGCGCGGGCGAACCTAGGATTTTGCTTCTTGGTGAGCTGCTGTTTGAAGAGCTTGATCTTTCTCATCCTGGTTGTGGCGTCTTTTCAAGGTAAGCTCTGAAAGTGCTGTCTCGTTGAAGCCTTTGTCCTGTGTTAACTTATGTGTGGACTGTGTTAATTCTAAACCTGATCTACTCTTGTTTCGATGGTGGCCTGGCTTTGGACCTGGTTTATGTGTTGGAGGCCATTGTGCACCGTGTTTAGCGTGCTGTGTTTGGCGGCGGTTGTGTTGTGAAGGTTCAGTAATCGTTTCAAGACGCGAGGATGAGCTGAGATTGGTATTCTTGGTGGCTTGTGCTGTGACTCTTAACACGATGATTTGCACTATGGCGACTTGTGATCGACTGTTAGTAGAATCGATACTCGAGGCATGGTACATTGCAGTTCGTGAGTTGCGATGATGCCCAGAGGTGTGCTGAGATGCAGATGCCGAATTATTTATTTTGCCTTTGTGTGTTGTGTAGAGTGTGCAGCGGAAGCTTGTGGGTTTGTGACCCATTGGTGGAGGATCGTTGGTTGGAAGATTCTGACCAGTCGAGAGGATTATTACCTTGGTGTGTCTTCATCTTGACTGTATGTGCCTCGATATTGTTGGTTGTAGTGTCGTTGCTTGTAGCATTGTGGTTGTTGGCACTGGCAGTTTCGAGAATTGGGGAAATCTGTTGGCAGATATGTTGGGACTCGAACTCCTCCCAGGGGACATATTCTTTCAGCTCGACAGGCCGGATCTTGGGTTGTTCATAATCTTCGAGCCTATCAATGATGGCCTGGAGTCTTTCAACAACAGGACTGACTTCTATATGCACCTGCATCGGGATGTGCTCCTTCTTATTGTAAGTGGGCCGCCTTATGACTAGTCGAGGGACCGTGTCATGCCATACAAGGTTCACCGGTGGCAGTGCTGGTCGAGGTGTAACACCCCTCACATGTACTCCTAGAGTGGGCCGAGGAGCCTATCTTCTTCTGTTCTTCTTTGGCGCAGCCTGCCAGACTCCACGATCTTGAGTCGATGTCATGACAAAAGCTTCATAGGTGGCGCGGGTGCTGGCCTCCGACCACTCTTCGCGCAGCTGCTGGTATAATGACACCATGTTGACGGTGGCGGCCAAATTAGGCATCTCATGTGGCTGCGAAGGGTCCACTTTGTGCTCCCGCATGTCTTGCTCTCCATCCTTGATCAGGGACTCGATGACATCCTTGAAGATGTAGCAGTCGTCAATGGTATGTCTGAGCATCTGGTGATATTGGCAGAAGCGAGGGTCATCTTTCTTCTTCAAGTCACCGGGCCTCTTCGGTTCTGGTAGTGTGATCTTGTTATACTTGGTCGCCCATTCGAATAGGACCTAGGACTTGTCTCGGGGGAAGGAATATAGCTTGTTTCTCATCTTCTCCCGTAGTGAGGGACCTTCTCGCTGCTCGGTGGACCTGGGCGGAGGAGGGCTGGCAGCCCCCTTAGTTTTCTCTTTCGGCTTTTCAAAGGTCTGGAAGTCCAGTGTGTGCCCTTCTAGCGGCGCTAGTTTCCTTTCAGCCTGCCTACCTCTCTAGCCTGGTGCAACCGGAGTGAAAGAGTATCGGGCAAGGAACGCCTCGATCTCAGCCACTACATTGTTTAGACGGTCAAAAGACTTGACCTCTGCACCAATCATCCTTTCCAGGATCTCTTTCTTCAAGTTCTGCTTGCAGATCTATACTGCGTCCTCCTGATGCGGGGGATGTCTGCACCTTATACTGATGTTTCTCCATCTCTTGATGTAGTCGAGTGTCGACTCATCATTCCTGTCACGCCCCGAGCGCGGAAGATTACTCGGAAGCGGCGTGACGTTGTCTTACACGATCATGTCAATCAGAGCGTAGCGCATTCAACACATACAGACAGAGTGCGCAAAATAGAATTAACTCAAATCTTTATTCATAACCATGTTTCTCTCAAATAGTATGAAGACTAAATGAGAAGAAAATTACAATCTCTGACTCACTTGACCCAACTAGAAGCTAAAATACAAAATACATACTAATACACTCAAAGTAAATACATAAAAAATATCAAAACTCTGATGGAAGCTCTGTGCTGTCACCCAACCACAAGGAAGTCGACGTGGCGACTAGCTCTGGTGTCCCCACTACAAGAAGAGGGGGACAACGGGCCCGTTGGAAGCTGAGGAGCCGCGACTGCTATCGGCAACGGAGGTGGAGCGTATAGTATCATTCCTGCAGTTAGGGAGCGGGCTGAAGCTCATGGTCCCTCTCCCACCTCCTCGGCCGCTTATGACACCCGAGGAGGGTCGACTTCTAGGAGACGCTCGCCAGCCTCACAGTTAGCAGGGAGGAGGGGGCGTTATCGGAAGAGGCGGTCGAGCCTTCAGCAGCGGTGCCTGAGCCAGCCCCGTTTCCCGCCCTTCCTCCGACCAAGAGCAGGGAGGAGCAGCCCCTCGCGGTCACGAAACCAGGTGGGCGGCTGTAGCTCCAGCAGCTCCCTTGGCAATAGTCGGTCGGGTGTTACATGTTGAAGTGGGAGGCCCTAGTGATTTGGTCGTGGCGCTCCCTTCTTCTTTGGCTGCGGTGGATGCCGAGATGTGGGCCACCGTGGACGGTGCGGTGGAGTTCAACCCCCCTGAGGTACCCTCAATCTGCCACACCGCCTCGGATGTGCCGGTTCGGCAGATGCTGCTGGCGCTTCGCTCAATGATATTTACCGACCCCTCCCTCACATACCGAGGGGCGCATGCAATAGTGATGTAGCTGACCAGTGCATTACAAGTACTAGGTTGCCCCCTGGGGGAGTGGTCGCGACGAGTATTATTATTATTGAAATATGTGAACCGTCGCGAGTTCCTCGAGACTCAGGTTCCCAACGAGCTTGCCGCCATCAGGGCTCAGGAGGGTGAATACTTGTAAGCTTTGGAGGAGCGCCGGATCAGTGGGGAGCAGCTCGAGAAAGTTCTAGAGGGTGGTCGCCAGGACGTCCACGCCCTCCGGGGTAGAATTGAGGAGCTAGAAGGCCATCTTACTACGGCCAGGTCTGCGCTGGCCAAGGCCGAGGTGACCGTTGAGAGGGTAGGTGAGTCGCTCGCCGTTGCCAGGGCTGAAGCGGCCTCCATAGAAGCGGAGCTAGGGCACCTCGAGGGGCAGAGGGGCCGATTAAGCGACATGGCGAGCTTTCCTTGTATCGGCATTCTCCCCCTCGAGGATATTTTTCGGGGTATCGACTGAGCGCCGCTCTCCTCGACCCTCCTTTTGTATTCCGCTCCTCCCTCTTCCTCTTTTCTTCTCTTCCAACTCGCATGTCAGATCGACACAACATGCAAGAGGCATAATAGTACCAAACCAAGTAACTAGTCAGAGTAACACTCGTCAGTGTTAGTCCAAGCCTCTGACCACGGTGCACACACTGACTCTTACCTGAGCCAGGCTCTCTAGCTAGTTTTTCCTCTCAATAAGATGCTACTGTTGGCCGAGGGCCCACGGAACTAGCTTAAAAATCGTGTATTGGGAATACCACTCCACCTCTTCCAGACGGGCCGACACTAGAGGTCGCTGGGCTACGACTAGTGATTTCATCATAAGGAAAGTGCAAGTAAGTCTACTGGGATCTAAAAGTAAGCCATTGTTTTATAAAATAACTTAAATATGGCATGTATGCAATATAGAATGCATTAGGAAATGAACATGTAAGATTTGATATGTGAGAAGGTGTAGCGGTCGAGTCCTACCTCGTCACAGAGTGTGACGGTCGAAGGATGGTGCACTACATGGGCTGTGACGCACCTCCATACGGTCGTTAAAGTCACTCGAACGTCTAAAATCCACAGTTTTCATAGAATGTAACGCACCAAGTACGGCGCGTTACAAGGCTCTGACAGTCTTACGACAAACCGTCAGGCCAGCTACCCTACTGGGTCAACCAGGGTCAAAGGGCTAAAACGGTCGAAGGTTCAACCATTACCAAAGCTGTGACGCACCTATATTGGTCCGTCACAGAACTGTAATGCATCCAATGAGGAGCGTTACCTATGTGATAGCTCCTGGAAGGACCGTCACACTGTTTGGGTTGCGAATGAGCAGAGTTCGAAATCGAACCCCCTCCCGGTCGACCGAAATCTATGAGAAACGCGGTGAAACCAGTTTTCCTGCCAAACCATGCATCCACAACAACATTCTACCGCTCTAAAACTCAACAATAATGTTCATGGTGGATTAAAACATAAAAACTATGTTCATGGCACGAAAAATGAGAAATTGACAATGGGCATGCTATAAAGACATAACGATGATGTGCATGCTATGGGGAAGGCTCCTAGCGAGCTCAAGAATCCATCCCCCTACCTGGATTGCATTAAAAAGTGAGCTAAGGCTGCATGCAGGCGAAGGTACTGTCATCCTCTTCTCGCCCCGTCTTGCCTCCACAAGTCACAAATCGCATCGAGGTGGGCGTCAACGCGCTCCACTCGTCGCGAGGATTCCAACAGTGTGCTCCTCGTCTCAATCCATCGCTGTCTCGCCCGAACCCGAAGGAGAGAGAGAGTGGCGATCGTGAGAGAGAGTGTGAGGGGGCAGAGAGAGGGGTGGGGGGTATCCCACCCCCTCCACTTAGGCCGCCCCCTTCCATCTCCTTCCTCCACCAACCAGTGCGCCCCCCCCATCAACCCTAGCCCTAGCCACCAGCCTCCCACACCCCAGCCATCTCTCCCTCTACAACCAGGTCTGCCCTCCCCTTCCCCGTGCGTCCACGGCATTCCCGGAGTCGCCCGTCGCCGCTACGACCTCCCGTGGATTAGGACGATCTCTCCGCTGCTCCCTGCAACCAGCCTGCAGCTGAGGTTGCAATTGCAGAGACTACCCCGGCGTCCCCTGCATGAACCAACCAAAGTTGTCTTCTGTGGAATCGTTCATCGTCGAGCTAGCTTCGCTCCAGGAGTGGTCTCACTGTGATCCAACTTCGGCACTGTTCGCGGCGTCCATTCACGTGCGACTGCGCCAGAATCGGGTCTGAACCTGAGTCCTGTTTGGTTGCAGCTCCACCGCCCGCCCCAATGCGAATCAGTCAGTTATCTCTTCAGGAGAGTTCTTCCTCTCCAAAGCGCCGACGTACCTAAGGTGGTCCCGCATGCTTTTGACAACGTCTCCATCCGGGGCGTCCGATCTCCCTCAGTCGCGCCAGACCTGTAGCCCCTGTTCGTCCAGGACAGGCTGCTGTCAAGTCGGCCCCGACACCCCCTCCTCCTCTCAGTTTCAGGTTATGCTGCCTTCAGAAAAGTTGTGGCCCTCAACGAAATGAAACAAACGCTAGTGGTTTCGTCACATTCTGACGTTGGCACTGGAAGTTCCACCACGTTCTTTGGCATCCTGTCCTACTGTTCACCTAGAAACCTGACGCCGGCCATTCCTATGACCACATCCAGTGAAGTGATAAGATGGCTGCCATCTTCTGAGGGCTCGTAGATCTCCCAGTCAGCAATGTCTCCAACTTGGTCCCGTCACGTTTGGAGTTCTTCTGTGCCCATACCGGCCGATGCACCACATCAGCGCCAACCAGTCCTGCGGGGGAGAACTGCATAGGCCTGCTACAGCGGCCGCCGTCCCCATCCAGCGCCATCAGCTCGGCACCAGACCTTCAGGCATCCTTCAGCATCCCTCGGGCTTCGTCCAGGAGTTGGCTGCATCTCGAGCAGACGCCCGAGCTCGGCATACGGTCGATAGTTGTTTTCCCCTCCCGGCGATCCCCCCTCCTGCGCGAGGGTAGTACGTGTAAACGATTGATTGCCCCACCCCCGTGAGCCCCCCTCCCTACGTGGAGCATAGTACATGTATTAATAGGGATCATCGCAAGCTTCCTCGACGCAGCGTGTCCGCCGGGTGCGTACGCTCCCCGCCCGAACACCTTTAAGGCATGGGCTACCTAGCCCTTTCTATGACCCTGTGGGTCCCTTCAAGGGCCCTGATCAGCTTGCCGTGACATACGGTTACATAAGCAACTAACCAGGACCAATCCCGGCTACCCAGCTACGGGCTTTGCCTGCACTTCACATGGCCGCCCGAGCCAACCGGGGGCACCCCGACTCTAAGCCACACCATGTGGCACCCAGCAAAAAGGCAGGGAATCAGCCCTGAGATGCCTTCTTTTAACCCTTCAAGGTCAAAGGAAGACCTAATCAAGTCAACCACAAGCTTTGGAGGCCCGCAGTATGCGTGTACAGCTCACACACATGTGTTCGTCATTGTTCTGAACACCTTGTGGGCACATATCTCCCAGCCCTCCTACATCAAACCACGGGCCAACCTATGGTGCCAGCATGCTAATTGGGTCCTACAACATCCCCCCAGCAATCTGGGGCCACCCTTGACCCTCAGACACATGGCGACGAGCCACCCATCTTTACCTCTCGGGCCAACCCGAGGCTACCTTGCCAACCCGCCGTGCAACACGGCACACAGCTCTAGGCACAGCCCGTGTGCCTAAACGGCCTCTCCTTAGCTCCCACGAGCTCCCATCCTCAGCCCAAGCCCCACTTTGGGGCCCCTCGGCCTGCTACCCAAGCCGTTCGACAACTAGAGGCATGTTGGGTATTTACCCAAACACCTTACGAGCGGCTACTACGACTCAAAGAACAACGGCCCCCACGGGCCCGTCCTAGTGCCCCGGAGCCTAGTGTCCCTCAAAGGACACTCCCAGAAGATGAAACGATACTCCGGGGGCCATCCCTTGGGGTTACAACTAGCCCCGGGGGTAGTTCACCTCGAGGTGCGACCGCGCGCCCCCAGGGGGGGTGAACTCCGTGGGGGTCGCGCCCTCTCTCCAGACCGGTGGCCCTACGGCCCCACTTAGTCCCAATTTGTCCAGTTTACGATCCTACGATGCAGTTCGTGTGCCCTACCAGTTCGTGGGAGTGACATGTGGAAGCACGAGATGACAGCATCAAGGATCGATCCTCAGCAGTCAACACGCTCACAAGCCTCCACGTATCCGCCAAGTGTTTTTGATGTGGCACCATCCCCGAGTCTATGATTCTCTTCCTTATTTTCAAGAAATATGCTTCATTGTGGTTCATAAGAGGATAAGTGCAGATGAGCCATGCATCACGGGGTGGAGCTGGCACGTGGTAGAGGGAGAAGTAGCTTATGATTTGGGTCCACCCTTTCATGGTCTTGTAGCAGCCTGGTGTACTCTGTGTCCCCCTCAACTTTGGGAGCTTCCCTCCCGTGGTCGGCTTCCCCAACTTCCTTGGGGTGACCTTCATCAACATACTAGACGTGGAAATGTCCGATGAGCCTGAGACCGACGCTCCCCTCCAGGGAGCCGTTAAAGTTGCCATTGGCCGAGCCCCGGCCAAGGACAACAATGGCGTCCCTGCAAAGACCTTGAACTGCAACGTGCACCACATGCACTCGACTGTCGGCCCGTCTCATCAGGGCTCGGCATCCCACCAGAGGAGGCTCTGAAGGAACAATGCTGGCGCTACCTCGGGGTGCCAAATCTCCAACTCCGGAAGATCCGTGACCATCGGAGGCGTCTGTGTCCACCTGGATGGGCAGAAGTCTCAAATAATCCCGAACCGCATTGTCCCCACCATCCTAGTCCATAACTCCTTCCAGGGGTTGGAGAAGATGAAAGAGAGGGTGACGCCCTCCGTCCCGGTTGCGGCACCGAAGAATGTACCGGCTCGTAGGCCGACCGAATTGAAATAAGCCTGGGTTCCCAAGAAGGCCTAGCCCACTGCGCCTGTCCAGGTGGGACCCAGCATTTTTTGCCCAAGGAGGGTCCGAAGAAATGAAAGGGTCAAGATGACGACCCCAATTTGCCAGCTAGCAGTCACTGCACCAGCCCTACCGAAAGATGCCCGTCACCGGCACCACAGGCGCCGTCGCCAGGCCACTTGCCCGACGACTGTGGCTTGCACCCCTACTTCCACCATCGACGCATGATCACCGGCCGCTCTCCCTGACTGAGAGTGGGAAGGGATCGAGCAAGCCGTGAGGAGTTATCTCTGAAACCCGGGAAGCACTCCTAGGGGTCGGCATAGACTACTGGGGGCGGCGATCTCCGCCTTTCAAGGAAAAGAAGAGACCCGATCGATGCCTGGCATAGGATCGAGGAACTGTTCAGAGGAGTCGCACCAGTTCCCTTTGTAGGAGGAAGCACCACCCCGACGATTAGTTTTCGACAGATTGGTGTTCCCGAATAGGCTGTCAGGAAGGATGGCGAAGAGGAACAAGAACTGGAGGGTTTACACCTACAACATGGCGAGAGCCTTTGGTCGACATGGGGCCCTACCCACTGACCCCGAAGAGGTAGCCAGACTCACCGCCAGACCCGGTCCTCTCACTAGAAGAGGGAAAGCAGCAGGCGAGATAGCGCCAGTGGACACCGAAGAGACCCCTCATGAAGAATCCTCTGTGGCCCTGGCTGTAACAACCCTGAATTTTTGAAATAAAATCTTTTAATAAAAGTGTCAATAGTGACTTATATCCCCGGACACTGTGGATTCTGTGTTCGTATTTTTGGGGTGTCCAGAGGTACTGAGTTATCTCGATTAGCGTGCTTGTCAGTCTTGGGGGTTCGGGTGACCCCACGTGTTCTGAGCTTTCGTGTTTGCGTTAGATCGAGTCACCGTGAGTCGGCATGAGTGCGGTGGGTCTTTCCCGCATGAAGTGGGTTTCTCCGGAAAGTAGTTTTAGACCTAAGGATTAGGCCAGATTGATGGCATTGTGCCATCACGTGCAACGGTCCTGACCTGAGTCTTGACACTCAAGGACCGTTGAGTTTATTAGGTCTAGTGGGCTATCTAGAGTCTCGTGGCCGCGAGCCACCTGTTACTTTGCGTTACTCGCGATGGGTGCGTGCGTGGTTTTCAGTGTTCACATTTAGTGAGCCCCCACTAGTCGTAGCTTTCCTGCGCACGCGTGTGTGGACCCACTTGGGAGTGGTGGAGAGCGTGACCCGAGTGAGACGGTTGTTAGGCTGGTTACCAAGAGCCCCCACGAGCAGCCTGAGTCTGGGCTTCGGGGGAAGAACCAGTTAGAGGGCCTGACCTAGGGCCATGATCAGTGTGTGCACACGGGGCTAGGGGCGTCAGACCCGCACTGACGAGCGCGACCCTAGTTAGTCCTTGTTTTATGTTCTTGGTTACTATTCGGTGTCTTACTCTCCACCTGGGGCTTCGTAGATAGACACCTGAGACTGCGGACTAAGTCGTCAATGGACGCATCTGACCTTACTTTTGGTGGGCAGGTACTTCTGTCACGTGACGTGAGTTTGTCGTGACTTGAGGTCTCGTTTCTCGTCTGCGAGACGAGATTTTACGTGCAATTTTGGGTGTTTTCCCGTAGCCGAGGTCTAGGATTTCCGATGAGCGTCACCGAGGATTTTACCCTAGACGGTATAGAGTTCACGTCAGCGAGGTTGTGACCATGTTTTTGGACCCCGTGGTCTAGGTGCGGGCCTTCGTATGTGAGCACAGGTCTCCACGGCAGAGGTGCCGTGGCGTTTTTCGAGTAGAGTGACTAGGGTGGTCCGTGTTCTGGTAGTCTCCCGACCGTGGGATCGGGATTGTAATGTCTCCGATTTTTTTCAGAAATTTACGTGTATTTTTCTCTGATGAGTCTTTGGATTACTGTGCAGAGTGAACCGTTGCGTTCTCCGACTCTGGGACGTTACCATTGCGTTGTGCTCTTCCCGAGGATCGCGGTGGTAATTTTGTCATATTTTTTAGATTTTTCAAAAATTCTAGATTTTTGGATTTAAACCTCCCACCTCTCTCTCTTTCTCAGAGAAAGCACTGGGTCGGCCCTCAGCTCGCTCCCGCTCTCGGCCCCTCCGGTAGTGGTCCTCTGCTACCCTCGCTCACTCCTCTGCTGCACCTAGGCGGAGCCTCAGCTCGGCTAACTCCACACCTAGGCAAAGCCGTACCTCGGCCAGCTTCGACCTCTCACAGTCGCACTCCCATCTCTCCATCCTGAGTAGCAGCTACAGCTTGAGTGTCTCGCGGGGCAGCTCCTCGATCTTATGAGGCCGCTCCTCTACCACTAGCTGCAGCTCCTCTGTGGCTCACTGTCGCTCTTCTGCGGCCCGCTGTCTCTCCTCTGTCAGCTCCTCAGTAAGCCTCCATCGCTCCTCCTTGAGCTCCGTGACTCGTTGATCACGGATCACGAGCTCGGTGCCTGCTAGGGCAGCCCGGGTCATCACCTCCTATAGATACCACGCCTGCATTATTATGCATCATATCATAAGTTCTAAGAAAGATTCATAATAATTGTATTGCTTAAGTAATCTTTCTTACTAGTGCTAGCATGTCACACTCAACTACCTCAGTGCGTCTCACCACTCCCACCAGTCACTGCTCTAAGGAAGCGATCTGGGCACTCTGATCCACTGTGCTCGAGCTGGAAGCACCTCCTATCCCTCCAGTTGCTGCTCTATGCTGGGCACGCTGCATTTATTGAGATTGTTAGTCATCGAACATCAATAATTTAGAAACAATTAATGGCATTTAGATAAGCATACACTCACAAGGGCCTCTAAGTCCACTCGTGTAGTTGCGAGCTGGGCCTCCATGTTGTGGAGATGAAATTGTATGTTTGCCACCACTGCATCCCGCACATCTTGCATGTGTCATAAATTAGTTACATATCCCCACTACCCTCATCTGGGGTCGGCCAGCGTACGTCTCCCAATAGTGCTGCAAATACGTTGAACTATTCGACGCATGGGAGACGACTGGGGTCGCACCTCTCTGCTAGTCTGCAAACTGCTCTGGGAATCGAAGTCACCAATCGGTCGCAATAGTATGCCCTCGGGTCTTTCTCCTGATCCCGTGTGGCTCCGCAAGCTCAATCCACTCCTGGTGCCGGCCAAGTGTCCTCATCACTAGCCTTACCCGCAACGGCTCGATCTCGTTCAAGCAGTGAACCCGGATCTCATGCCCAAATGAGGTCGGCCCGCTACGACCCAAGGTTGACCCTCATCGGCCATTCCCTGGTATGGTCTCCACACCACCTGCATGCATATCGTCATCATCATATTCATCATAAAGCAGGAAAATAGAACGAATTGCATCACATCTATGCACATACTAGTGAAGTAGGGTAGTCGCGAAACTCCTGCCTAAGCACCCTCAGCTCATAGGCATGAGGTGCCCCTGTCAAACACGGTGGCCACTGTCGCGCCAGTGGGTAGGCATCCGCATCTCCAGGTCGGGGGCTGGCTCGATCCATAGGCATGTAGAGGTGACTCCACACATGTATCCACAATCCTCATTAGCATAGCACATGATAACAGAAACAAAATAATAGTAACACAAAAAAAAAGAACAATAAATGCATACCTAAAGAAAAGGTGAGATGCCACTAACAGTCGTCTCATGACCTGTCCCCGTGGACAGGTCGGCTATCAAGTGCGCCAGTAGGGCAGCACCCCAAGCATATTGTCCTACTCCGTCCAGGTCCTCCAGGATGCCCAGAAATCTACAATTTAAATCATCTCCCTTCGCACTCAATAGCAACCTCCTGAGCATCAAGAATAAAAACCTCCTCAGATCCATGTCTACTTTCTCCCTCTGAGCCGGGTCTCGATAGTAAGTGACTCGAGCTGTCGCACTCGGCCTCTCTACAAACTCACTTAAAGACTCTCCTGACCTCTGTCAAGAGTCTCCTAACCCCATGGCCCTCGTCAGCTCAGTGCGAAATACCATCCTACACGGGGCATCAGCTACCGTCTCTAAATCTAGGAGCCTCCGAGCTAGGTCACCGTAATCTGGGAGGGTCACCCCACTCAATGCCTCTCCATCTACTCTCAAACTGGTGATTTTCGCCACATCCTCTAGGCTCAGTACCATGTGCCCCAGGGCATCAAAAATGCATGGCCAACTCGGTCCCATCTGATGTGACACAGACTATGGATGCAAAGATACCGACCGAGTGAGCCTCGGACCTAGACTTGCAAGCATACTTTCAAATTGGCAGACTCAATGTAGGCGGACCGATATCGCAGTACAACTCTTTCCCGTGGTGACTAAGTGATGGTAGGGTGGGTCCGAGGGTCTAAACCCTACTGATTGGGGAGATGGCTTAGCTTAATGTGTTTCCCTCCCTAGAATTGGAGCACCCACATCAGTGGGGCGGATGTCGTGCCTTGAGGGCACGGGTTCTCTCCTCACTCAATCTGCGGTGGCCACTCATGAGCGGGAAGTCATGGGATCGGGCACTCTCGTTCTCACCGGTTGAACTTAGAAATGATACTAGTTGAACACAACTATCCAGGGAGGGTTCAGCGTATACCTAATCGACGTGAAGACACCGATCCCAAGTCAGAGACGTGGGCGAGCGGGGATGTGTGGGTTCCCCGCACACTGCGTCGATGTAGCTTCCCCTTGTTCAGATTATACAAGCACTACTCCCCACACAGGGGGTTGGACTAGGGGAGGGAAAATTAAGGATTAAATAAAAACTACCACCGCACAGGGTGGGGTGCTAAGCCGGCCAGGCGGGGAGGGAAGACTAGCTAAGTCGGTGCTGGAAGGGCACTTCTCCGGTTCTGTCCAGGTCTAGGACTGCAAGATAGTGAGTCACTGTAGTCACCGCTGTACACTCCCCCGAGCTCAAAAGTCATCGAAACTGGTGCCGAATCGTCACTGACAGACCATGGAATGCTGAGAATTTTCGTGGATGGACCCGTCATCGCCACCAGCCGGGGTGGCTCCTGGAACAGGCTCTCTGCGCTCTGGCTCAGGCTGATCCCAGGGTGTAGAAGCAGCTGGTTGTAGCTGCCACGGCCGCTCTCGAAGTCCAATCTTGGCGGGACCAATTCGAGGACGACCATAGACAACTCATCTTCGACCAGCAACCAGGAAGAACACCAGATGAGGTCGGGGCAGAGAGAGGAAACTCATTGAGTGAAGGGGTGTCAGTTCAGGTCTTGAGTGGCCTGTTCTGCGCACCTTTGGAAGAAAATTTGAAAAACGCTCCTCCGGATGCCAAACGGGACGCCGCTTTTATAGAATGGATGTCGACTGGTAGTAGAAACTCTCAGCTGAGCAGCATCTCCAGAAGCCTTGGGATATGGCCGTGGGAGCTCCAGGAAGTCACCTCAGGTCACTGGCCGGGCCTGATCTGTGCAGTGGAGGAAGAACAGTCCTGCGGGTAGTAAGAATGTTGGATACTATCAGGATCACCACGTCTGCGAAGACGCCTTGACGAGCTTTCCGACGATGTATGGTACGTCTTCAGATGATGCCGAATGACTCTGGGACAGGATCTGAAACTCGGGCCTTCGCTGCTGCCTGGGAACTGAGATCTGTAGGTTGAAGATGATGCCTGCTGTCCGATCTTGGCTCTCGTAGCCTGCTTCCTTCGGCTCTCGCAAGTCTGCACCAGGGGCTTCAGTGCCCCACCACTGCTCCGACTCCCAGAAGTCGAACCCCGGCCACCCTGGGGCCACCACTCCATAACCCGCTCGATCTCTCGACGGATCCGAGCGACGCGGGTCCTCAGGTACCCATCATCCAGTGCAATAGGGGGCAAATCCTCCCTTAGCAAGTGGCTCCCCTCCACTTTCCAGATCGCGGAGGCCTTCTAACGGTACAGGTGGCTGTGCTCGAACCACCACTTGGCGTAGTGAACGTCGAACCTCCCTTGACGTCCCTATCCAGGCATCGGGAACTACGGCGGTTGTAGAAGTCCCACCATGCTGCCACGAGTCGGTGGGTGTCTCTGCCCCGGTACTGCCTGCCTGTCAAAGAGAACTCCCGATTCGGCGGGATCCCCTGGTCGTACCCAAAGTTCCTCGTGAACCGATGTGGGTAGTACGGCTCTAAGGAACTCGTCGCTGACCAGTGCAACGTCAGCACCGCCGATCGGGTACTCAGTATCCACTCTGTCCACAGCCCGGCATCTGCCACCTCCTGACCAGGATGGGCGCTGGTCGCCTCTCCACTTGAAGCCCCCAGGAAGAGGCTGGAGTCCCTCGTGGCGCTGTCAAAAGGCAGCCCCTCCTCACCCCTGGTGGGTAAGTAACAAAGGGCTCGCCTGGCCCCCTCCAGCTACGTCTCTGCATCCCCGTCAAGCTGTCCGGGGAAGCTAAACAAGAGCGGTGCTATCAGTTTTTAAATTTCCCCCCGCGTCACCAAGCCTGGAAATAATAACCCGACCCACACACTGAGGTAGTGGGTCGGTAAGACTATGCTCCTCTCTCTCGGCGCCGGGTGCGCTGCCAGAACTCCCAACCCCTGGTAGATGTTGGCCAGTGAAGCAGAAGCTAAAGTCAACTGTCTCCCCTCAGCTAATAGATAGGCCGGCCATAGCAGCTCGGCCCTCAGCAGACCATCCTCTCCGTGCAGAACCACGAACATCGCAAACCAGTAAGCCAAATAGACGGCGAGGTGTGTCACGTTTGGCAGACCATGAGGGTTCCACCGCTCCCGTGGAGCATAAATGTACCGACTGTAGGTCCTTAAGCGCTGCTCCACCTCTGTGTACTCCTCCCAGGGAGTCTGGTCCCTGGCGAACTCCTGGTAGAAGCAGAACGACCCATTGTAGAAATGACTGACCCATACATTCAGTGGCACTCTCGGAGTCTATGCCACTCTCTCTCTCTCTCCCAGCCAAAGCCAAGTCCCTCCAGGTCTTCAGGAGGTACCGATAGCTGAAAGGTACCCGGTACCACATTACAGTCAAACACAGAAGGCTGATACCTAGCTCACTCGAAAGTAACTCCGACCTCACAGTTTATGAGGTCCAAGGCTTTGACCAGAACACTCCTCCAGAAGAAGAAGATTGGCGTGAGCCTATCATCAAATTCAAGAGGGGATTACTCCCCCCTGACCGAGCTCAGAGGGTCTGACTACTCCTCCAGGCAACATCATATGAGTTGATTGGCGACTCCCTGTACCGACTCGTCCATGAGAAGGACAAGTCCATCCTCTTGAGATCCGTCTCCCCAGCCGAGGCTTGAGCTATTATGTGTGAAGTTCATTCTAGACTGTGCAACGCACATCAAGCCGAAGATAGAATGAAGCACAACATCAAGCTGAAAGGCTTCTATTGGCCTACCATGTACGCGGACTGTGTCCAGTATGCTCGTACATGCCATCAATGTCAAGCCTTTGGCCCACTACCTAGGAGGCCTCCTAACCTACTGCGTGCCACGGCCCCTACCTGGCCATTCGCCGAGTGGGGTATGGACATCACGGGGTCTTTCTCGCCATCTTCCAAAGGCCACAAGTACATTCTGGCTGTCACTGACTATTTCTTTCGTTGGGCAGAGGCCCTTCCTCTACGGGAAGTCACCGGTGAGGTGGTTGCCAGATTCGTCCGACACAACATCATCTACCGATTCGGCACTCCCAGTCGCATGGTCTCCGACAACAAGACGCCATTCAAGAACAAGGTCGTATACCAATTGGCAGCCATGTTCCATATCAATTGGAGGACTTCTTCGGTCTACAACCCACAAACCAACGGTTTGGCCAAGGCCTTCAACAAGACTCTCTGCAAGCTCTTGGCTAAAATTGTTAGCCGCCGAAAACGTGACTAGGGTGAAAAGGTCTCTGAGGTGTTATGGGCCTACCGGACGGTCTACAAAACCCGCACGGGATGTTCGCCATTCTCCCTTGTCTATGGAGCGGAAGTCGTCATCCCTATCGAAATCCAGTTAGCATCCTACTGCGTAGCGGTGCACACCGGCTTGGCTAGCCCTGATGAAAATGAATACCAGAGAAGGCTGGAAGAGCTTGCTGATTTAGAAGGCAAACGGCTTGAAGCCTACAAACACCTGCAAATGTACCAGGCCTGCATGGCACGAGCCTACGACAAGCTCATCAAGCAACGAGCCTTCAAGCAAGGCGACCTCATCATGATCAAGGAAAGAGAAGTCATGGCGGGGCGTTCCAGTGGCAAGCTTCAGCCAAATTGGCAAGGCCCATACATCATTTGCGACGCCTATGAGGGTGGGGCCTACACGCGGCGGAGGAAACGATGATGGAGGAAGGATCCGTAGCGCCCATGGCCGATGGAGGGCGAGCCGGAGACGCCGAGATCATGGAGGAGGTGGCACCGGCCGCGGAGGCAACGACGAAGTCCGCCCGGGACCCAGAGGTAGGTGGCCTAGCCCTAAATCCCTCTTTTTTATTAATGCATGCTAGTTCTAGGGGGATGGGGAAGGCCTCACGGTCCTCAGGGACCAAACGGTTGCCATGGGGTCACTCACGGTGACGGGATACGCCGTCGGGAAGACGGGATGGAAACGGTTCCAGAGTGACCGTTCCACTAAACCAAGCGGTTTCCAAGAGAACCGTTCCATTGAACGCGGCCTACGGGTGGCCACTTAAAACCTTCAAACCGACTTAACGACACGGTTCGCATAGAACCGTTCCCACTTAGGACGGCCTAAAGCATGGCCGCGCATAATATCAAACGACGGGCTTGGAACGGTTTACTTGAGACCGTGTTCCAGAGGACGGCCCCCCCATGGGCCGTTCAGAATATGTAGGGTCAATTGTGGAACTGTTGAAAGGAGGACCGTGCCACGTAGGACGGCCTACGGACAGACTGTGTAGGTTGACAAGGAAACCATCTCGCCACAGAAGACTCTTATCATGGGAAGGGATGCTGAAAAAAAGGACGGTCAGTCTTTGACAGTGGATTATGTAGACGGCCCCCCCATGGACCGCTCTACGGGGAGTGAGACAGAGGGGAAGATGATCCCCCTGAGACGGAGGGGGCTCTGTGAGCAGACGGTCTCTCGATAGACCGTCCAATGGGTAGTGAGACGGAGAGCAAGATGGTGAGGGGAGTAGCATGGTCTTCCTTCAGACCATCCAATAGGCAGTGAGACGGAGAGGAAGACGGTGAAGGGAGGAACAGACGGTCTTCCTTCAGACCGTCCCATGGGCAGTGAGACGGAGGAGAAGATGGTGAGGGGAGGAGCAGACGGTCTTCCTTCAGACCGTCCCATGGGCAGTGACACGGAGGAGAAGACGATGAGGGGAGGAGCAGACAGTCTTCCTTCAGACCATCCCGTGGGCAGTGAGACAGAGGGGAAGACGATGGGAGGAGCAGACGGTCTTCCTTCAGACCGTCCCGTGGGCAGTGAGACGGAGGAGAAGACAGTGAGCGGAGGAGCAGATGGTCTTCCTTCAAACCGTCCCGTGGGCAGTGAGACGGAGGAAAAGACGATGAGGGGAGGAGCAGACGGTCTTCCTTCAGACCGTCCCGTGGGCAGTGAGACGGAGGGGAAGACAATGGGAGGAACAGACGGTCAAATAATTGCAATCATGGATGGGTAGCAAAAAGGTATCGGTTAGAGTCGAGTATGATCGGAATACGTACGCAAGGGTAGATAATCGAGATTGGAGCAGTTGAATGAATCAGTAAATAAAACCAGCTGTTTACTAAAACTACTAATGCGTCATATCTTTCAATTCTTTCATATGTTTGTCGTGTAGCAACTGGTTATTAAAAGTCTTACCACGGTGTCTTATTAGATTCCTTGAGAAGGCTTCAGTATCTCACGGAGGAGCCGGAGACTGGTCTTACTGCTCAAGAACAAAAGTAGAAGAGACAAAAGCCGTCCTCAGAATGTTTCCCATCTTCATAAGCGCCATAGTAAGCTACACACCAGCTCCTCTTCTGCTGACCCTCACCGTACAGCAAGGTAGCACGATGGACACCAAGCTTGGGAAGATCCACATACCTCCTTCATCGCTCTTTGTGATCGCAGTGACCTTCCAGATGCTGATCCTAGTGGCCTACGACCGCTTCATCGTGCCCTTTGCCAGGAGGATCACCGGGTACACCAGTGGCATCACCCACCTGCAACGTGTGGGCGTCGGCTACTTATCCATCTGCCTGGCGACATGTGTGGCGGCCGTCATTGAGAGGAAAAGGAAGATGCTGGCCGAAGAGAATGGCCTCACTGACTCTGGAGGGGCCGTACCCATGTCTGTACTCTGGTTAGGCTTGCAGTTCTTCATCTTCGGCATCACGGATGTATCGGCCTTTGTGGGACTGCTGGAGTTCTTCAACACTGAGACACCGAGGGGGATGAAGTCCTTGGGGACTGCAATCTTCTGGTGCGCTCTTGGGCTCTCTTCCTTGTTGGGGACCTTCCTAGTTCAGGGTGTGAATGAGGTGACAAGGCATGGAGATGGGAAGCCCGGGTGGCTGGAGGGGGACAACTTGAACAGGACCCATCTTGATCGGTTTTACTGGCTGCTATCTGCTCTTGAGCTGGTGGCACTGTTGAATTACATGTACTGGGCAAGGAGGTATTCCTACAGGCAGGATCCTCGAGTGAAAATGTGATGTTACTACGTAAAACGCTGCATTTCTCCAGCGTCATGTTTCTGGAGAGGTCATTGCCTTCCTAAACAGGGATCATGTGGTGCTCCTAACATGCTTAGGACTCATGGTGAATGAAGGTGGACCATTACATCCGAATACGGACCACTCATGTTTCCTACTTGACATGTGGGTGATATAAATGAATGTACCCGATTTATGAATCATGCCAAGTGGTGTTGTATGCCAAGACTTATGCACTCTTGTGCCAAAGATGTAACATAATCATTCGGTCATTGGAAATAGAAGGGGGAACAACTTCCACATCTTACTTCTATCTATTTGTGATTGTTCTGATGGGTTTCATTTGTGTCTCAGCATATCTTGAATATGTGTTTTCATTTCATCAACTCATAGAGATATTCGTGTGTGTGTAACCGTCTGCGTACGGTCGTGTGATCTCGGTGCTGTGGCTGTTACAGCATGTGTTTGTGTGTGTCGTTTGCTGCATTTGTTACGACAAGTCTGTGTGCATTGTGATCCGGTGTTGGATCATGTTGGAGACTCTGTCTCCGTGTTTATGTGTGTGTTGGGGCACGTCCCCATGTGTGTATGCATCCGTATTCCTGCGTGTGTGTGTGTTGGAGCATTGCTCCGTGTTGGGGATTCATCCCCGTGTGTGTTGGAGTGTTGCTCCGTGTTGGGGATTTATCCCCGCATGTGTTGGAGCCTTGCTCCGTGTTGTGGAGTCTTCCCCATGTTGGTTTCTCCAGAGAGTGGAGCCTTACCGGTTTGGTAAGGGGTGGACGTGGGGAGCCCATCGTTGTTCCAAACCACCTTAAAAAATCCCCATGTCTCGTGGTTTGTTTTGTGTGGTTGCCTCCTTATCATCTACCTCATTCACAAGAGATTGTGTTTTAAATCATACATTGTTCACACACATTGCTTGATTGTCTAATTTTCAATGTGTGTCATAATCGGTTGTCAATTGTGTTTACTTGTCCGAGTGAGTCGGGAGAGATTGAGTGAACTTAGCCTACACTGTCTAGGTTAATTCCTTCAACCTTGTCAAAATTGTCAATTTCGCATAGTTAGTTTTTAATTTACCATTTTTAGTGGGGACAATTCAACCCCCCTTCTTGTCTGCTCGCCTACCTGGGACCAACAACTCACACGTTTAGGGAACTCACCCCGCACAAGAGTCCCACACGGAGACGCAGCTCCGTCCACACACACAGATAATATTCTGAGTTTGAGACAACAAAAAGATATACAATGACCGCCCAAATAACAATCTATGCTCAAATGAAAGCATGGAAATGAGAGAAGAAAAAATAAGATATGATCAATACACGCTTGTAAACCGAAAGAAGATGACTCAAATAGATGCAAACAAGATGCAACAAAGAATCCCCAAGAGTAGAAAGGGGTTGTAGAAAATCTTCTCTAAGCCCCAAGTCGGAGGGTAGCCGGATGTCGACGATGAGAACGTCCACGCGTTCCCCTTCTCGTTCCGCTCCTTTCTTTCTTCACTCACGAGCTCCAGAAATGATTGGAAGTAGATGAAAACCTTGAACCTATTTATGCAAGGACATAAATAAAAATAAAAGTACATAAAGGTAAAAATAAAATATGGATGCATGGACTCGATTCCCATCACTTCCCCTCGTGACCATCTACTGATCTTGTGTTTGCTGCTTGTTGACTTTCAGGAGCTGCCCCCACCGAAGGTTGCAGAGGTCGCCGCCCCGGGCCTATCGGTCGGTGGACCAGAGGGAGCCCATGCAGGCTTAGACAAACTGGTGTCTTTATTTGAAGCTATGCGGCAGGAGGTGACCGCAAAAACTTCCAGTACCCCCGCGTCGATGGACGAGCCTCTGGAGGAGGGGGAGATCACACCCGAGGGCATCATAGTCCCGGTGGCCGAGGTAAGCATGGGGACCTTTCAGCTCTCCCTTTGTTCTTCCATGACTTTTGGGCGATTCGCCTCAGGCAATGGGTGACTAACCCTATCTTGTATATTCAGGAGGAGGCAGAGTTCCCGGAAGCACGCGCCGTCGGAGCTCGCAGGGCTATCCCTAAGCGGAGGGAGCTTCTCAGTCCCACAGGAGTGAACAGGCTGAGATCGCTCTGGGGGCCGGAGGTGGAGCCACTAGTGTCGCTTCTGCAGTCAGGGGCCAGCCTGGAGCTAACGGTTCCTCTTCTGCCTCTTCTGAAGCTCTCGACACCAGAGGAGACCCAGCTGTTGCGGGGGATCTTGGCAAGCATCACCATTCTCGGGGATGAGGAAGCGCAAGCAGAAGGGGCTACGGGTATCTTGGCAATAATGACTGGTCCGGCTTCCTCTGACGTCCCTCCCTTGACCGAGAGCGAGACCCCTGCCTTACCAGGCCGTGAAGCGACGGTGTCAAGCAATCTGGCGATGGTTTCACCTGCTCCTCTGGCGGTGGCCGGCCGGGAGTCATCTTTTGAACCCGGAGGGCCTAGTGATTTGGCTATGGCACTTCCTTCTTCCTCGACCGCGGTGGATGCAAAGATATGGGCTACCGTGGACTGTGCGATGGAGTTTAATCTTCCGACGGTACCTTCAATCAGCCACGCCGCTATGGACGCACCGGTTTGGCAGATGCTGTTACGCTTCGGTCGATGATTCTTGCCGACCCCTCCCTTACATACCGAGGGGCGCATGCTATGGTGATGTAGCTAACTGGGGCACTACAAGTGTTGGGTTGCCTGCTGGGGGAATGGTCGTGACGAGTCCTACTATTGTTGAAATACGTCAACCGTCGTGAATTTCTTGAGACTCGGGCCCCCAACGAGCTTGCTGCCATCAAGGCCCAAGAGGGTGAATATCTGCAAGCTTTGGGGGTGCGTGGAGCTGACGCAGGGTGAGATGTCAGTGCTGCAATATCGAGATAAGTTCATTGAGTTGGGCCGGTATGCACCCCACATCTTTGCTGATGAGACTGTGAGGACTCAGTAGTTTCTGCACGGACTAAAAGCAGAATTGAGCCTGCCGCTGTTCACTACCCATGTGACTGAGTTGGACTCTGCATATCATGCCGCTGCCGCGCTATAGTTGGAGTTGGCGAGGACTCGAGGATTTTCTCAGACTGGAATGGTTCCGTCGGCCGTACAGCATCAGCCGCCCCACCAGTCGTCTGTTCCTGGAGTTTCTCCTGCTTTCTCTCCTATCGATAGTGCTTCCTTCCCGCAATCTCAGGGCAGAGGTTTCCGTCATAAGAAAAAGAGGAAGAGGTTCGATCAGCCGTCGTTTTCTATTCCGAGTCAGTAGTTCAGTTCTTCTGTTCGACCGCGTCATGATTTTGTTGCATTTCAGCCAAGATTATGTTTCAGGTGTGGTGGCAGTCATCCGAGTGTGCCATGCTCCCTGTCGGTTGTCTGTTATCATTGTGATCAGTTGGGGCACGTTTCTCGAAACTATCTGTTGAGGCAACAGACGGTGCAGTTCTCGCAGACTTTCCAGTCGCAGCAGCCACAGTTCCATCTTCCTCCGCCGCCTCAGTCTCAACCGTTTCAACTGCCAGTTCCTGCACCTTCTCAGCAGTCGTCTATCACTACCTGTCCGCTGAGAGCTAGAGTTACACACATCACTCGTGCGGAAGTGTTGGCGTCTAATCTGATCGAAGTTACGGCTTCAATTTATGATCACTCAGCGCGCGCTCTTATCGATTTAGGTGCGACCCACTCGTTCATTTCTGAAGATTTTATTACTCGCATTGAAAAGTTGGTGAATGAAGTTTACTGTGAGATGCTCGTGGAGTTGCCATCTGGCGATTATATGTCTATTCCTTTGTGCTTGGAAAATTCTCCGGTTACGGTCAGTGGTCAGAAACTGCCAGCGAGGCTTTATGAATTACAGTTAGCCGACTATGATGTGATTCTTGGTATGGATTGGCTAAAACTTTATGGTGCCGTGGTTGACTGTCGTCTCAAGCGAGTCTACTTCATGCCATGCGGAAAGTCAGCCTTCTATTTTCAAGGTATCGATTTCTGTTTCGTTCAGTTGTCTCTTTTTGTCAGTAGGGTGTGTCTTGTGTCAGTTACCTCCTTGTCCTTTCGTCTAATTTCGAGGATGAAATTTCTTTTAGGGGGGAGGGACTGTAACACCCGTAGTTTAGTGGATCCTTAGTGGTGCGGATCTAGGTTCCCTCAAAATAAGAGCCATCCAGGAGCTGCCACCTCCGAAGAATCTGGGAGAGCTCAGGTCTCTGCAAGGTCGGCTAGCTTACATCCACAGGTTCATCTCCAATCTGTCTGGGTGCTGCCAACCCTTTCACAAACTGATGATAAAGAATGCGCCCTTCAACTAGGGTGATGAATGCTAGCGCACCTTCGATCAGCTGAAAGATTATTTGAAGACCCCGCCCGTGCTGGGGGCACCTATCAAAGGCAAGTCGCTCATCATTTACATAGTGATTACCAAATATTCACTAGGGGCAATGCTTGCCCAGAATAATGACGAGGGAAAGGAGCAGGCCCTCTACTACCTCAGTCGAAGACTAGTGGGGGCAGAAGCCAAGTACGCTCCTATCGAAAAGGTCTGCCTCACCTTGATCTTCACAATCAAGAAACTGAGAAACTATATGCTGTCCCATGAAGTGAGCCTGATCTCTGGGGCTGACCTCGTAAAGCACATTCTCTCCCAGCCGGTCCTGAAGAGGAGCCTCGGCAAGTGGGCCGTGTTGTTAATGGAGTATGACATCACCTATGTGCCACAAAAGGCCATTAAAGGGCAAGCCGTCGCGAACTTCTTCGTAGTACACCCTATGCCTGAAGACTCCCCGCTGGCTACAGAACTACCCGAAGATGAAGTACTGGAAGCAAACCAAGTCCAGTAGGCTATCTGGTAGCTGTACTTTGATGGGGCTTCCAGAATAGAAACAGCCTCCTCTGGACGTACCAAGATACGGGTCGGAGCCGGCATCGTCCTTAAGTCGCCAGATGGAGAAGTGGTGCACACTTCCTGCTGCGTCAACAAGCCCTGCACAAATAATGAAGTAGAGTATGAACCTTTGATTATCAGCCTCTAGATTGCTCTACACATGGAGATTAAAATGCTGTAAGTATTTGGCGATTCATTACTGGTCGTCAAGCAAGTCCAGGGACAGTTTGACGTTCGGAAGCTGGAGCTACTCCCTTACCACACTAAGGCAAAGAGGCTCATGGAGCGGTTCTACCTCCTTGAGATAGGTCACGTCGCCAGAGGGGAGAATGCTCAAGCTGACGCCCTCGCAAAGCTAGCAAGCTCGCTAGCGGTTCCGCCTGATGGATCACTCAACATCTGAGTGATTAACTAGCGCCAGGTGCCTAGCATGATAGAAGAAAGGTCTGGAGAAGAAGATGAATGGGAGGTGGCCACAGTGGAAGCTGTCAGTCTACTCGACTGGAGGGACCCTCTTATGCGATGGTTCAAATACCAACAACTGCCTAAGTAGAGGGAAGAGAATAGCAGAGCATCGTTTAGAGCTCGGAGCTATCCGTTCCAATTATTCTCCCCCAGGTGTGCAGGTCAGTCCATTCAGAATCAGCACAGACACCCCTCCACTCTATGTCCTCTATCGCCCTACTCTGACCTCCCCTGGTGTCGTTACAGGTTGGAGATCGAAGAGGATTTATCCATGGTCGCATCCATCTTGGTCCCGCACCATTTCGACTGCGGGAGTATTCGTGACGGCATCGTCTACCTGCTGCTACATCCTAAGAATAGTCCAAGTCTGAGTAGAGCGACCCAGTTCCAGAGCCAGCCCCGACCAGCGACGACGTCGGAAGATCCCACAAAAATTCAGGAGCTTTCATGGGTCAGTCAACGAAGGATTGGCACTATTTTTGGCGACTTCTGAGTCTGGTACAACTCGTGGCGGCATCAACAGTGACCATCTATCTGGTAGTTCCAGAAGCAGGCTGAACCGACCGAATAGCCATTCGGCACTCTTAGTATTCCTCTTCCCCACCCCGCCTGGCCGGCTTAGCGCCCCTTCCTGTGTGGAGGTAGTTTTGATGTAATCCTCATTTCCCCACCCCTTGTCCAACCCTCCTATGAGAGGTGTAGTGCATGTAACTATTAAACAGGGAGAAGCTTTATCGGCGTAGTGTGCAGGGAACCCACACTTCCCCGCTCGTCCACGTCTCCGAACGGGGGTCGGTTTCTTCAAACCGGCCAAGTGAGCTCACTGCCCTTGCTTCTAATTGTCCTTGTTCATTCAATATTCTTCAATTGCACCACCGGATAAGGGAGAGAGCGCCTGGTCCCAAGGCTCCACTACCTCCGAGCGACCGCCGTGGGTGTGAGTTAGTGGATCCGTGCCCTTGGCACCTATAGGCCTATTGAGGGTGGCGATCGTATTCTGAGGGGAGACTTACCATAGCACTGCTGGCCCTCTACCAGCAAGGGACCTTCCCCACATCCCTAAGTCGGCATCCTCGAGTCACCCCCGGGTTGAGTGTGCGTGCCGAAGAGTGTCCGCTTGCGTAGGCCTCTTGGCCTTTTGGTTGTGCTTGCATTCCTAGGTCCAAGGAGTGGTGTCACATCAAGAGATCTTCCGCTTCTTACCCTGTAAATCCTTGAAGAATACCTCCTAAGGTAGTTCTCTATCAGCAGAAACCATGACACAAGCCCAAGCGAAGGCAAGACGCTGTCGTGCGGCTATAAGTTTGTCTAGATAGAGAGGAGTGCCAATGAGACTGCAAATTCTACTAAAGAACTTCTTGGTCCAGAGATGTAAGGGAACCCCATGCAGAGAGACCCTAAATTTAATTATTATAGCCCAGAGTCAAGTCCAAAGAAAAGGCAACAAGTGCCAAGTATAGTCGATTGAAAAGAAAAGACGAACCAGAGAAGTCGGGGGAAGTCTGACGAGGGTGCTAGCTGGCCACAACTAGACGCCGCCAGCACGCACGCCGAAAATGAATGGAAGTAGAACGAACGACCACCACCTGTAGAGCAGGGGTGAGCCTCGTGTCACTGGCTCAGTAGGGGTCACGCAGATCCCCACCGAGGAAAACACGCAGTAACACGTTAAAAACAGCAAGCAAACAATAGTAAACAGCAAGTAAACAATAGAAGTAGTAAAGCAAGAAAGCTAAACTACAAAGCTGTTAAGGAAACAGAATAGGAAGCAGGAGTAGGGAACAAGCTAAGGAAGAGGGGGAGGAAGAAGTCGTACCAGACAATGGCTACCGAACTAATCTTGGTACCCCAAACTACTCCAAGCAAGGGCAGGAGGGCGACTCGGAGCTAACATAGTCAGGAGTTGCCGAACTGCCGATGCAAGGAACCTGCAAAATAGACAAAAGAAACCTAGGAAAAGGCTAGACAGACAACTGACACGGATGACGGATAACATGACAAGGACGTCGTGCACACTGCCACACGCATGACAAGAATGTCACGCATGCGACAGAACACCGACCTTAAGTGCAGCCACAAAAGGGCTAACCCGGAAGGTCACGATGCACGAGAAATATCGAGAGTCACACACCATGTGACTCGAAAGAGGAGCGGTCAGCTACGTCCACTGACATCTTACACTGCACCACAACTTGCTCCACAAGTACCTCGACTACCAGCCGAACGTGGTCTGCCAGCTAAGGCTGAGTGGTAGGCCCACATGGAAACCACCACTGCAAGGACCAGTCAGGGTCACGCACGTCGACATGAGTCCTAAGCCTCTGACCCCGTGTGCACACACTGGCTGTAGACTATTAAGCCAGGCCTCTAACTAGTATTCTCCCCCGCAGGTGCTACGATAAGGTCGGGAGCCCACAGAACTAGCTTAAAAATCGTGTCTCGGGAAGAGTGTCCCGCTACAAGAGCCGTCACGTCAAAGCGTGTCGTAAGGCACCAACCAAAGAGGAGCCACAAAACCTGAAGACTCTGAAACACAAGTGTCGGAGTACAGACAGGCCATACTACGCGCACCACGGCAGTATAGGAAACTATCGACCACTCAGGGCACGGCAAACTAGACCTACAACTACAACGGTCCCTGAGTCCTACGACTCTGAGTCAGGATCGTCGCACACAGTGGAACAAAGTTGCCAATCGGTCTAATCCTAAGCCAGGGAAAACAACGCTCCGCGAGAACCAAAACACGGAGACTTGAGGGGACACTGAGAACCCTCAGCACACCTGGACACATAAACCGAGGTATAATGATATCTCAAGACATCCAGAACCAATGTCTCGAATTGGACAAAGTCACTGAGACACAACAAGACTTCCTGCCAACCACTAGGTAATCCCGAGTTGACCGAAACCAGACACGACACTGACACACACAAAAACACACACACTGCATGCATAAGCACTCCTGGCCATCCCATCATGGTTACGGCCCTCATAGGATGTCAACAGACACCCATGGGTCATGGGCAAACCACGAGATCAAGCCAAGACAAAGAGAAATCGGAGCGATGGACAACGACAACACTCTGGGCAAAGCGAACTATCACTCGACCGCTAGACAAAATTGGTAGTTAAGGCACAGCCGCTGCACAACCAAAGACAAGGACACTGGCAGTTCTAGATTGAGTTGTCAGGGTACTGTCGTAGTCAAAGAAAAGACCACAGCCAGTCACCTAAATCGACCGATCCAGACAACCACCAACAGACAAACACCGCCCTAGATAAGGACCTAAGACAGACGGACACACAACACAGAACAAGCAATGGTCATCACGGCCAACAGGACTATAACGCACCAGCATAGGGGTGTTATACTCACATAATGCACCAAGGGAGGGGCGTTATGCCAACCAGACCCGAAACCACATACAGATGATATAACGCACCAGCATAGGGGCGTTATATCAACATAAGACACCAACATAGGGGCGTTATGTCCAACAGACCAAAACACGAACAAAACAAAATATAACGGACCACAATAGGCACGTTATACCAGTATAACGCACAAGGGTAGGTGTGTTATACTCAACAGGCACCAAAACAATAGCCACAGACCAAAGGCACATAACGGACCAAGACCCATCCATCATAGCCACAAAACGTACAAGGTGAGGCGTGTTATATCAACGGCCATACCCAGGCAATCGTCGGTCAACGGACCATAACGGATCTGCACCTGGGTGTTATATTGACCATAACGCACGGGGAGGAATCTGTTATGCTAATCGACTGGCACGGTCTTCGAGGTAAACACGGTCGTCGAGGGGACTGACAATAGCAGGTGGCCTCGAACACAACCTGACCATAACGCACATGGATAGGGGCGTTATGAACCACATAATGGACCAGTCTTAGTCTGTCATGCTCCAAGACCTCCGAAGACAAAAATGGTGAACGATGCATAACGATCTATCGGGGGACCGTTATGCACGTAATGGCCTCTGGTTGGACCGTTATGCCACTCCGATGATCAAAACGGTAGAACGGCCGAATTGGCCCATTCCATGCCCCATGCACGCCGTAGCGCAGGGGAAACAACGCCAAACGATTGGAAATCACACCGGGAGTCCAAAAATACCACATGCATCCAACGAAACGCATTAAAACGTGAGGTCGGGGCGATTTCGATGAATCGACCCAAAACACATCACCGAGGTTCCCAAACTCCTATCGGCCCCAAATGATGACCAATCGACACGGAACTGGTGAAGTTGGGATCCTGACATCCCAGTGGTCAGTTTGTCACTAACTACATCGCGAATGGTTGCCGTTTTTCGACGAACCCTATAAACTCTAAAAATCACGTTTTACGTTAAACTGGCCCGATCTCCCCCGATCGGCCACGAAAATGCGCACAGAGACAGGAAAAATGTGCGGAACGAGATGAGGATCCATCTCCCTACCTCCACCGATGAAATCGAGCACCATGGGCGACTAATCCGCATCGAAACGCCATCGCGAACCAAACCGCAAACTTCGAATCCGCCATTCGGGATCGCGCACAATCCACGCCGTTCCTCACTCCACCACGCGTCTCAGCAGCCTCCCACGGTCGCCACCTCACCCACGAGCCAGTCTGTCTATAGCCAGACGCCTCCGGGAGAGAGAACGAGAGAGAACGGGAGAGAAGAGAGGGAGAGAGCGTGAGTGATGAGAGAGAGAGGGGGGTGGGTTATAAATAAAAGAAATTAGATATTTTTCTAATTTCTGAAATTTCGTAAAATGCGTCAAAAATACACTAATTCAGAAAAATATGTAAAAATAGTCGAAACGATCCTCACGAAGAGTACATCGCAAATGTATCGTTCGCAAGTCGAGGAATTGGGAAATAAACTCACCGTAGGGTTCCGTAGATTATACGGGAGAAAAATCTACACGGAATGTAAAACTCAACTCGTGAGCTACAAAAGTGAACCAGAACTCTCCCATACGGCGTCTAGCCCAAACACCAACCTCCTAAAAGGTGCCCCCCTATTTTGATGAACGTATGTCATCTCGATAATCATGCACAATCCTGGTCCTATCTCGATATTCGTACATGACCCTAATGTCGCTTGGTGAAAGCACTCTGCTCAGGTCCTATCTCGATATTCATGCACGACCCTGATGCCTCTTGGTGAAAGCACTCTGCCCAAGCCCTATCTAGATATCCATGCACGACCCCAGATGTTGCTTGATGAAGGCACCCAGCTCAGCCCTACCTTGGTGTTCGTGCATGACCCAGATGCCGCTTCATGAGAGCACCCTGCCCAGTCGCTGCCTCAATGATCGTGCACCATCAAATGTTACTCGATTGAGGCGCCCTACCTAGTCTCTGCCTCGACGTTCATGCACGGCACGAACATTGCTCCCTCCCCACCTCCATGATTGTATAGCACCTTGGTGTCACCTCGATAGACGTGCCCTCAGTGCTGTTACTCGGACAATGGACATTCTTCACAAGTCTCGACGCAAGATGAAGTGTTAGGCCCTTGCCTCTGTCAATGGGCCCCGAGCACGACCATCAAGGCCTCACGGCGCCCATCTCCTTTAGTCACAACGATGCCTCTAGCACCCGACTGCCAACTCCTCCAGTCATGTTAGGGCCCGTAGCGCCCAACCACTTAGCTCCTTCAGTCAAAACGGTGCCTCTGGCACCCAACTGCCAGCTACTCCAGTCACATCGGAGCTCGCAGCGTCCGATCACTCAACAACTCCAGTCACAATGGTGCCCCCGGCACCCGACTGCCAGCTACTCCAGTCACATCGGAGCCTGTAGCACCCAATCACTCAACAATTCCAGTCATAATGGTGCCCTTGGCACCCGACTACAAGCTACTCCAGTCACGTTAGGGCCCACGACGCCTGACCACTCAGCTCCTTCAATCACAACGGTGCCCCCGGCACCCGACCGCCAGCTCCTCTAGTCATATCGGGGCCCACAGCGCCTGATCGCTCAGCTCCCTCAACCACAACGGTGCCCCGGGCACCCGACTGCCAGCCACTCCAGCCACATTGGAGCCCGCGACGCCTGACCAGTCAACAACCACAGTCACAACAATGCCCTCGGTACGTGACTGCCAGCTTATCTAGTCACGTTGAGGCCCGCGGAGCTTGACCACTCAATAACCTCAATCACAACGGTGCCCCGCGGCACCAGACCGCCCACCTAGTCCAGTCACCACTGTGCCAACGACACCAAACTACTCCAGCCAAAGAGAGGCCTACGGCCTCAACGGCTCTAGTGGTTTACTCGGACCAAGTTCAACCCTCAACTTAGTCCGCCTAAACCCTTCCCTGACCTTTCACCTTCCCCTATAAAAGCTCCTTAGAAGCTCAAGGGGTGGGGCATGCAATCAACGACATCAGATCAAATCCAACCCAAGGCAACAGATGCAGCAAGCATGGCGGGCACTAGGAGATTTGTGTGTGCGGTTGACTTGTGAATCGGCTTACACACGCCGAGGGTATGTCGCTCGTACTCCCATCATACGGTGTTTAGCCATGTCACATGAGTCCATTCCCACTACATATAAGGCATTATGATAACGGCAAACACACCCTCATCTTGGGTCTGCCCGCATATGCCAACCTACGACGGTCATACATATGCCATGATGCCACACCTCCTGCCGTCATCGGGCCAAGCCTGACTACTCAATCCGAGCCATGCCCGGTCCTCACCTAGCCACTGGCCAGTACCTCCTCTAGTCACCCAGTCTAGCCCTCCCTCGGCAAATCAGGCATGGCCCTTGCCTCGAGGAGAGCCTCTGTAAAACATGCAGATATCTGCCTTACCACACATTGACCCAAGGATCGACCTTCTTGTCGGAATTGTCCCGTGGCTTGCGCCAGTTGTACCTTAGCCACTACGGCCCACATGTAAAGCCCACGTGGCTCTCATAAATTATATTATTACCTGAATGAATGTCCTCGCCTTCCTCGGCACCACTCGGTGTGTATATGTCCAGTACCTTTGACCCCTGTAAACACCTCCCAGTCGAACGCGAGCCCATAGCTACGGAATGCTCCCGGCCCTCCATCCATGGCTTTAGATACATACAGACTTCTCTTCAACATAGAATGAAGGTGTTTGGATTCAATCTGATGTAAATAAACACCGACTGCTTGTGGTCGGTGGAGAAAGACGTCTAGCACATGATTCTCCACAATCGCCTGCGCACTCTCACCTGTGGAACCTCTCCTCTCTCCATGTGTCGCTCGTCTCCCAAGCCCACGTGTCGCGTCCTGGCGACGTATCCCCAGTCAGACCTTGATTCCATAGGTGATTGTCAAAAAATCAACTGGCACGCCTGCATCCCAGCCTTGTTTCCCCAAATTCTTGAAACCTCCCGTGCCATTCGAGTCCCCCTCGGCTCTCCGTAAAAGGCGAGTGCCCGGTGCCACCTTGAGAAGGATACAACTACAGGAGGGGATGCCCGAGATACATCAAACTCCTGTGTCTCCCCCCATTGCCTTATCCCATCCCTCCGTCTGGTCACCGAATACCCCCCGCCCAGGTCACCCGCTGTCCACATCCCCCAGCAAGAAGGAAGGGTGAGTCACAGCCAGACTCAGTAGGGGTCACGCGGATCCCTACCACGAACTAAACAAGCAAGCATGCAATTAAAATGTAACAATAATAATTAAAATGTAATTAGAGCATGTATTTAAACAATTAAATAAGCAGATGCACTATCTCAACATGCTACTAGACTAGAACAGGAGAATCTATCTAAGCAATTGAATCGGCTAACGAGACGCCAATATAAATAATATAACTAAAGTAAATAAACAACGAGAGCAGCAGCTAGCAACAGGAACTAACGGTAAAAACTACATCTACCAACAGAATAAACCTAAGCATTCCAGTGACAGGAGAAGGATAGGGAAGTCCACCAGAAGAGAGAGACCAGATGCATCCCCTGACGGCTTATACTGCATCTCAAGCAACTCACGAGTCTGAACGTGCCCAGCGAGAAGACAAACTGAACTGTACCAATCGAGAACTAGTCAGAGTAACACTCGTCAGTGTCAGCTCTCGCCTCTGACCACATGTGCACACACCGACCTGTGCCTAGGGCCAGGCCTCCAGCTAGATTTCCCTCCCCGTAGAGCGCTACGATCGTACAGAGGGCCCACGGTACTAGCTTAAACAGTTTAACAGGTATGCCCCTCCACCTCCCCCGGGTGGGTCGACAACGACGAAGTCTAGGGCTACGTCTAGTGGTTCCATCACATGGAAAGTCCAAACACTCTATTGGGATAGTAGGAGCGAGCCAATAATCACAACTAGCAATGGTATAATATAGCAGTAGTGAAGCATGCATAAGATGGAAGTTAAAACATGCAATTCTAACATTACCGAAGTAGCAGAGTGTAATGGACTGGGTTGGGGGCATTATGCGACTATAATGCGCCTCCCCAGGGCCGTTATGCTCACCCGCACACAGGAAAAACACAAACCTGCAGACAATAAAGCACTACCTAAGGGGCGTCATGTAATGTATGACGCGCCTTGGCCCACGCGTTATATTCTCCAGAGGACCTGTTGAAACTACACAGAACATAACGCACCAGGACGGGTGCGCCATGTGACTATAACGCACCAGTTGCAGTCTGTTAAAGACACCCGAACGTTAAAAACCCAGAAAACTCCACAGGAAACCACAGAGTATAACGCACCATTACAGGGGCATCGTACAATGCATGGCAGACTAGGACTAGTCCGTCATGCCTAACAACCTACAGACGTACTGAAAACTTCGCTCACATAGCGGCCCAGGGGCGGTCCACCATGCAATGCATAACGCACCCCCCTAGGGTCCATTATGCCGACTGGTCATGTCCCACCTGTGGTGAGAGCAATTAAAACCTACCCAGTCTAGACCTTACGTCTATTCTGATGAGACCTACAAATATTTTGTTGTATCGATATAAACCCAATGTCGATGACGAAACTAGCTATCGGTCGACTGGTGCATTGTCCCGACCAATGTTGAAACCTACCCGGAATAGACCATTCGCCTAATCCTGATGATGCTCTAAAGCCCCCATCTATACCTCTATGAACAGCCCCACTCACGGCACACATGGCCAAAAATCTAGTTTGAGCACCCTCCGGGTATTGTTATGCGGTGGAGTGAGTCCCCCGCCCTTTCCCTGAAAGGGCGGACGCTCTCTTGCTAAACACGGATTATCTACGAGAGGACTACCAAACCACCACTAACCCCTTATGGAAACACAAAAAAAAATACACATGAGGTCGTAATAAAGTGTCCTTTTCATTACGAAGAGAAGAAGATACAAATGCGACCCTCAAGGGCGGCGTGTACAAGGAAACAACGTCTACGGATGCCGAAATATGTCTTCAAAATCTAGGAGGCCTACATATGGAGCAGATCCTAGTTCATGCAGGCGAGCCTCCCCCTCCTGGAGTTGGATGGATTTGTCCTGAAGAGATGCCACCTGTCCCTCTAGCAGAGCTACCTCTTCGGCAAATTGTGGCCAGGCGGTCTTTACCCACGGCAACTCAGCCTGGAGATCATTTAGTTCCACTTCAAGCGTGCCTATCCGGTCATATATGAATTGCTCCCAATCAGTCAGAGCCTCCAGCTGGCCTTGACGCTCCCGAAGGGCAGAACTTCTTTTCCCCAGCTCAGACTTGCACTTCGCTCTCTGCAACTTGAAAACAGCTAGTCTATCATTCGTGACACGCGTCAGGAAGTCCCGATGATGTACAAACTTCAGCAGTAGCAAGACACGCTGAGCCCACGTCTCCAAAGGGCAACCCATCGCTTGCAACCCAGCCGTGAAGCGATTAGCTATTTCCTTCAGTTGCGGATAAGTCAACCCTGGCTGGGACTCCACTAGCTGGCGCAACATGTCTAGATTTTGCCACATGAAGCTCTCGGATGAGGCAAAGCTAGGAGAAGCAGATGAGGCTACTTCAAAGGTCACCTTATTGTCAATATCCGCCCATAGTGCGACATCCGGCCTGGAGGAAGAGGATGGGAGAGCTGTAGGGGTGATGAGGGCATCTCACAGTGCTCTCTTTGGCTCAGATCGCCTGCATCACTTTGAGGAGGACCGACTATGTTATCACATGTTACTTTCCCTTTCATTGAGTCATATCATATGCCTCCACTCGGCATCGCCGAGTCACCCACGGGTTCGGGCGAGTGTCGAGTGAGTCGGCCGCCGATATCGGCCCGTTCAGTTGCGCATGTGCTTGTTTGCTAGTAGGTCCGAGGTCGTTTCACATCAACTTGCTAGCTTTGCTAGTGCATCGGCTTGTGCATTCTCTCCTCTAGCGACATGGCCTATCTCAATGAGGTAGAACTGCCCCATGAGCTACTTCACCTTAGTGTGGTAGGGGAGTAATTTAGGCTTTCAGACATCAAACTGTCCCTGGACTTGTTTGACGATCAATAACTAATCTTTGAACACTTGCAGCACTTGGATCTCCATATGTAGAGCGACCTGGAGATCGATGATCAGAGCTTGGTACTCTGCCTCATTGTTTATGCAAGGCTTGCTGATGGAGCAAGAGGTATGTAGTACTTCTCCCTCCGGGGATTTGAGGATGATGCAAGCTCCGGCCCTTATTCTGGTGTGCCCAGTCGGGCTAGTTTCTGCTCTCGACGCCCCGTCAAAGTAATTGCCAAGTGGCCTGCTGGATTTGATTTACTTCCAGTGTCTCATCTTCGGGCAGCTCTGTAATCAATAGATAATTTTTAGGCATGGAGTGTGCTGCGAGGAAGTCCGTGATAGCTTGACCTTTAATGGCCTTCTGCGATACGTAGGTGATGTCGAACTCCATCAACAGTACTGCCGACTTGCCGAGGCACCCCTTCAAAGCTGGCTGAGAGAGAATGTACTTGATAGGGTCGACTCTTGATATCAGGCATACTTCATGTGACAACATGTAATGCCTCAACTTCTTGGCTGCAAAGATCGAGACGAGACATACCTTTTCAATGGGGGTGTACCTCACTTCTGCCCCGACCAGACTTCAACTAAGGTAGTAGAGAGCTTGCACTTTCCCCTCATCATTGTTCTGGGTGAGCATTGCCCCTAATGAGCATTCAGTGGCGGCTATATACAAGATAAGCAGCTTCTCCTTGACTGGCGCCCCTATCACGGGCAGAGTCTTCAAATATTCCTTCAACTGGTCAAGGGCCTTTTGGCATTCCTGGTTCTAGAAGAAAGGTGCATTCTTCATCATCAACTGGTGAAATGGCTGGCAACGTCCCGACAGGTTGAAGATAAACCTACGTGGTGCGGACATCCGAGCACATGAGCGGCCCGGTTCAGGGAGCCGCCGGTACCATACACGGAGCACCACGCGAGCCACGACAACGTCCATTTGGCTCGGAGACAGTCTGGAGACTCTCCCTTGAGTCTTCGTATTTATCATATTTATTTGGGCTTTATTTGAAAGAAGAGGAATCAGTTGAGGGACAAGAAGAGAAGACCCCCGAGGTATTATTTGAAATTGAGGAAAAGAAGAAAAGAAAGGCCTTAAGAGAATGGGAGAGGAGTGGGCCCCTCATCAGTTCCACCCGGCACATCCTCCAGTCATCCCAGCCCTCCACAACTCAAACTGGCACAGACCTTGCTTAGCTAGCACAGACCCTACCCCAAACTAGCTCAGACCTTGGCCCGACACTAGCACAGACCTTGCTCAGCTAGCACAGACCCTACCCCAGACTAGCTCAGACCTTGGCCCGGCGCTAGCATAGACTTTGCCCAGCTAGCATAGACCCTACCCCAAACTAGCATAGAACTCAGCCCCAACTAGCTTAGACCTTTGCTTAGCTAGCATAGGCTTCGCCAAACTAGCACAGACCTTACCCGGAACTAGCTTAGACCTTGCCTGGTACACTCCTTCACCGGCACCCCCCTCAGCTCGTTCACCCCTTGCCCTTCATCGGCACACTCCTTGATCGGTGCACCCCCCTTTGCTAAGCCTCTTCCCCGGCCCACCCTTTTGGTGCCTTCGCCGGCTCACTAACCCCAACTCGCCGGCACGCCCTTCCTGGCCCCTTCTCTGGCACACTCTTCATCCCAACCTCCACCGACACACCCTAGCCATCCCTTGGCATCCTAGTCCAGTACAGCCCCACCTGCGTCGACCTTACCCACGCATAGCGCCCACCTACACTGACCTTGGCCTTGTGTGCACGGACCCTGCACGGACCTCAAGCTCCCAGTTGCACAGACTTTGAAACTTCATGTGCACAGATCCCACTTAACTTGCATGGACTTCGTCCACACCTTGCATGGACGTCGTCCACACCTTGCAAGGACTTCGTCCATACCCTGCATGGACTTCCCCCAAACCTGCATGGACTTCGTCCACACCTTGCATGGACTTCGTCCACACCTTGCATGGACTTTACTTCCAGTTGCATGGACTTCACCCAGCCTTGCATGGACTTCACCCAGCCTTGCATGGACTTTACTCCCAATTGCATGCACTTCATCCCAGCCTTGCATGGACTTCGCCCAGCATTGCATGGACCTTACCCCAAACATGCACAGACTTCGCCTGCACTACATGGATTTTGCCTACACATATGCACGGACTTTGCACACACACATGGACTTTGCCTGCACACATGCACGAACTTTGCCTACATATATGCACTGACTTTACCTCCACTTGCACGGACTTTGCCTCTGGCCTGCATGGACCCTGCTCGAAATCTGCATGGACTTCACCTCAACCTGCACAGTTGTCGTCAACCGACGATGCCATCCTTCTTTCCTTTTCTTCTTCTTCAACTGCCATTGGTGGGCAGTAGCCTTTATTAGCCACGGCTGCCTGCATCAGTCACTGCTGTCCAAGCGAGGGGTTGCCTAGCCCTCAGAAATAGTTCTTGACCATGGTGGTCATCTCTTCTCGACCCCGCTCTTGATGTAGTACGGGGGAGAGTTGTCAGCCTCCCGCAAGAGGGATATAAGCAAGCCGAACCTGACCAGCGGGTTGCTGGAATCTTCATCCCACAGCAGAGACATTGGCTTGTCAGGCGCAGGCCCGAAAGCTTCCACGGCACGGAGGATCTGCAATTGTTTCTTCTAGTTTTAGGGGCAGGCCCCATTCTTTCCTTTCTTCAACTCCGTCGCGAGCAGGACGACAGTGTACTAGTGTAGCTTGTTGGACAGGATGGACCCTCTTGGGGACCCACACCTGTTTGAGCCTCCTTGGCCTCAGGGCCAGCTTCTCCTGGCAATAGCGGCTGGCTTCTTCTCTTTCCGCCCTCCTTCTAGCGAGGGCTTGGTATGAATTATGGACTGGGACATTAGGGATGACCTGGTCTAGGACTATTCAGGCATCACGTCCATCAAGGAAGACACAGACGTCGCCAACCATCATGGATTTACCAGAGTGACACAGGGATCCGATAATCACAGTGGTACTTCTTCAAAGTTCTTTGCACTGGTGACCTCCAGCGTTCTTGTTTATAGCATCGAGGTGAGCCCTGGGGACGGCATGGTGCACCAGGCAGCTGGTGACCAAGGTTGGACTCTTGAGCGATTCGTGGCAGCATCGAGCCTTCAGAGTCCCCATCTTCTTCGCGGCTCCCTCGGTGGGATTCGAGGGTTCCACTTCTAGCATATGCATGAAGGCCAACCCCAAGAAGCTGGGGAAGCCAACAGCAACAGGGAAGTCGCCGAACACCATGGGCACCACCAGGTACCCGTGCTCAGCATGATCAGCAACAATTGATGGGCCAAAGCCGACGCCAGTCAATCCAAAGGTCGTCATCATTTGTCTGTAAAGATAAACAAACCGACGATCAGCAACCTTTGGGAGGGCCTCGAAGCCCAAGTATCTCGGCAAAGAGATGAAAGGTGACACTGGTCCCACTGGGCGTGCCATAATTGTGGGACTCATTTTCTTCCCCCCTCTCTAATTAATGGATTAATTAAAGATTTGGGGCTTTATTTGGTTTATTTACACGTTAATCAACCAATTAATTAACAGGTAATTAACTGACTGATTAACTGTGTAGGCATGCCAGTCACATTAACTTATTTAATAAAATTGATATAATTTTTAAAATTTACGTAGAGTTGTTTGATCGGTGGAGGAAGATGGAGGAGAGGGTGTGCGAGAGGTGGGAAAGGATTAGCAGGAGAGAGAGAGTCAGGAGGGGGGGGACTAGTAGAGAGGGCGCCGGGGAGAGGAGAAGCGCCATCCCACGTCACTTTATTGTTCACTCCCTTCTTCCTCGCGACACCGGGTTCTGCAAGCCGAACTCGCAGAGGCCACGTCGTCGCGACTAGCAGAGCCGGCGCCTGCAGCGACTGCTGACCGGCATCCAGCCGGCAACCCAGCCCCGTCGACGCCGCGGCCACTGTTGGCCCTGCACCGCCACCGTCGCGGCTACTCCCCCTGCGCGGTCGCCGCTCTGTTCGCCGTCTTCGCCATCGCCACTGTCTTCCGTTCTCGATGCACATGAGCACGGATGCCGCCCTCCGCCGGAGCCCTCTGGCCAACCGCTGCAGTCTACACGGTCCCTCTCGTTCACGTTCGTCCATCAGCGCCGACATCCCTCCGGCTGAGCAACTCGGCAGCGCTGCCCTCTCCGCTGCCAGTAGCGCTGCCGCACGAGACCGTCGCGCTAGCCCGCATTCGCCTACCCCCACTAGCTCCCGGCCTCTCATCGTGATCAGGCTGCCCTGCACCGTCCCGATGGCCCTTTTGTCTCCTGCCGCTATAGCAGTCTTTGCGTAGCCGAGTTATTGCAGTACGAGCAACATTCGACCGTGGCGTTCTCCCTCGTGGTCACGTGCTGGATGGAGTCGGCCAGTCACTCCACCATCCCATCGTGACCATCCTCACACGTATTTATCACCCACTCCAATGAGTTTTAATGTGACTTGTCATGGGCGTTCGTCGACGCAGGAGACTCCTTAACCAGCGGGAACAACACTGCCATGTCCAGGCAGGGGCGTCGGCTTGCTGCGTCCGGTTCCCCGCGGGCTACTGCCGCCCACGTTTTGAGAAACACGGCCAGAGAGTGGCTGTAGGCGACCTTGGGATCGAGACAGAGTCCGACCGCCACCCCGCTGCAGCCAAACGCGGTCACCTGCATGGTGAGCAGTGGCCAACCATCTCCCGTCGCGGTGCACCGCCGATGCAGGGGAGAGGAGAGAGAGCGTCGGGGAGAGGAGGGAGCGCCGGGATGGGTGACGGGGTGCACCAAGAGAGAGAGAGAAAGAGAGGGAGGGAGCATAGGAAGAGTGAGGGAGAGGGAGGGAGCGCGAGAGCGCTGAGAAGAGGGAGGGGAGAGTCGCGAGATCTCCTTCTAAAAAAATTTAAGGAGACCTGGTAATGGTCAAAAGAAGAGAAGTGATGGCCTCCAACCCCAAAGAGAAGTTGGTTGAAAACTGGGTTAGACCGTATGTCATCCGTCGAGTATATGAAGGGGGTGCCTACGTCCTCGTAGATCACAAAGGGGTCATCCAGTTCTCTCCCCTCAATGGAAAACATATAAAGCTGTACCACACAGCTCAGCCGGCATTCCCAGAATGACCATAATATACCTTGGTCGAGTGGCACTCTGCCCTGGCCAAGCTATCCTTTTCCTTGGTCTAGTGGCACTCTGCCCTGATCAAGCTCCCCTTTTCCTTGGTCTAGTGGAGCTCCGCCCTGACCAAGCTACCCTTTTCCTTGGTCCAGTGGCACTCCACCCTGGACGAGCTACCTTTATATCGCTCCAATGGCACTCCACCCTGGACGAGCTACCCTTTTCCTTGGTCTAGTTGCACTTCACCCTGACCGAGCTACCCTTTTCCTTTGTCCAGTGGCACTCCACCCTGGACGAGCTACCTTTATCTTGGTCCAGTGGCACTCTGCCCTAGATGATCTACATTTTTCTTGATCTAGTGGTGCTCCGTCCTGACCGAGCTACCCTTTTCCTTGGTCCACTAGCACTCTGCCCTGGACGAACTACCTTTATCTCGATCTAGTGGCACTCCGCCCTGGACGAGCTACCTTCTCCTTGGTCCAGTGGCACTCCGTCCTGACCGAGCTACCTTTTTCTTGGTCTAGTGGCACTCTGCCCTAACCGAGGTACCCTTTTCCTTGGTCTAGTGGCACTCCACCCTAGACGAGCTACCTTTATCTCAGTCCGGTGGCACTCCGCCTTGGATGAGCTACCTTCTCCTTGGCTAGTGGCACTTTACCCTGGCTGAGCTACCTTTATCTTGGTCTAGTGGCATTCCATCCTGATCGAGCTACCCTTTACCTTGGTCTAATGGCACTCCGCCCTGATCGAGCTACCTTCATCCCGGTCCAGTGGTACTCCACCCTGGCCAACCTCTACAAAATAGATGATATCACCGTTGTGGGCCTTACGCCCGAATCGATAGAAATTCCCTCTTTGCGTTAGCATTACTTTCTTGGTGACGAATGAACCTATCTCTCGGCATAAGACTTCACGTCGTAGCCAACTTCTGCACAGTGTCGCCACTATAGACCTTACGTCTGAGTCGGCAGAGAATCTCCTTTTGCACTGGCATTACCTCCTTGCCAATGAATAAACCTTTCCTCAACATCGGCGCAGGGGCCTGTGCCCTAGCCAATAGCCATTTGTTACCGTCAAGGGTCGGATGCTTTACTTTGCTGTGTTGTACATGTTGATTTGCTAGTGTTGTGACCCTTTTGTGTGCCTTGTCTTGCAGCGATGGCACACTTTGGCAGAGATGGGCGAGCCCCGAGGCACGTGGCTCGAGAGGAAGATCACTAGGTGCGACAAACTGATCGACAGATGCCCCCTCTGGGCGCACCAATGATCACTGTGGCTGGTGTAGAGCAGCTGGACCGGGGCCATATGGCAATGGCTGAGGGTTCGATTGGTGAGAGGGCAGCTGGAGCAGGGGCCGTGGAAGTGACGAGGATTCTGGAGGTAGACGGTCTGTACAGCTATGACCGGAGCGGAGCCTATCCATTGGAGTTCCCCTTAGATCGTCACCTATTTGAGTTCATCCGAAGCTATGTCCCTCCTGGCATGGAGTAGGGTGACTCAGAGATTCCAGGGGCCCATCGCCGGCTTGAGTGGGCTATTTTGATTAGCAGGGACAGCCTGCACGGTGTAGCCTTTTACAGCTACCCGAGCTTCTCGGAGGACTACTGGAGGCAGCGCCAGTTTCCCAGTGTTGAATGCCTAGGGTTCTTCAGCATGGCAGAGTAGTCTGGAGTCAGAGTTGGGCCGCTAGGCCCTGCTAGCTGGGATTTGCACAGTCACCACCGCACAGAGACAGAGGGGACCCCTGGGTTGGTGCTGGAGCCTGCTGGCTCATAGTATGTTGGAGAGGGCTATGACGATCGAACATCCTAGATGGAGCTATGCAGTAGGTCATCATTAGTTGGTACAGTCGCTGGGCAGTGATCCCATCACACTATACCGCCAGGGTGCTACTGAGTGGCTGATGGGGATCGTTCACCATTACCGAGTGTTGTGAGATCGAGCTGGGATTAGGTATGTGGTGACCGCCGCTCTGTACGCGTACCCGTGTTGCACCGGACTACTGCAGGGCTTGGTAGAGCATTTCAACTGCCGGTGGAACAGCATGGCAACAGCAGAGGGAGAGACCACACTGGACTTATGGTCTCTATTCAGGATCTCTGGATTGCCGATCAACGGTGAGGGATATGAGGAGGTAGTGCTAGATGACCTCCACCGCAGCCATACCGATGGACTGGGAAGATGTCGAGTGCCTTACAGTTATCGGTACCTCATGAAGACCGGGAGAGATTTAGCTCTGGTGGGGAGAGAGAGAGCTACACAGACTCCCCGAGTGCCACTGAATGTATGGGTCTACCACTTCTACAACAGGCCATTTTGTTTCTACCAGGAGTTCGCCAGGGATCAGACTCCATGGGAGGAGTACACCGAGGTGGAGCTACGCTTCACCGATGAATTGCATGATGAATGTGCTTGCGTCATAGGTCCAAGGGCCACTTCACACACTTGCTGTCCACCCCCCCCATTGTCGTGTCACATCATTCCCTGCACCAGCACAGACTGGCCAGCAGTCTACTCACCCTTCGAGGTCACACTGGAGGTTCCAGCCAGCGCCGTCAGCTTTCGTCTAATTCCAGGTGGGTCGTCCACCACTACCATGTGCTGTCAGGGATGTTCGCACCTTCCTCGGCCTCCGTGACATGCCGTCCTTGCTGCTGGTTCCAGTCCGTATCGGTTCGCAGCACGTGGGAGTCGTCGACCTTCATCCACTCGCAGCCGGTCACCCCACTTTGCATGACCCCGGATTCGCTATGTAGCCTTTTACCACCCTACGAGGAGTGGGCAGTGTTTGGATTGTATTTCTTTAGCCTTCGTACTGGGAGTTCGTGTGATTTGGCCGGGCGTCTTCTCCCACGCCCCGAGTGTGGAGGTACGCATCCACGTCCTTGTTTGGTTTAGCTTGCTTGTCTCGTATACGCTCTTGAGCCGCTGCTTGTGTGTCGTTAGACTCCTAGCCCATCTTATATTCATATCACTACTGCGGCAAGAGAGTGTGATTGTCCCGTGACTTTCCCGAGTCACGAGTGTGGAGTTGCCTTCCCTAGACTCTGCCGGTTCATCAACCACACGGATCGACACGCTTCCCTCACTTGGGGACATTCGCGACCTTGTGTTGCTTGTTTTAGGCGTGATCCCTCTCTTGGGAGTCATAGGTGTTTGAGTCACGCTACTTTACATATTGTGATGTTGCTGGTTTAGTTGTCTATTTTGTCATGTCATCACATAAAGTTCTATTTCGCATAGCGTCCCGCATCAAATTTGGTATCAGAGCTTTAGGTTGTCTAGGGTGTATTTGAGTCCTTAGGTTTGTCTAGGGTGCATTTGAGTCATCATTCTACCATTCATTGTGTCTTCACCCTACCATTTGCATTATCGCATCAAGGAGTCATGTCTAATCCCGTCCCTTAGTCATCTTTCATGTCCACCCCATAGGTCCTCCTCTAAAATTTCCCATGACTTACAAGTCACCTAGGCGATATGACTATCTACATAGTAGGGAGGAGAGATACACCCAAGGGCTTGGGAACCACCCCCTCTCGTTCCTTAGGCCCGAAGCCCCTACGTTTGACGGTTCCAAGATCCCGAGCGACTACCTTACTTGGGAAATCGCCATGGATAGGTATTTTGGGTGTTACCCCATGTCTGAGGCCATGCAAGTCTCCTTTGCCAAGGAGAGACTTTTGC